>ML664152.1:8656445-8805834 GCA_007570785.1 Antilocapra americana | reverse complement strand
GGGTATCAACTTTGTACCTTTAAGGATCCAAGCTCCAGTACCCATTGTTACCTGGGAGTGAGATCATTGGCTTGACTGCTCTTTCCCCATTCTTGTCTCTCCTTTTTTTTTTTTTTTTTTCTCTTTTCTTCTCCTACCAAGACACCTTCAACGTCCTCTTCCTCTGTATATTCTCTACCCAACTCTGGAACTCTGCTTGAGAGTTACCAGCTGTGAAGAACACTGAAATAACTGACCACTGGCTGGATCTGTCTCTATCCATCTGACTCTCTCTTTTCTCTCTCTGGTCAATTCTGTCTCCTTCCACCCTCTTCACATTTCGATATAACTCTGTGAACATCTCCAAGGGATCCAGGCTGTGGAGGGCACACAGAGGAACAATCACTGGCCACCATCGGATGGCCTCACCATCGGATTCCTCTCTTCTCCTTCTGGTCCATGCCATGTAACTCTGTGTACCCGACAGGGTGTCCCTTACTGTGAAGAAACTTCTCATCACTAAACTAGAGGTTCTGCCACCATCAGTGCAGAGATAAAAGAGCCCTGAGGCTACTGGAAGACAGGAGGCTAAACCCAGACCCTGAGAATTCCAGAAAACTCCTGGATCCAAGAGTTAATTAATCGATAGAAACTCATCAACCTCCTCCATACCAAAACTGAAATTAACCAATCCCCAAGGGCCAACAAGCTCCAGAGTAAGATATACCAAGCAAATTCTCCAGCAACGCAGGAACACTGCCAGGAGCTTCAATACACAGGTTGCCCAAGGTCACACCAAGTCCATCGATACCTCAAATCTCTTTACTGGACACTTCATTGTTAGTTACAGTGAGGAAACCCAGATTCACCCAGCAGAACACCACACAAGCTTTCCGATCCAGGAAACTTCTACAAACCACACATCCAACCCCTCCCATAGTGAGGAACCCCCACAATAAAGGGGCAACACAGCAAGATAAACAAGATGAAAAGGCAGAGAAATACCCAGCAAGTAAAGGAACAGGATAAATATCCCCTAGACCAAACAAAAGACGAAGAGATAGGATGTCTACCTGACAAAGAATTCCGAATAATGATAGTGAAAATGATCCAAAACCTGGAAAATAAGTTGGAGCTGCAGTTCAATAACCTGCAGGCAAGGATTGAGAAGATGCAGGTAAGCTTTAACAAGGACTTAGAAGAAATGAAAAAGAGTCAAAATACAATAAATAATGCAATAAATGAGATCAAAAACACCCTGGAGGGAACCCACAGTAGAATAACAGAGATAGAAGACAGGATAAGTGAGGTAGAAGACAGAATGGCAGAAATAAATGAAACAGAAAGGAAAAATGAAAAAAGAATTAAAACAAATGAGGACAATCTTAGAGACCTCTGGGACAATATTAAATGCACCAATATTCGAATCATAGGAGTCCCAGAAGAAGAAGACAAAAAAGAAAGACCATCAGAAAATTCTTGAAGAGATAATTGTTGAAAATCTCCCTAAATTGGGGAAGCAAATAGCCACTCAGGTCCAAGAAACACAGAGAGTCCCAAATAGAATGAACCCCAACGGAACACCCCAAGACACATATTAATTAAATTAACAAATATCAAATACAAAGACCAAATATTAAAAGCAGCAAGGGAGAAGCAAAAAATAACTCACAAGGGGAATCCCATAAGGATAACAGCTGATCTCTCAATAGAAACGCTTCAGACCAGAAGGGAATGGCAGAGCATTCTTAAAGTCATGGAAGAAAACAATCTACAACCCCGATTACTGTACCCAGCAAGGATCTCATTCAAATTTGAAGGAGAATTCAAAAGTTTTTCAGACAAGCAGAAACTGAGAGAATTCAGCAACACCAAACCAGCCCTACAACGAATGCTAAACGATCTTGCCTAGATAAGAAACACAAATGGGGTAGATAATCTCGAACCCAAAACAATAAAATAAATGGTAACGGGAGCATACTTATCAATAATTACCTTAAATGTAAACGGGCTGAATGCCCCAACCAAAAGACAAAGATTGGCCGATTGGATACAGAAACAAGATCCCTATATATGTTGTCTACAAGAGACCCACCTCAAACCTAGGGACACATATAGACTGAAAGTTAAAGGCTGGAAAAAGATATTCCATGCGAATAAAGACCAAAAGAAAGCAGGAGTGGCAATACTCATATCAGATAAAGTAGACTTTAAAATAAAGGCAATGAAAAGAGATAAAGATGGACATTACATAATGATCAAAGGATCAATCCAAGAAGAAGAAATAACAATTATAAATATTTATGCACCCAACATAGGAGCACCACAATATGTAAGGCAAATGCTAACAAGTATGAAAGGGGAAATTAACAACAACACAATAATTGTGGGAGACTTTAATACGCCACTCACAGCAATGGATAGATCAACTAGACAGAAAAGTAACAAGGAAATTCAAACTTTAAATGATACAATAGACCAACTAGACCTAATTGATATCTATAGGTCATTCCACCCCAAAACAAGGAATTTCACCTTTTTCTCAAGCGCACACGGGACCTTCTCCAGGATAGATCACATCCTGGGTCATAAATCTAGCCTTGATAAAATAAAAAATATTGAAATCATCCCAAGCATCTTTTCTGACCACAATGCAGTGAGATTAGATATCAACTACCGGAGAAAACCATTCAAAACTTCCAACATATGGAGGCTTAACAACACACTGCTGAATAACCAACAAATCACAGAAGAAATCAAAAATGAAATTCAGTTATGCATGGAAACGAATGAAAATGAAAACACAACAGCCCCAAACCTAAGGGACACTGTGAAAGCAGTGCTAAGGGGAAAGTTCATAGCAATACAAGCTCACCTCAGGAAACAAGAAAAAAATCAAATAAACAACCTTACTTTACACCTAAAGCAACTAGAAAGGGAAGAGATGCAGAAGCCCAGGTCTAGTAGAAGGAAAGAAATCTTAAAGATCAGGGCAGAAATAAATGCAAAGGAAACAAAAGAGACCATAGCAAAAATCAACCAAGCCAAAAGCTGGTTCTTTGAGAAGATAAACAAAATTGACAAACCATTAGCCAGACTCATCAAGAAACAAAGGGAGAAGAACCAAATCAACAGAATTAGAAATGAAAACGGAGAGATCACAACAGAAAACACAGAAATACAAAGGATCATAAGAGACTATTATCAGCAACTATATGCAAATAAACTAGACAACCTGGATGAAATGGACAAATTCCTAGAAAAGTACAACTTTCCAGGACTAAACCAGGAAGAGATAGATAATATTAATAGACCCATCACAAGCATGGAAATTGAAACCGTAATCAGAAATCTTCCAAAAAACAAAAGGCCAGGACCAGATGGCTTCACAGCTGAATTCTACCAAAAATTTAGAGAAGAGCTAACACCTATTCTACTCAAACTCTTCCAGAAAATTGCAGAGGAAGGTAAACTTCCAAACTCATTCTATGAGGCCACCATCACCCTAATTCCAAAACCCAACAAAGATTCCACAAAAAAAGAACACTACAGGCCAATATCACTGATGAACTTAGATGCAAAAATCCTTAACAAAATTCTAGCAAATAGAATACAACAACACATTGAAAAAATCATACATCATGATCAAGTAGGCTTTATCCCAGGGATGCAAGGATTCTTCAATATTTGCAAATCAATGAATGTAATACACCACATTAACAAATTGAAAAATAAAAATCACATGATTATCTCAATAGATGTAGAGAAAGCATTTGACAAAATTCAACATCCATTTATGATAAAAACCCTCCAAAAAGCAGGAATAGAAGGAACATACCTCAACATAATAAAAGCTATATATGACAAACCCACAGCAAACATTATCCTCAATGGTGAAAAACTGGAAGCATTCCCCCTGAAATCAGGAACAAGACAAGGGTGCCCACTCTTACCACTACTATTCAACATAGTTTTGGAAGTTTTGGCCACAGCAATCAGAGCAGATAAAGAAATTAAAGGAATCCAGATTGGAAAAGAAGAAGTAAAACTCTTTCTGTTTGCAGATGACATGATCCTCTATATTGAAAACCCTAAAGACTCTACGAGAAAATTACTAGAGCTAATCAGTGAATATAGCAAATTTTCAGGATACAAAATCAACACACAGAAATCCCTGGCATTCCTATACACTAACAGTGAGAAATCAGAAAGAGAAATTAAGGAAACAATCCCATTCACCATCGAAACAAAAAGAATAAAATACTTAGGAGTATTTCTACCTAAAGAATCAAAAGACTTGTATATAGAAAACTATAAAACACTGATGAAAGAAATCAAAGAGGACACAAACAGATGGAGAAATGTGCCGTGTTCGTGGATCGGAAGAATCAATATAGTGAAAATGAGTATACTACCCAAAGCAATCTATAGATTCAATGCAATTCCTATCAAGCTACCAGAGGTCTTTTTCAAAGAATTAGAACAAATTTCTCAATTTGTATGGAAATACAAAAAACCTCGTATAGCCAAAGCAATCTTGAGAAAGAAGAATGGAACTGGCGGAATCAACCTACCTGACTTTAGGCTATGCTACAAATCCACAGTCATTAAGACAGTATGGTACTGGCACAAAGACAGAAATATAGATCAATGGAACAGAATAGACAGCCCAGAGATAAATCCACGCATCTATGGACACCTTATCTTTGTCAAAGGAGGCAAGAATATACAATGGAGAAAAGACAACCTCTTTAACAAGTGGTGCTGGGAAAGAAAACTGGACAGCCACTTGTAAAAGAATGAAACTAGATCACTTTCTAACACCATACACAAAGATAAACTCAAAATGGATCAAAGATCTAAGCATAAGAGCAGAAACTATAAAACTCCTAGAGGATAACATAGGCAAAACACTCTCTGACATAACCCAAAGCGGGATACTCCATGACCCACCTCCCAGAATATTGGAAATAAAAACACGAATAAACAAATGGGCCCTAATTAAAATTAAAAGCTTTTGCACAACAAAGGAAACTATAAGCAAGGTGAAAAGACAGCCTTCAGAATGGGAGAAAATAATAGCCAATGAAGCAACGGACAAACAATCTCAAAAATATACAAGCAACTCCTGCAGCTCCATTCTTGAAAAATAAATAACCCAATTAAAAAGTGGGCCAAAGAACTTAACAGACATTTCTCCAAATAAGATATAAAAATGGCTAACAAGCACATGAAAAGATGTTCAACATCACTCATTATCAGAGAAATGCAAATCAAAACCACAGTGAGGTACCACTTAACACCAGTCAGAATGGCTGCCATCCAAAAGTCTACAAGCAATAAATGCTGGAGAGGATGTGGAGAAAAGGGAACCCTCTTACACTGTTGGTGGGAATGCAAACTAGTACAGCCACTATGGAAAACAGTGTGGAGGTTCCTTAAAAAGCTGCAAATAGTCCTGCCATATGACCCAGCAATCCCACTGCTGGGCATATACATCGAGGAAACCAGAATTGAAAGAGCCACGTGTACCCCAATGTTCATCGCCGCATTGTTTACAATAGCCAGGACATGGAAGCAACCTAGATGCCCATCAACTGACGAATGGATAAGAAAGCTGTGGTACATATACACAGTGGAATATTACTCAGCATTAAAAAAAATTCATTTGAAGCAATTCTACTCAGATGGACGAAACTGGAGCCCATTATCCAGAGTGAAGTAAGCCAGAACAAAAACAACAATACAGTATATTAACACATATATATGGAATTTAGAAAGACGGTCACGAGAACCCAACATGTGAGACAGCAAAAGGAATGCAGATGTATAGAATAGACTCGTGGACTTTGTGGATGAGGGTAAGGGTATGATGATATGGGAGAAGGGCATTGAAAGAAGTTAATTATCATATGTCTAATCAATCGCCAGCCCAGGATTGATTCTCGGGGCTGGTGCAGCGAGATTTCCCGGGGGGGAGGGAGGAAGGAGGGGGGTTCTGGAGGGGAAGCATATGTAAACCCATGGTGATATCATGACATTGTATGGCAAAAACAATAAAAAATAAATCAATTAATAAATTAATTAAAAAAGCTCTATAAATATAAATTATGAACCAAAACATAAAAAAATACAGTGAGAGAAGGAATACAAAACTTGTTAATGGATAATCAGACATATGTAAAAGATATATGACTAAATAAAAACTAAATCTAACTATATTAAAAAAAAAATCCTCCCTTTTCACATCCTCCTGAAGGGCTGCTCTCTAGCCTCAGTTGTATGACCCTGGCATGCACGAGTGTGCCTGCCACTGCAGTGTACCGTGGGCTTTGCCAGATAGTGGCTGGATTTTGTGCTGCTTGGTGTGGCCAGAGTGCTTAGAACCTTCTGGTACATAGGGTGCTCCTTCTACGTGTGATTATTTCCTTACCTTACATCCTACATCCGAGTGAGGTTTGTTAGTGACTGCAGTGTGCATTTAATTTCCTCGAAATAAACTCCACACTCTCGATTACTTGTTAAAAATACTCATATTGCATTTTGATTGTTTGCTTTCTATTGCATATTCTAATGTGTGATGTTGTACAGATATATTACTATATGATGTTATAATGTCATGTATTGTACTTGGTGAACAATATATGGGATTTTTTTTTTGAAAATCATTTTGACTTTGATTCATAGCCCTTACCTAGAATGTGCTCTATTATATTGTGTTCTGTGTGGGTAGGTAGAATCATTAGTTTTCCTGAGTTTGAATTCCAGCTCTGCTTAATCTCTTGAAGCTCAGTTTCTACAGATGTAAAATGAGAATAATGTGAGAGCCTGTGCCCTGGGATTGCTGTGAGCCTTGGAAGATGTGTGCATCCCAAGATCTGATCATATTGTGGGCTTGTGGAAATTCCTCAGGTTGTCACTGTTGTTGGCTAATGGCATCCCTGAAAGGTTAGTGTTTAGGAGCAATTACCCTAAAGGGAGCGGTTTGCTGTGTTGCAAGGGAGTTATGAAAACTAGAAGTGTGTGACAATACAGTACAAACTAGCAAAAAAATGTGTGCCCTTACAGCTTCTAACACAATCATTCACAGTTCTTCCATTCCCCCTCACCTCTGTTTCCACACACAAGTTTTATGTCTAGCCACAGGGATGACTCAAGGACTATGCTAGGGTTTCTCCAAGGTAAAACCTTCTGCTGATTCCAGATTTACTTCAAATGCAAAGTATGTTTAGCACTGCCCCCCAGATACACAGCCAGAATACACAATGAACCACTCTGCCCTATGAGACTGCACATCAGACATTTATTGTGTTTATATATCTCCTGTGTGTGTGTGTGTGTGCATGCATGCTCAGTTGTGTCTGATTCTTTATGACCCCATGGACTATAGCCCGCCAGGCTCATCTGTTCGTGGGATTTTCCAGGCAAGTATACTGGAATGGGTTGCCATTTCCTTCTCCAGGGATACAGTTCCTATCTTTGCCCAAAGGATTCTGGGCAGCCAGCAGCAGATAGCATATTGGTTACACTGTACTGTCAAATCCACAGTTCTTACTAGTACAAGATATTCTTTTTTTAGGGAGACCCCATTGATATTGTAAAGCCATGGTTCTCACCCTGGAGGAGGAATCAGGAAATATCCTGCAGGCCTTTTGTTAAAACACAAATCTATGGGCCCCACCATCAGAGTTTCTGATTTGGTGAGTCTAGTGTTAGAGTTAAATAATTTGTATCTCTGACAATATCCCAGGTGATGCTGATGCTGCTGGTTTGGGAGCCACACTTTGAGAACCAGTGCCTTAGATATTCACTTTATTTGGACAATCTGTGCATTTTTTTCTCTCCTGTGGGGTGGGACTGAGAATAGCAGTGATGATGAGGAAAGGGATCTGACATTTACTGAGCACCTGTGACATTTGCCATATTCCAGGTACCTCAGCAGCACTTTACACATATTATCCTATTTAAGCCTCACAACCGCCCCACCAATCAATTCATAATTATTTATTGAGACCCTGGTCATGTATCATGCCATGTGCAGGGCTAGGTGCTGGGGATGTGGAGTCAACACCACAGACATGATCAGGGAAACATGCTTGAACAGATAATTATGAGGGTGATTAGTCTGATCCATAGAAAATGGAAGATCAGAGAGTTAAGTAACTGGGCTAAGGTTACACAGTTAGTGGGAAACAAAGGAGACAAACTTGAAAAACATTTTACTCAAAAATGTACAATCCCTTCACTAAAGCAGAGGTTCTTAGATTTTTGGTCTCAGGTCACCTTTATACCCTCATAAATTATTAAAGACCTCAAAGATTTTTTTGCTTATTTAGGTTAAATCTATCAACATTTACAGTTTTAGGATATAAAAAAATGTGGTTTATATTTTGAGAACTGCTTCACTAAACCAGGCTGCAAATAGTACCATTTTCTTATGCTCTAAACCCTGACTTGTTTTAATGACTTCCGTAAGCCATCACAAATAAGAAACTTCTCCTAAACTATTTTTTAAAGCACAAGAGCCTCAATCTTTACTTCTGGTGCTGATGGCTTCCTAAAGACAGGGCTGACGTGCTTTGGAATTACAAATATGTGTTTGTGGGACTTCCCTGGTGCTCTAGGAAAGCATTCCCCATGCAGGAGGTCGAGGTTCTATCCTTGGCCAGGGAACTAGATCTCACATGCCCCCAGGTAAAGATTCTGAGTGCCAAAACTAAGACCTGGCACAGGCAAATAAATATTAAATTAAGTAAATAAATGTATGTGTGTTTATGATAAGGAAAAGCAACAGTTAAATGACTAATTGCAGAACAAAACAAGATGTGATGGCTTTATTGTTCACCGAAGGGTCCCTTTCCCAGCTGGTGGTGGTATTTAAAAAGTTACAGTTCACAAAAATTACTGACATGCATTGCCTTCAGTTTTCCTTGGGGCAAATGCCATGGCCAGAGAAACACTGTGGGATCACTCTTGCTGTCTCCTTACAGTGAGAGAAATAGATGGAGGACTGGACTCAAGTCTGGCAGTTTGTATGTAATGTTGGCAGCTGAATCATGTTTAATTGTGGGTTAATAACTAAAATACTGCCTTTGCCATCATTTGTATGCATTGTCTAATGAGCGTGAGATGGCCTAGTAGATACTTATGCTTTGTGTGTAACTGTCTGTGGTTGTTCAGATACAAATACTCTGCCTGATGCTGAATGTTTAATGGCTTTGTTAAGTTTTACTGAGTAAAATCACCAAATCAGAGCTGCCATAACTCAATGCAGTTCTTGGTGGATGATCGATGAGATCAGATCTCCTTTTATTTTTATAGAAATTGATGAACCGGCAGCAGGGGAGGGGGCTTCTGCAACAAGATCTGTGCAGTTATTTAAGTTAAGACCCTAGGATGAGAAGCAGGAAAGAGAAACCTCTAGTCATTGGACTGTGTGGTTTTCTTGACACCAAACATATGGATCACTGGTTCAGGGGGAAACTTTTAAAATGTTTATCCAGGTATTTTGTGTCACACATGCACATTCCACAGATAAATCAAAGTAAATGAAAAAAATGAGTGATGCTGGATGGTCATTTGTCATTTTCCTTAAAGGCTGACTTTTGACACCAAGCATCACTGTTGGTCGGCCTGAGGTAACATGGGGTCCTTCACATGGCATTTCTGCAGAGGGCATGTTTTGCCTGGTGACTATAATATTTTAGAGGAAATATTTTTCTGAAAAGAGGCAATTGTAGGAAGATCCAAGGCATGAGATGAGGCAAGTTGAGTCTCCTTTGCACCATCACATCAAACGGGAGACTATGTTACATCCTCTGAGGGGCCATCTCCTGGGAATCCTTTTAGCTAAGTTTCTTTTGCTGTTTGTAAATCGTAAGCTTCTTGCCCAGAATTCTGTTTCTGAGTCCATGGGCTCATGTGAGCAGCTCTCAGTGATGCACCCTGTTGGTTTTGCAGATTGTTAGGTCCATTTTCTAGAACCTCTATTTTCTAAAGCAAGTACAAGGAATTGCCTGTCTGTCCAGTGATTAGGACTACCAAGGGCATGGGTTTAATCCCTGGTTGAGGAATTAAGATCTTGCAAGCCATGTGGCCAAAAAATAAAAAGACAAAAATAAAGCAGGCACAACCATGAAAGGTAGTTGGGCCTCTGCTCCTCACCAGCCCTCCCTGTCCAGGGATGGGGCTCAGGGAAAACCAGACCTGCTCATTGATCCTCAATGTCTGTTGTGAGTCTACCTTGCCAACAGTCAGCCTCAGTTTCTGCCCAGAGAACGCTTGCAGGAAGAGATGGAGTTATTATCTCTGGGGATGGAATAATGGAAATCCACCTGACATCATGGGAACATTGTCTTCCCTAAGTTGAGGAGAAGACACAGCATTTATTTAGGGAGATGCAGTGTGGTTACTTGGGTTTCCTAGGTGACACTAGTGGTAAAGAACCTGCCTACCAATGCAGGAGACTTAAGAGACTGGGGTTTGATCCCTGGGTCAAGAAGATCCCCTGGAGTAGGAAATGGCACCCCACTCCAGTATTCTTGTTGGGCAAATACCATGGACAGAGGAGCCCTAATGGGCTACAGTCCATAGGGTTGTAAAGAGTCAGACACGACTGAAGCGACTGAGCGCATAGCATGCAATGTGGTTACTTAGGTGGAAACTTAAAATATTAGAGGAGGTGAACATTTGTGCTTTGCACCCTAGTCTTTAAAGTGACAGCTACAGCCTCCTGAGTCCCCATCAGTCATGTTCATTCAGCATGAGCCAGAATTATTATGCAATGTCAAAAAGCATGACCATCTGCTGCTACTGTGTATCGAGTGTCTTATATGGAGAGAAACAAGGAGGGTTAAGAGTTGAGAGCATCCAAATTATGCTTAATGGCTGTTTCGAGTTGCTTTGTGGAGCATTGTTTGTGTTCTGCAGCTCATGGTGTGACCTTGGGTACGTGCCAGATGTCCCAAATCACGAAAGTCGAAAGGATGGTGAGTGGTAGATGGATGATGTGGTGGGGGATGGAGGGCAGGAGAGGTGATGGCGTTAGTCTTCTACTCAGGGAGAATCATGAGCTATACTGTGGGGGAGGAAGGCTCATGTTCCCTGGTGTGATCTGGCAGCAGACTACTGATTCAAAGCTTATGCTGTTCCCTCCTTTAGGACCTGGAGTTCCCACAGTCCCCTTTCCCGAGGAGATAGCCAGAGTTTCCATCTGCTTAGCTCCACAGAGTTGACTGTGGGGTCATCATTTATTCATTCATTCGTTTGGGAGGGTGACAGGCTGCCTCTACTGGTAAGCAGAGCCTCAGCCTTTGCATCTGCATCTAGGCTGCACCTGGGTTTTCCTTTCAGGAATTGCAGCCCTCAGAGCACTGGGGTTCAGCTGAGTGTCCCTGCCTCCTCCCATCCCATCCTTACTCACTCTGGCAGGTCTGAGGCTAAGGTCAAGCAGGATGTGAGCAGCCCAGGGCTGAGGAAGGGGAGGCCTGCTCACTTGCTCTTGGCTTCCATGTGCAGGACCCTTTGGGAAAAGTAGGGTAGAAAGGACAAGCATGGAGCACTATACAGTTTGTGCTGTGATCTGACTCTCATACTTTTAAGCTCCACGGCTAGGAGGCATGTTGCAGAGACAGACTGCCTAGTCCTGCTGAAGGAGCAGAATTTGTTCATTCTAGATTTTTTAATTCTGAGAGCTCATAGTTCTTAGAACTTCTGAAATTTTTTTAATCTTAGGACTGCAGGTAGAGGGAACGTGTGGTTAAAGTTGCAGTTCAGGAAATTGCATGATTAGGTCAAGTGAGAAAATTAAAGCACATTCTCTGGGGTCATTAGTTTTATATTGGTTGCTTCTGTTGTTCTGTTTTTAAAAGTAAGTATTTAATTGCAAACTTTCCTTCTTCCTTTATATGTGTATCTTCATGTTTCCTGTGAATGTTTATTCACCTTTATTTATCAGATTTATTTTTCAGATATATTGTATTACATACTGATGCAATACTATGCCCATTACTTTGAATCAGTTATTTAACTCCTTCATCTGAAATAACAGCTATCTGAGTATTTCTGCTACTTACTACTTAGGGCTTAGAAGATTTCACATGCAGTTGAGGCAAAGTCCTTCAGTAGAAGAGAGGGTATGCTTTCTAAAGCTTGGAAATGAAGGTGCCAATACTCAGCTGCACAAAATTGTATATAATTTAAAACTGTAACACACTTCCTTGATCGCTTTATTTTTAAATGTTGATCCTGGCACTCAGAATCTCAGAGCTTCTCCTATTTTCTTATTTTACAACTCCTAAGGAATATGCAAAAGGAAAGGTAATAAAGGACAATTTTTTCAAGATAAAAACATGATTCATAAAGGTGACAGCCATGCCATATGTGAGGAGGGATTAATAGCTGTAGTGTCTGCTAACTGCTTTTTAAAAATAAAATGATAAAGCAGATTTTCCTATTATTTTGTGTTTCAGTGCTTGCTCAAGTACGTTGCCCTGATTCTTCTTCATACCCCAGCAGTGCTGTGTTACAGCTTACTTAACTATTTCACATAGCTCCATGGTTATTGTTCTAGTATATTTTAAGTTTCAAGACAATGATGTGGTATGTTAAAACCATAACCGCCACTTTTTATTTCTGGAGACTGCAATTGAATGGACAGAAGGCAAAGTATTTTTAAGGCTTGCTCATTTGGAATTTCATCCAGAGTAGTGATGAACCAGTAGTCGTGTGCTTAATGAAGCACACGCACACATTTCTGTGGCCTTCCCTTGCCATCCACAGCGGATCTGCTGCAGGCCTCATGGGGACAGACAGGCAGGCCCAAAGACCACTGCCTCTGAGTGAGGGATGGAAGGGGAAGAAAGCTCTTATTTTAAAATTCAGTTGTCTTACTTTTCTCTAATAGTGAGTTTGAGCATCTTTTCATGTGTTTTTAAGCCATCAGTATGTCTTCAGCCACTATAGAAGACAGTATGGAGACTCCTTAAAAACTAGGATTAAATTCAATTGTCATCTTAGCAAAACTGATTAGTTCTAGGAACTGCATCTCCATGAAGTTATGTTGTTTTTGGCAAACAACCAAACCCTCTCCCCTTCACTGATAAACTTGTATATGTCGGTGGTTTTCCTCTTGTTTGGGTCACAGTTCCCTTTGAGAATCTACTGAGAGCTACAGATTCTCTCACCTGGAAACTGAACACACGTACTTGTACACAAAGTCTGCATCCAGTTTACAGACCTCCCTGAAGCTGACACCTTTTCTTTTCCCATCAAGAACCCCTTCATTGTTTCTTCAGTGGATGTGTTCTTCATGGTAAATTTCTTTGAAAAAATACCTACATTAAACTCGTGACATGGCAGCGTTTCTTTTAGAGGAAGAGGGAGCCGTGGAACGGGGGCCATTTTAAGTAGCTGTGTACTGTGTTGTCTGGGGCACAGTCTGCATTGGGCATCTGGCTCCTCAGCTCCTGGGGGTGCTTGGAGGAAGCGTGCAAGAGGGGCGAGGGCAGTGCCTTGGGGGTTGGCAGTGAGGGAGGCATGGCTGCATGCCAGTCATCATCCTCAGGGGCACTCCCTGCCCCCACCTTGTGAAGGACAGGAGCTCTGATTCCCTGATGGGCTGCCCAGGAAGCTAGTGAGTTGAATGTATCATGTGACACCTTGGCGCAAATAAGAGGAGAAGGCCTCCTGCCGCATTCCTGGTGGAGGGCCAACAGTGCCCAGGCTTTTGCCCAGATATCCTCCAGAGCTCCAAGCCCTGGGTCATGAGACACAGCGTTTCTGGGACCTGCTTCCCTAGACTCTTACCAGTGAAGCTAATCAGCCTTTGGAGTGGTTCCCACACATCTTCATGCAGATGCGTCAGGCAGCCTGGAACTAGGTGCTGGGTGCCTTGTAAGGTCCCAAGAGATATTTTGGAAATAGAGAGGGAAGAAAAGTGAACATGGAGGACCTGGAAGCCCAAGGGTAAGATGTGTCCTCCACCCCTATCTCTTCACCTTTTTCACACTCCCTCTTCCTTCCTCCTGCTCCTTCCTCCATTGTTCTGTCCATCTTTCTTTCCTCCATTTCTTTCATTATTCTCTCCTCCTTCCCTCTCTTTATCCTTCTTCTTTCTCTATTTTTCTTTCCCTGCCTTGCTTTCTTCCCAGTACTCTTTCTTTCAGTCTTTTCTTCCTTTCCGTCCTTCTCTCAAAAGATGTGTTCAAGCATCTGCCTGGTGCTGTTGGTTCTCGGCTGGAGTGGAATTTTGGTGCCCTTTCTGGGTCCAGCTCTTCCTATCAAGGAGCATTTTTGTACTGTGTTGCCTTCCCCTGCTCCTTCCTTCATCAATATATTGAACAGTTGCCTTTAGAGAAAAAAAGCTAAAATGATTATGGACATCACTTTCAGGAAGGAAGATTAAAATCAAATTTAGGAATCGAGGTACAAGTACGTGAAAAGCTAAAGAATAGTGGGATAATGACATGATGTTTTGAAACAAGAAGGTGACGTGCCAGAAGACAGAATGAGCATTACTGTTAGATGAGTGAAACGAGACATGTTTGAGTTAGGAGAATTAAACAGTTTTTGTGGAATAGATGGGTTTGGGAAAGTTTTAGAGAGAAGAAGTACAGACTGGGGTTCCAAATAAAGTTTTTGTATTTGGAAAAGAAAGAGAATTTCAGGCCAGCAAAGGGGAATGACATGGGTAAAATCTTAGTGGTGTTGGTCTTTTTCTTTGGTCTCCTACATTTTCCAGGGGAAAGTTCCAATCCAGGGAACCTCTCTTTCTCTCCTGATCATAGCTATCTTGTCTTCAGTTCTGTATCTTTTCCCACATTTTAAATTCAGCTGTTGATGGGCCCAGGGGAGGCACCTGGTGTGTCTCAGCCCCTACCCTGATCAGCAGACCGGTTACTTTCTGCTACATGTAAGGAGCTACTTGGAGGGGATATTTAAACTGAAGAGAGGGTGTTGAACGTCTTTCCCAGCTTAGTAGTTGAAATTCCGACAGTGATTTTTTGTCAGCTCTTGGGAACCAGAGCACTGCATTTAGGACTCTTGATTTAACATGCTGGAGGTCTCAGAGCACCTGAAGGCAGAGCTTTGGGTTGGCATTCTTTATGTGACTTGTCCGGTGTGATTGAGTCCAATTCAGGAAACACTTCCACTTTTCTTGCACATTTTATGTACATTTAGCCTTTGTTCTTGTAAGTTTTCATAGTAGATATGTATTATAAGCTGAAGCCAACCCATATTATTTTGTTCCAACATCTTGAGTCCGTGAAATAGTTGATTTTCAAGATTGCCTGATTAGCTTTGTACCTAGCCTGGTATCTGGGTCTTTCCTGGCAGTGACTTGAGTCAAATCTGACTAATATACCGTGGTGACACCTGGGCTGTGTAAGTTGAAGATTCTAAGTTTATTCCCTCTGAGTCTTGAATTTCTCTTTGATTGTTCCATTGGATCCTTTCCAAGGCTTAGCCTCTTTGGCAACATTGCTAGGGAGATACAGGGTTGCTGGGGTCCTCCTAGGCTTGTGGGCTTTTGATATTTGCCCCTAAGTAGAAGAAATAATTCCTTTACCGAATACTTGCTAGTTGTCCAGAATTGAAATTTTCTCATTGGTCCATTGCATTTGATTATTGAAAAGTTCACATTCAGGCATCGCATATGTCAGGTGTTGTGTGCGTGTATGTGTGAAGATAGAATTCTTTTTCCTTTCAAGAACAGTGTGGTGATTCTCAGGATCTAGCTGATCTTCTCTTCTTTCACAATCTATTTTAAAAGGTTACTTTGGAGCAGAAGGGAAGGGGGATGATGACTCTGGTGGCAAATGTAAGCCTAACTGAAAGCTGTCCTAGAATGCTATTGTCAGAGGACAATTTTGAAAGGTTTAATTCAGCTCCCCATGTTATGCAAAAAGGAAAACCTAGGTCCAGAAATGTGAAGTGACTTCTGCCAATGTGATGCAACAGATTTAAAGACAAACCAGGATCTGAGTACAGGTTCTCTGACTCTTAGAAATAATTACATGTACAGAATCTATGCAGCTTGTTATCAAAATATGTAGGACAGAGAAAGCAATGATAAATAGTTTTCAGCAGAATAAAGGAAAAGAGCTTTGTGCCACATTTAATTAGGAGTGATTTATACAAAATGTTTCAGAAAAAAATTTAAATTGGAGGATAAATATTTTTCAAGAATACAGAGATCTTTTGCTAGGATATTTAGGGTCTGTTTGAAAAATATTATCGGTTAAAAAAAGCAATCAGACTTATTGCCCATGACATTCTCATAACACCATATAATGACTTTGGAGATGTAGAGTGCTAAGCTAATCAAAAGCTATTCAGTTGCTTGAAAACTATTAAATAACTATTTTTGTGAAAGAAGCCAAGTACACAATATATTAAAAGATACTAGAAGTGCAGTCTTCTCATATACCATAGGATGCAGTCAAAACCGTAATTAGACTACATTTCTTGCTCCCGAAGCCAGTGTTAGACAAAAGAAGAGATTAAAATAGTTTCTGAATCAAAAATATTTTAAGGATAAAAGAAAGAAAAAGGAAAGAAAAATCAAAATCA
Organism: Antilocapra americana; assembly: GCA_007570785.1. NCBI lineage: Eukaryota > Metazoa > Chordata > Mammalia > Artiodactyla > Antilocapridae > Antilocapra > Antilocapra americana. The sequence continues at coordinate 8,789,283 of ML664152.1, read as the reverse complement.
TTTGGGTGTTGAGGAAGGAAAAGCCAAATGGTCTAATGAACGAAGCTATCATTTGTAGCCCAGTTTGATGGTGCCTCCTCCCACCTCTCCTTCTCAGCTGCCCTTTATTCTCCTCCCAGTCTCTGAGGAATGCCTGGCTCCTGTACTCTCCTTGGATCTTGGGGAGGTGTGGAGAGGAGGCAGGTACTGCCCTGGCCATTTTCTCTACTCTGTTGCCTTAGGGAAGGCTCTCAGAGGGTCAGAAAGAGCGCTGTTCCCAGCTGTAGGCACATATCCAGGGCCCAGGAGGTGGTTGCAGAAAGGTCTTCTTTATGAGCTGCAGACAGGCCTTCTTTCAGCTCCTCCAGTAGCAGCCACCCTCTTAGAGCTGAGTTTGGATGCAGAGCCCTCAAATAGTCCTGGGTTCCCCACCCAGGAGAGTGTGCAGAGTGAGCTCATGGCAGTCATGCACAGTTTGGCTTAGTTTCAATCTAGATCTCTTCCTTTGCTCTCCGTCTCTCAGAGTCACTACTGTCATCTACCCCAAACATGTGCTGGTCACCTGTGTGGTTGTGTTGTTAGAAAGCTATGGTATAAATAGAGCAGAAGAGCACTGGCTCTGGAGCTGGAATGCCTGGGTCCATGTCTGGACTCCACACTTAGTAGCGCATGATTTGGGGCAAGTTATGCAATTTCTTTAGGCCTCAGGTCCATTATCTGTGAACATGGAATAATAATGATGTGTGAGTGCTTAGTTGCCCAGTTGTATCTGACTTTTTGTGACCCTCTGGACTTAGCTGGCCAGGCTCCTCTGTCCATGGGATTCAACAGGCAAGAATACTGGAATGGGTTGCCGTTTCCTATGCCAGGAGATCTTCCCGACCCAGGGATCGAAACTGGGTCTCCTGCATCGGCAGGCAGGTTCTTTACCACTGAGTCACCAGGGAAGCCCTGGAATAATAATAAGTCCCAAGGCATGTGTTGTGAAGCTCTTAAATGAGAAGGGAAAAGCACTGTGATAGTGCCTGGCATGGAATAGTGGCTCCTATCATCATCATAATAATCATAATAATCATAGTGATGATTATTACACTAACCTGTATGGATGCTGGGAAAGGGGATAAATACCATCCCTGCCCTGAACGGATTATGCTGTAATCTGGGAAACTGAACATTTTTCAGTCATGAAGGAAGAGGTTGGTCTTGTAAAGCTGGTCTAGTGGTGCTGAATTCTCTTAGTTTTCACTTGTCTGTAAAGCTTTTGATTTCTCTGTCAAATGTGAATGAGAGCCTTGCTGGGTAGAGTGATCTTGGTTATTTTCTTTTCATCACTTAAAATATATCTTGCCACTCCCTTCTGACCTGCAGTTTCTGCTGAAAAATAAGCAGATAATCTTATGGGGTTTCCCTTGAATGTTATTTGTTGCTTTTCCCTTGTGGCTTTTAGTAGTTTTTCTTTGTGTTTAATTTTTGTTGGTTGGACTACTGTGTGTATTGGTGTGTTCCTCCTTGCATCTATCCTGCCTGGGGCTCCCTGTGCTTCCATGACTTGGGTGACAGTTTCCTTTCCCATGCTTGGGAAGTTTTTGACTATAATCTCTTCATATATTTTCTCAGACCCTTTCTCTTTTTCTTCTTCTTCTGAGACCTCTAAAATTCAAATGTTGATGTGTTGGAAGTTGGTCTTATGATCTTGTGTGTCTAGCAAAGGATCACTTTTATGTCTGAGGATGGATTGCTGGTCTTGCCTGTGCCATCTAGCGTGGATGGAGCAGAGTGCTCCTTATTTTCCAAAGAGAGCTAAGCCCTCTAGTCATGTTACTTTTCCCAGATCCTAGGCTTCTGAGAAATCCCAACAGGATTTCATTCACTCTTTAGGAAAAAATAAAAATAAAAAGCACCTGGTTACATAGGAATAACTACGTGTAACTGGTCAAAGAAATAGAATGCACGTTAAATGTGCTACTGTTTTCAAGGCCATCTTTTTGATTGTGCCCCTTTGGTATCCTGGGAAAATGCTGAGGGAAGACCAGTCAGTTTTGTGGAATCTTGTATGAGTTTATCAATCTCATAATGCCTAGAAGATGCATCTGTGAGAATGAAGCCTCCATGCTCTGCTAGGTCCCTCCTCTTATTGTGTGATGTCAGTCTTTTCAAGGAAGGATTTCACACCATGCCATTTTGGATAGAAACTTCTGTTTGGCTGTTAGCGCCAACTCTTGGTGGCTTTCATGGCTCCTGTCCCTGAACTGGGGCTCAGGTTCTGCCCACTTTATGCCCAGCACCACCTCAAGCAGAGGTCAGCAAACTAACCAAGGATCCCAATCTAGTCTGCCACCAGTCTTTATAAATAAAGCTTTATTGAGACACAGCCACAGCCATGAACTAACATATTACCTATGACTGCTTTTGTGCTACAAATGTAGAGTTAAGTAGTACTTGTGAGAGGACATATCATCCACAAAACCTAGAAAAAGTCCCGTCCAGCCTGCTGATCCTTGACCTAAAGATTAGATATATATAGAGAGGGGGAGTCCTCCCAAGGCCACATGGGGAGGCAGAGATCACAACTGCTCAACTGTAGGGAAGTTCAGGACAAGAAAGTATAAGATGCAGAGTAAGAAAATTGCCTGTAGAATGAAGGAGATGAAGTAGAAGCTGAACTGTTTGGATATAGGCTTCTGCTGTGGTGTGTAACAACTTATCAAATTCCACTGGACGTTGCCCCAATCATATGTTTTTCTCATCAGAGTCACATGAAATCTTACAGTGAAGGGAAATATATTGGGTCTGTGACACGATTCCCTGTCTCCCTACAGCTCCGCTGTGATGGCTGGTTACAGTCTCCAAATGAAACTGCCCTTTGAGATTTGACCTTACATTTCTGTGTTGACTCAGAACTGGGTAATGAGATTCCTGTATTTCCAGCTACCAGAGCCCCCTCACTCCTTTGAAAGTGCTGTGTGAAGTATCCCTGAGGAAGCCATACCACTCCAAGTGTCTGCCTTTCCCATTTCTGTCACTTAAAGGGCCACAAAGAAGACAGAGTATGAAATCCAGTCTTGTTGACCCATGAATCTTGCTTTGCAAGGAGAGCAGTGGCTTATTTTCCATATGTTACTTACTCCATCTCTACTAAGAGCTTGTCAGTCTGATCTCAGCTCTGTGACAACCCCTTCCCAGAGCTTCTTCACAGAACTGTCTGCTGGGCTGAGATCTCTGCTGCTAGCTGGCTGTTCACTGTACTAGGACTGCCTCCATCCAGATAGGCACCATTTCCAACTTGCACAAGGCATCCTGTGGACTGGCAGCAGTCCGGGGTCCTCTTCCTTCCACTCTCTGAGCTTCGATGTTGCCTGCTTGGGGAAACTGAGCTAGATGGCTTCCAAGGCATCTCTTAGCTCTTTGATTTGTAGTCCTTTTGAGAAGTCTGTGTGGCTGGTGAAGTTCCCTTCATGCTCTGTGGTGCTTCCCTGCCTGGAGTGCCTGGAAACCAGCAGAGAAAGCTGTGTGCCAGGAAATCCAAGGGCTTGAGAAGAGAAGGGCTCTTGGGTTGCTCTGGAGACTGGACATGACAGTGTCACAGCTTCCAGTGTCAGACCAAAAGCAGATATAGCTAAGCCTAGACTGGTCTTCTCAACATTAGAGCAGGAGAGAAGCTGGAGCCCCTCTGGCTCCTGCAGGGAGAACAGCAACATGTGCCAAGTGTCTTCTCTCCCTGACCAGACCATGGCTGGAGTCTGACACTAGAGATCTGGACACCAGAGTGACTGGATGCCTGGGCTGAGCAAAGGGACAGTCATGGGGAGGAGAACAGGGCACCCTGTGGGTGTGAATACACAGAGGTGAGGCTCACTGAGGCCACAGACCCTTTAGGGAAGAGGTGCCTCTGAGCTTCCTTGAGATCTTGTCAAACCCACACTCCAGTTCCCTTAGGTTACTGAAGTGCTTGGTGTGTTTTTCTTAAAAACTTTGTTTTCTTCTGTGTTGTCCCTGCTTTGTTGGGTGTTGATAATGATGGGTGTAGACCTGGTGCTAAATGATTGCCTATTATCTCATGTAATTTAAACCTCACATGGCTAGCTATGGCCAGTCCTCTTCACATTTGGCAGAAGAGACAACCATGGCTCACTGGAGTTAGATCATCTGCCCAAAGCCATAGGGCTAGGGAGTTCTGCAGCTAAAATTCTAACCCAGACCTTCTACCTGGATGATATTGCTTTTAAAGGCTATGACTTGATGCCTGTCCACTTTGGCTTGAATGTGGCTAGTGGAATTGCTAGTGCAATGAGGTTGCAGGAGCAGGGGGAGCTTTCCTACCTGTGCAGAGTTAACAGAACTCAGGGTTCCTAAACAGCACTGCTGACACTGGGGCAGAGAATTCTTTGGGTGGAGAGACCTTCCTGTGCATTGGAGGAGGCTTAACAGCATCCCTACTCTTTACCCACTGTGACAACCCAGAGTGTCTCAAACTTTGTTAAATATTCCCTGGGAGACAAAATTGATCTTGCTCCAGTGAGAATCACTGACATGTTAATTTGTCAATAAAGAAAATCTCTCATATGTAATTCTTTTATTGTCTACCTTTTTTCCCCCCTTTACACCAAAATTCTGCTCTTCAGGGCTTGAGCCCTTCTTTCTACTTGGCTGACATCCTGAACTGGGTCACTGGGAACACTTTACCTTGCCGGCATCTTGTCCAGACACTCTGTCTTTGAGTCTGGAGCCTCCTGGGGGAAGTATTAAGAGACAACGAGCTATGAAAACAGTGTGTTCTTCCTTGTGCTAAGTGCCTCTGCTCTGGCAGTAGAACGCTTCAGTGGTGTGAACATATGGCATCAATTCAGCCTCTGAAAACCATGCTGGGCATCCAACATGCATGGAGGAAAGGGGGCAGACTGTGTGAGCTCTGGAAGCTTTTGGAAGGGACTCCCCTCTCCCCAGGAGCAGCTGGGTTGAGGTTCCTTGGAGATCTTGGTCCCACACAGGCCAAGACTTTGCAGGCCTTGAAGCCATTGCATTTTGCTCCCTTAATTAAACTCCCTGCAGCCCTTGACATCTGCCACAGAGAAAGTCCTAGAGCAGAGCAGCCTAGTGGCTCAGTGCCAGCCCTCACCTTGACTCCAGGCAGGCATCTGTTAAGTGAGGGGTCAGGGCACATCAGTAGGGACCCACTGACTTCTGTCCACACAGCCTTCTGAGGGTAGGGTGTCCCTTGGAGACTTCTAGGCCAATGAACAGCCTGGGGTATTGGTCTCAGAGCAGGGTGTCTGAGCTGCTCAGCCTCCCAGTTTAAAAGTCTCAGCTGTAAAAGGTTAGCGAGGTTGGGGGTTTAGTGTGCCAGAAAGTTATGCCTGTGAATTTTCATCAACATGCTTCCTGGGGGATGTCATCATGGGATCTGACAATGAGTTTTAAAGTAATCTTTTTTTTTTCCAGAACATAAATTTTTGGAGCTAAATAGAATTACCAGGAAAAATCTTTGAAAGTTTAGTCCACAGGGATTATATACCTATCCTGAACCCTGGCTGTAGCTGTAGGATGTACACGTACCCGAGCCTTTATGCCCACATGCACACATGCGCTTATCTCCATGTGAAGGATGAGGGGCTTAAAGCCAGATGAGCCTATTTCACATTCCAGGTCAAGTCAGTTGCTGCATATACCCATGGATGAGTTGCTTATGATTTCTGAGCCTGTTTCCTTATCCTTAAAATATAAATACTTGTACTAACATCCATGGCACTGTTGTGAAGGTTACCGATAATGTGTTTGAAGTTAACAAAGCATAGAAGACACTCAATAAATGATGTTGTTTCTGTCACAATATCCTGTTGTGAATTGTTAGGGAAAAGATACCAAGTTGAGGGTAAAACTGAGTTTTTTAGATTACTCTTCAATAATTAGGTTACTTATCTCATACTTCCTTCATTTCACTCTTGGGACTGGATTTGAATATATTCAATTTCAAAATATTCTCTCATTCAATAATAATGACATGATCTTTCATGAACTTATTATTATCACTTAACACCTCCAAAGGCTCCTGTTTTGTGTTCATTACTGTGAACCTTCATGAAGCATGTACTGTGTGCCAGACATAGATCCAAAGGCTGGGTATCCAGCAATTAAAACAAACAAAGCCCGCGCTCACTGATGGTTTACGTGCTGAGTCTGCTGCAGCCATGCCTCCGGGAAAGATGTGCCATCCCATGGCAGAGATAACCACTGTGAACAGACTTTGTGTCATGCTGTGTTGGATGCTTCAGGGAGAAACGTGTAGTGATGAGAAGAAGCACTGAAATACAGCCGCGTGGTGGGTTTGTTGGGTAACTGACCCATGAGCTAGTGACTGAGACAGAAAATGCAAAACTATTACAGGTGTCATGAAAATCTAGGAATTGATTTAGAATAAATTTATGGATGAGTAATTCATTAAAGCTGATTAAGGGAAGTTGAGAGCATAGTTCCTGAAACATAGCATGCAAATGTTTGAATGGATGAATTGCTGAGTGAAGGGGAGGTCTGCCATGTACAGTTGTGTAGGTTTCATATTTCACTCCACTGTAGGCCATTGAAACTGTGATGATGGTGTTCAGTCTCTGTGCTCACGTGCGAAGAATTTCACGTGTGTTCTCATTCAGTCTTCCTAACACCTTGTCGTTTAAGTGGTGTTTTCTCCATTTTGCAGGCATGGACTTGGGGACTCAGTGAGGTTGCTACCTGCCCAGGTTCACAAAGGAAGTCAGTGGAAGAGGGGACCCATGATTGGAATCAGACCCCTTTAACTCCAGAGTTCCTGCTTGGAGGATAGGAGAAGAATAGCTTAAAAGGAAACTTAATTGTTTGGATCTTGTCTTTTAGAACAAAATGCTTGGGTCTCTGAGGTCAAAAGGAAAAGTAGAAACGCTGAAATGATTGCTTTTCCAGGTTTCAGGCTTCAGGGCAGAAGGTTAGTGAGACCATTGCCCTGTTTTCTCCACCGTGATCACATCACACTCTAAGCGCTCCATGCATCTCAGACCCCAGAAAAACCCATCTAGTAGAGGTGGTAAGTACACCATAGGTATTATTAACAATTAATAATAAAAAAAGATAACAGCACTGGACCAGATGAGTATTATCATGTCCACTGTTATTGTAGTGGACACTCAGCCTCTTGGCCAGGAGATGACATCCAGCTCAGATGTGCTATTTCTTTTATAAATAAGTTTAGCCTCTCTCCCTTCCTGAGTCAGCAGTAAGCTGGATAATGCACTGCCATGTTGGTGTTCTGTCAGGACTGTGAGCTAGCAGGACCTTCCCCACACTGCCCTCTGAAGCCTCAGCACTTTGTGCTCCTGTGTGATCCTGGAAATTGGCAGGAGTAGGGGGTCAACTGACTGCACCTCATTGCTAGTTGCTCTTAAAAGGCAGTTTTTTTCTCATCAGATTCATAATGTCTCTGTTCAGTCTAGATAACTGTAGTTCTTAGGTGCAAGAAAACTTTATGGCAGGTTAAGTAGAATTATAGATAACAGCGAATACAATTTTAAAATTTCAGAAAATGGAGAGTTAGAAGTTGCATGGCTTTTGAAGGGGAATGTAGTCTGCCTTCTTTGGAAACATCCTGCTTCTAATACTGTTCTTCTCTTCAAATTCCAGAACTTGTAGGATTCTTAGAGATAATCTACTTACAGTTGTAGACAGGCTTTACCTCTTTTGTCTGGTTATCTTAGAGAAAGAAGGGGAGGGGTGAGGAAGAGAATTATATTTCTGAGTTATGCTCTTGATTTCCTTAATTTCTTCCAAGGTTCCTGACAAGGAGATATTATTGTCTCAATTTTACTGTTGATGAAACTGAGGTCCTCAGAAGTTCCAGTGCCCAGGGTGTGTGTTCAAGCTTTTCATCTCTGGACTGCTCATACCCTTTCTGTAGTAGTGTTTATTTTTACTCTCAGGGAAGGAGTTTTCTTAAATAGAAGGAGGAGCATTTCTGTTTTAACTAATATCTACTCTAGGTAAATAAAAACAACAATAATGGATATTTAATGAGTAATTACTATGTTAGACGCTGTGCTAGGTATTGTGTTTTTCTGGTGAGGAAGGCATCATTTTTCCATATTTGCCAAGTGATGGAGCTGAGGCTCAGAGCCAGATGATTCCATAGATTGGTAAAGGTGTTAGAAGCTCTCTGTCTTTGTACTCAAGTACTTTCCTTCCTTCTCTGAAGCATAGTGGCTGACAGCTCATATGTATGTATGACAGGAATGAAATATTCTTTTTTTGTGTGTGTGTAACTGTATTAGGATAATACAGGTTGTGCTAACTTGACAAATAACCACAGCAGATTGGTATCTTGGAGCAGCTTCCTAGGACCCCTGTCCCCCATCATCAGTGGTGTAAGATGTGCCTTGACCTTTGGCTATGCATTTCTACACAAAGCCCTTTCATAGTCACCCCAGTGGGACAGCTGGGTGCTAGGACTGTCCTGCCCTGGTCATTGAAGAGAAATACATCATACTGGTCACATACTATCAAGCTGAAATTAGTCATATGCTCCTAGACAGCATAGAAAGTGGAGAGGAGGAATTCTGCCCTGTGCACAGAAGAGGAAAATTAGATGTAATTGATCTTGAAGACTCTAGTCCACTGGTACTGATCCTTTGTTTTATCTCCTCTACTGAGTATAGAAAAAGTTAAAGGTAGCCGTTATACTATGATATCTCTTCAGAATACTTTCATGGATTTGCAGTTCTATTTGGCAAATGATACTAATTTCAATTCCATATGTTTAACCACAGTGACTCATGTCCAACTCTGGCTATTTTAAGTTTTTTTATGTTGGCTATACCAGTAACTGCAATTTTTAAAATTTAATTTATTTATTTTAATTTTCTTTACATTATCATGTTGGTTTTGCCATACATTGACATGATTCTGCCATGGGTATACATGTGTTCCCCTTCCAGAACCCCCCTCACACCTCCCTCCCGATTCCCTCTCTCTGGGTCATCCCAGTGCACCAGCCCTGAGCACCAGACCTGGGCTGGCGATTGATTTCACATATGATGATTAACGTGTTTCAATGCCATTCTCTCATATCAGCCCATGGATAGGATACTTCTTCTAAACCGTCAAAAATGTTTTAGCTCAAGAAATTGTTCTATTTTCTTGATAATATCTCAAATGATGCCTTAACTGGAGTTCTCAACTTTTTTAAACATCAGTGTAAAAATATTTTCCAACAGATTGTTAAAATCCTTCACAAAATAATACTAAGAGAACCTAACAAAATATAAAACTATGTATATTATGATTCCAAATTTCTCTGTCTCGGATAGTTGTTGTTTGTGTCACTCTCTCTTCTACACACACACACACACACACACACACACACACACACACAAATCCATATTGTAAATCAGTACATCAAAATATTGACAGCTCTAGTATCTGAGGCTAATGATTATTTTTATTATCTTTTCCAATCTTTTTGAAATTAAAAAAAGCCTTATACCAAAATATCTTTTTAAAAATTAACATAATTTTGCTCAGATATGTTATAATCAGAGAAAATGCATTTTATATGTATATATAAATATAAAATGATTATGTATTTTTTGTTATTCTGTCTCACAGAACAGAATTCAGTGGTTGCTCATCATAGATTATTCTTTGTTTCCTTTTCAAGTCATTTAGAACTTGGAGGCAATGTTGAGAACAGGAAAGGAGAGAGATGCTATTCAGAGATGAAGGGAATATCATTTTCATCATGAAACCCAGTTTAATTAGGGTCAGTCAGTCCCCACATCACGCTCCTTTTCTCTTCTTCCTGGATAGTTACTGGTATCTTCTGATGAATGTCTTCTTGCAGTTAGCATGCTGGTGCCAGCAACTTTCAGAATCTCACCTGCTATGGCTCCTTGGTGTCAGCAGCTTTATCTTTTCAATTAGGACCTATATGGCTCTGTTTATTCAAGTAACTTTGTACTTTCCCAGACTCTAGTGAATTTGGATGCAGAAGGGGGACACCAGTTGAATTTTAGTTTAATCATTTGCCTGTTGGGAAACATGCTAAAGAGATGGCATTAGGATGGTTCAGACAAGGTCAGGATAATGCATCTACTGGGGCCTGATTCCTACTGACTTGTCACCCTGGTACAGAGCACTGAGGCTGAGCAGCAGGCCTGCCATGTGGGAGCAGAAAGTGAGGATGGCTTCCCTTGAAAGAAGGAGAGAAAGGCAGCCCATGGCTGTCAAGACCATCCTAATCCTTGCTGTCCACATGCTTGCTCCCTGGGAACAAATGATTGAGGCAAGGTGCTTGCTGGAATTGGCAGAGGAAGAGCTGATTGATGAGGGCTTTCTGAAGAGGCTGATGATACTGACAGCTCAGTCATCCCAAATAGCCTGAGAAGTTGTTCTCTGTGACAGCTGCCTCCTCTCCTCCATCTTCCCTTACTTACCACCGTAACTGCCTGCAGTCCCTCAGGCAGCATCTGTGTTGTCATCTGCATGACCTGTGTGGCTGTGTGGCCTTCCAGCCTGGTGTGTGTGCAGCTGCCGCACTGGGCAGACCAGCAGGGTGTGCAGGCGGGAATGAGCTCCATTCACAACCTAAGAGCTCGCTCATGGAGCTCAAGGCTCTTGAGCCCCAGGGTGCAGACAGATCGTCTGGTTATCTTGAAAAAGTGCAGGTTCTGTCTCAGTAGGCCTGAACTGGGGCCTGAGAGTCTGCACTGCAGCAGGTTTTCAGGTGATACTGAGACTGCAGATTGCAGGCCCTCTCTTTTGAGTTGTCTTCACTGGAGCTGTCAGCCTATTAGGATACTGGCAAAGCTTGGCTTCTTGATACATTCTTCTATTTGAATTTTATCTGGGGCTTTCCTGGTGGTCTATTAGTTAAGAATCCCCTTTAAAATGCCGGGCACGTGGGTTTGATCCCTGATCAGGGAAATAAGATCCCACATGCCACAGGGCAGCTAAGCCTGCATGCCCATGATACAGAGGGAGCCTGTGTTATACAACGAAAACCCTGCATCCCACAAGTGAGATCCAACACAGTCAGATAAATGAATCACATAAATAAACACTTATATAAATAAATCTGTATCTATTGCAAAGGATGATTGTTTTAATGTAGCCTTTGATAGGGAATGGCAACTCACTCCGGTATTCTTGCCCAGGAAATCCCATGGACAAAGGAATCGGGTGGGATACAGTCCTTGGGGTTGCTAAGAGTCAGACATGACTGAGTGACCAGTACACTATGATATAAAGATAGATCTTAAAGGGATTGATTCATGATTGAGCTTCTTTTTGGTTGTTTGGTTGGTTGGAAATGGAAGTTCCTAGATGGGCACTTTTCTGCAAGAGGAGGAACACATCACCTCGTCTAAATGCTGCCACCCTAATTCCATAAGTTGTAAGCTTCTGGAGAACAAGGGCCAATACTTGTGCAAACTGGTGCTTAATAAAAATTTTTCTTATCATATTTTGTGTACAATTTTTTGATGTGATCTACCTGGGCAAAAAATAAAAAGAATAAAAAAGATGTAAGCATTTGAGTTAAATATGACAAGAAAAATTGAAGCAGTGTCTCTGGGATGTCATGCCTTATCTTCTTGCTTAAATCAGAGTTCAGCTCCTTACAAGACTCCCATGAAGGTGACAAGTTGGCTACACGTTAACGAGAACTTTGGTCCCTGTCACTCACCTTTTCTTTCTGGCTCCCTCTGAGGCTTTCTGATGAGGTATCGGTTTAATTTAATATCCCCCCATCTTTACAGCAGTTGGGTTTTGGCCATCTTAGACTCTGTTCTGAATGCCACAGTATTCTTGTGGGATGACAAATGGGGCTGATAAAGGAAGTCAAGCAAGTAGCTCTGAGAGGCTGTTGCCATCGGGCATGGGCGCCAGAACTGGTGATGAGATTGGCAGCCTAATGGGTTTTATTAGCTAGTATCAGTTGTGTCTGCAGTGATCTCATCCTTTCAGAAAGGAGCTCAAGACTCCCTGGGAACAACATAACCTAGTTAAGAAAAATAAAAATGTTTGGAAAGAATCACACATGGGGAAACATTCTATTCAGCAGCAGCTGACTTAGGGAAGTTAGAAAAATGAACTCAGTTGCATATGGGTCACCATAGTTACCATTCAATGATTTTTTGCACTGGGAAAGAGTTAAATAACCTCCATGACTTGGGGGACTCAGTGATTTGACCCAAGGATGTGGATTTTAACTTTGATGTAGCCCCCACGTCTCTGGATATCCTCCTCATTTGTGGAGTGTGCAGAAGGAAGAAGGGTTGAACCTGTCTCCTATCTACTTTATCCAGGCATAAAGTATTTTTGGAATTGTTACTTTGCATCCACCTTTTTCACAGTTGTTGCTTTGTGTCCGTATTCAAAGCATGGATGGAATTTTTTCTAGATGCTGAGAAATACAGGGCACTAGGTATTTCCTATGGTTTAGGTCAGTGGGCATGGAGTTTCTGATTTCATCGTGTTTGTTGTCTCTGGTCTGTTGATTAAAACAACCACATTGCTGACAGTATCTACTAACCATACTTTGATAAGATTCCCCTCTCTGCCCCTTCATGAAAGTGTCTTATTATGGTTCTTGTGAGTCAAGACTAATCAACATCTTCATCTATTCAGGTTGAGTACTCTTTTGGTTGACTTAGTTAACTGTCTTCCTCTCAAGCCAGCAAAATAAATCATTTGGTATCAGAATTTCATTGAATTTGCTTTGCTTTCTTTATCAGGTTATAATATTTGGAACCTTAGACTTTTTTCTCTGTGTAACACTTGCATCTACAAAGCAAAGAGCAGAGAGTTTAATTGTACATTAGAGCATGGTTCGTGGTCACAACTAATTCTACTGAGGGTTTGTTTTGAGTGGATTGAGTTTATCTTAACATTTCTGGGCTTTAGTTTTCTCACCTGTCAAATGTGGGTTATTATAGAATATAGCTCATAGAGTTTATGATGGTGGGATTAAGTGAGACTATAATGTCTTCCCCACTTTTCCAACATTTGTTCTTTCTGCCTAGAATGTTCTTCATCTCCAAACTCTAATCATCATAATCTTTTATGTTTTTACTCAAGAATTCCCTTCTCGGACTTCCTTGATAGTCCAGTAGTTAAGAATCTGCCTTTCATTGCAGGAGATGTGAGTTCAATCCCTGGTTGGGGAATTAAGATCCCACATGCCGTGTGGCAACTAAGCCCATGTGCCGTACTGAACCCATGAGCTGCAACTAGAGAGAAGCATCAAAACAAAAGCATCAAAACAAAAGATTCTGCATGCTGCAACTAAGACCTGAAGAAGACAAAAAAATAAATAAAATGTTAAAGAAAGAATTCCCTTCTTAATGAGTTCGCCTTATCTAAAATGCCACCTGCCCAATAATTCATATCCTCTTTCTCTGTTAATTCTGTCTTAGATCTTATCACTACTATTAAACTGGGCATTTTATTTATTTATCTTATTTATTGACTATTACTCCCTCTCTCCAAACCTCCCTGTTTTACTTGTAGCAGTTGAGGATAAAGTAAATATGGGTAGTGTGTATGCTAAGTTGATTCAGTTGTGTCTGACTCTTGGCAACCCAATGGACCCAGGGATCCAATGTCTTGGACTTTCCAGGTGGTGCTAGCAGTAAAGAACTTGCCTTCCAATGTAGGTGACATAAGATATGCATGTTTGATTCCTGGATTTGGAAGATTCCTTGAAGGAGGGCATGGCACCTGTTCCAGTATTCTTGCCTGGAGAATCCTCACGGACAGAGGAGCCTGGTGGGTTGCAGCCCATGGGGTCGCAAAGAGTCAGACACAATTGAAGCAACTTAACACAGCATGCACACCATGCTTCGAGCATAGTGGCTACTTAATAAATGTCACATTGTGACTGCCTTCTTTCCCTTGATTGTGCTCTATAGCTGAATCCAGTTTCATCATCTTTCTTTTGGGTCCACTCAGATGCCCTCCTCTTGCCAGCTGCTTTTTTTTTTTTATTGTTTTTGCCATACATTGTCATGATATCACCATGGGTTTACATATGCTTCCCCTCCGGAACCCCCCTCCCTCCTCCCTCCCCGCCGGGAAATCTCGCTGCACCAGTCCCGAGCATCAATCCTGGGCTGGTGATTGATTAGACACATGACAATTAACATGCTTCAATGCCCTTCTCCCATATCATCCCACCCTTACCCTCATCCACAAAGTCCACGAGTCTATTCTATACATCTGCGTTCCTTTTGTTGTCTCCCATGTTGGGTTCTCGTTACTGTCTTTCTAAATTCCATATATATGCGTTAATATACTATATTGTTGTTTTTGCTTCTGGCTTACTTCACTCTGGATAATGGGCTCCAGTTTCGTCCATCTGAGTAGAATTGCTTCAAATGAATTTTTTTTTTAATGCTGACTAATATTCCATTGTGTATATGTACCACAGCTTTCTTATCCATTCATCAGTTGATGGGCATCTAGGTTGTTTCCATGTCTTGGCTATTGTAAACAATGCAGCGATGAACATTGGGGTACACGTGGCTCTTTCAATTCTGGTTTCCTCGGTGTATATGCCCAGCAGTGGGATTGCTGGGTCATATGGCAGGTCTATTTGCAGCTTTTTAAGGAACCTCCACACTGTTTTCCATAGTGGCTGTACTAGTTTGCATTCCCACCAACAGTGTAAGAGGGTTCCCTTTTCTCCACATCCTCTCCAGCATTTATTGCTTGTAGACTTTTGGATGGCAGCCATTCTGACTGGTGTAAAGTGGTACCTCATTGTGGTTTTGATTTGCATTTCTCTGATATAGATTCAATGCAATTCCTATCAAGCTACCAGAGGTCTTCAAAGAGCCAGCTGCTTTCTTTAAATCTCATTTTTTGTTTTTTAAAAAAAGAGTTTTTAAAGGTTGTTTCTTTCTTTTTTTTTGATGTGGACCTTTTAAAAATTCTCTGTTGAATTTGTTACAATATTATTTCTATTTTATGTTTTGGTTATTTTTTTTTTTTGGCCAAGGCATGTGGGATCTTAGTTCCCTGACTAGGGATCAAACCCACACCCACACTGGGAGGCAAAGTCTTAACCACTGGATCACCAGGGAAGTCCGTAAATCCCATTTTTTATGATAGCATTATTTTTTATCTTCCCTAACTTGTTTCTCTGATTATTTGATACGAGTTGGTCCAATTGTGTCAACTATAGCTACAGGTTTCTTGTGGGGAATAAATAGCTGATATACTTCTGCCCTATTTCCTTCAGCATAGTCCCTGAGGCGTAGTGAGTATTCACTGAATATTGGTGCTGTATCAATCTGCATTGAGGAAATGATGTGTGACTACAGAATTTACTGTTTACTGACTGGAAACCATAACACCAGTTGACTGAAGGGAAAGAAGTATCATTCAACCAAAAACCACATTGGTGAAACATTCACTTGTGTCAATGATGTGAACAGTACTTGTCTCCATCATGTTAGGGTACTCTAGCTGCACTGGCAATCTTCTTGTCTTTCCCAAGCTTTTATTGTAAAACATTTTAAATATCAGAAAATTTGACAGAATTTTACAGCAAATACCTAAGTACCCACCAATTAGATTCTACTGTTAAAAATTTTAGTTTGTATCATGTGTAAAATAGATAGTGGGAAGTTGCTGTAAAACACAGGGAGTCTTTAGGGAACTATTCTGATAGCGAATGTTACTATGCACGGAAAAGAAGCCTATCATAAATAAACTGCTTTGTCACTCAAAAAAAAAAAAAAAAACAAAAAGAGAGAGAAATAAACACACAGGGAGCCCAGCCTGGCAGTCTGTGATGACCTAGAGGAGGGGACTGGGGGAAGAGAGGGAGGTCCGGGAGGGAAGGGGCATATATATAATTACAACGGATTCAAGTTGTTGTACAGTAGAGACCAACAGAAAATGTAAAGCCATTTTCCACCAATTAAAAACAATAAAAATAAAAAATATTGAGTCTAATTGCATCATCACACTCTTCTGCTTATTGATCAAACATATATTTTGGTGTATTTCAAAGTAAAACGAAGGAACTTCCCTGACAGTCCAGTGGTCAAGACTCCACTGTGCATCCACTTCGGTGGGCACAGGTTTGATCCCTGGTAGGGGAACTAAGTTCCGGCATACCTGCCTAAATAGCATGGCTAAATAGATGAGTAAATAAATAAAATATTGATAGGAAATTCCCTGGCGGTCCAGTTGTTAGAACTAGTGGTTTCACTGCTGAGGGCTTGGGGAACTAAGATCCCACAAGCAGCTAGGGGGAAGAGAGGGGAAGCAATGGGGAAGTAAGCTGATTAGATCAGTACATTTCTGCCTAATTACTCAGTATATATGGAAATAGAGTTGATCATATAAATGGAAATTCATCATGTATTATCTTGTTGCATGAGGCTTGCTCACTAAACACAGTGTTCCTAAGATTTATCCATGTTCTTACAGGCTCATTCATTTTCACTGCTGAGTTCCATACTTTGTCTTACCCCAGCTGCTGGATGTTGTGACCTATTTGGGTGCTATCCTTGTATGTTTGTGTGCAAAGCTATCTTCTACACCTTGAATTTCAAACACCTCAGATGAGATTTCCGGGTCATAGAGCACACTCTTCCTTGTTTGTCCTCAGACATACCAAGCTTTTCCCTACCTTACCCTTGAGCATTCACTCTTTCCTGTGTTTGGAATGCTGTTCTGTGTATGAAATACTTTTGCTCCTTGTTCTCATGTAACTGCCTCTGTTGTATCACTTAGATCATAGGCTTCCCTGACTGACATTCTAATCATATGTATACTCATGGCAGATTCATGTCAATGTATGGCAAAACCAACACAATAAAGAAAATTTAAAAAAAAATAATAATCATGTTGTCTCTCTTTAGCACATGATGCTTTTAAAATTATCTGCATAGCATTTCTCACCCTCTGATAATTTTGTTTTCCCCTAATGTTAAAGATGGGATGGTTAGATAGCATCACCAGATCAATGGACATGAATCTGAGCAAACTCTGGTACATTAACCTGGTTTTTAATGGCGCTAAATATGTTTCTCCAAATTTAGTTACTAATAGTTACCCTGATTCAGGGAGTAGGAGTGAAGGAGGAAGGACTTATGTGCCTATAGGGCATTTAGTACAAACGGTAGGGTTGGCAACTGGACTTGGGTTTCTTGTCTTGCTCAGGCACTGTCATCCAGGATGCCCACAGCCATAGCAATTGGAGATCTTTGAAGTTCGAGGGAAGGAAAAGTCAGCATTTTATGCTCGTAGAGTCCTGGGGTGGTGGAGAGGGACAAGAGAGAAAGACTTCCTGGTGACATCTACCTCTAGGTTCTTCTTTTTTCAGTTCAGCTGATCTTGTACTATCTGGGAGCAAAGAGCTGGATATGCCCATTCTGTGAATTGAGAAAGAGTCCTTGTATCTTCCAATACTCCACCAAAGAAGTGGAAAACCAGTGGGGGCACTGGAGGAAAATCTTCCCAGTATCAGCTTCCCTCTACCTTGGCCACTGTTGTGCATGTGTCCTGAGCATTATTATAGGCAGAGGTATGAAAAAAGGCAATGCAGAAGTTATGGTTGAAGTTGTGAATAGCCCCCAAAACAGTGCTTCCCCCTTATCCCTGTCCCTACCACAGTGGCCAGCAAAGAATCTGCTTATGTGGAGATCAGACTCAAGAAACCACCTTCCAGTGTGTCTTTCACTATATACCCCTCTCTCAGGAAGAACTGGATCCAGGCCTTGCTTAGTGTCCAAGTTGAACCAAACCATATCTGTTAAATTCCTCCATTTCAGGGAAAGGAAAATGATAGCATCAAGACAATCTAGGGCAGCTTGATGAGGGATGAGGGGAATCTTATGTGGACTTCTCTTTCTGCACTAGGCATAACCATGAAAGAGCCAAGCACTCACAAGGCTCTTTTTGTTTGTTTGTTTTTTAAATATCAGGCTGTGGTAATTCTAAGGAAGTGCCAGCTACTCAATGTAACATTTTGCAAAGCAGAGGTTTTTTTGTAATGTAAGTAACCATCCTACATTATATCCTTTAGAACCTTGGACTTTGATCTTTTTAGCTGTACTTGAATAATGTCTGAGTTCAGGGGACAATTTCTGGTAAGGGATTCTGGGAAGATGCAGCCTGAAGGTGTATCTTTCATGTCACTCCCTCTTGATTCCAAATTATCTGCTTCTCATAGGCCAAGTAGCAGATGGGATTGACACTGGCGATATTATTGAGGCCACTTTTCCTGGGATTTCTGGATAAGGGGGCAAGCTTAGGACTTTATTACCTTTGGGCCAGATGTTGTTGTTTAGTTGCTAAGTCATGTCTGACTCTTTTAAACCCCATGGACTGTAGCATACTAGGCTCTTCTGTCCTCCACCATGTCCTGGAGTTTGCTCAAATTCATGTCCATTGAGTCGGTGATGCCATCTAACCATCTCATCTTCTGCCATCCCCTTCTCCTTTTGCCTTCAGTCTTCCCAGCATCAGAATCTTTGCTAGTGAGTCTGCTTTTCACATCAGGTGGCCAAAGTATTGGCACTTTAGTTTCAGCATCTGTCCTTCCAAAGGGTATTCAGGGTTGATTTGCTTTAAGATTGACTGGTTTTTTAGTCTTCTCCAGCATCACAGTTCAGAAGCATCAATTCTTTCACCCTCAGCCTTCTTTATGGTCCAACTCTCACATCTGTAGATGAATGCTGGGAAAACTATGACTTTGACTGTCCAGACCTTTGTCAGCAAAGTGATGTGTCTGCTTCTTAATATGCTGTCTAGATTTGTCATAGGTTTCCTAAAAGATGCAAGAGTCTTTTAATTCATGACTGCCGTCACCATCTGCAGTGATTTTGGAGCCCAAGAAATAGGTTGTAGGAAATACAGAGACTGAGAGGCCAGGGGCAAAGAGTGGTCAGAGATGGGCATAGGAGAGATGAAAGGACTTCCATAAGGAGGGAGTCCAAATATAGTCTTTGATGGTGGGCCCAATGTATCTTCCTGGACCCTGAGTAGCTGCCTGGGAGTTAATTGGATGGGATGAAATCCTCAAATCCTCAAGTCTAGGAGACAGCCAACTCTTGTAGCTCAGGTGGTCTGGATGCGGAGGCTTCCTCAGGAAGAAGGAATAGAAAATGGAGGGTTGCTGACCAGTGCTTCACCAGCCCCCAGTAACTGCTGCAAGTTTCCTACTATCTTGGGTAACACTTACTTGATTGCTGGCAGGTGGGAGAAGTGTGGGAAGATTCTAAGTCATGATTAATCAGAGGAAACAGTAGTGCAGCTGGAGGGAGATGGGCAACAAATGTTGCCTAATGAAACTGAACCACTGGAGATACAAGCTGACCAATGACAATGAAACTAGTAAGAATATTTAGGAAAATTTTCTTACCAGGTAAAAAAGTCATTGGGAAAATTTATTTTTAAATTAAAAATGCAATAGTTTAACTAAAAGAGAATAATTGCTATTTTAAAAAAATGGCTTGGAAGGTGAATGAGAAAAAAATATTTCAAAGTGGAGACTAAGGAGATTAAAATATGAAAGTAAGAAGGGATGCCAAAAGACCCAGAGGACAGTCTGAGATCCTCACTAGGCATTTCAGAAGGTCTGCAAAAGAACAAGTAGTGGAGAGACAGTTATTTTTTAAAATGATGAAAAAAGATTCTTTATTTTGAAGAAAAACTTGAGTCTATAAACTGAAGGTCCTCACTGAGTTCTGGACAGGATTAATTATAAAGATATACATCTGGATTTAAAAAATATGGATGTAACTATCAAAAGCTTCCAAACATCAAGAAATGACTAATAAGCTTAGACTAGCATCAGACTTGTCTTCTGCAGCTCTAGAATCTAGAGCATGGTAGAAATAACATCTATGGAAAATCTGTTTTTTTATATCTGATGTTGAACTCTCTGAGAAGAGATGATTACTGGCTTGGGACTACATGATATAGAAATGTTAATTGTTTCATTGAGTCAGAACTTGGAAGACTAGTGGGCACTCCTACTGATACTGTCACTACAGAAAGTCTTTTGATTGCATTTTCTGGCAAGCCTTACCACTCCTTCCTGGGAAATTTCTTCCCAGTATCACTGAAGACAGTTCTTGAAAATAGAATTATTTGAGAATTCCAGACTGAAAATGGCTTTTCTGTATTATCTTGTTCTACTACTACTTTATAGAGACTAGGAAACTAAAAATATCAAATAAGTTAACCAAGGTTTCATAAGTAATGAGTGTACAAGTCAGGATAAGAACATGGATCTGGTTTCCAGTCTAATCATCCTTCCAATTTAGTTGAGGAGAGGAAGTCCTTTTCTTCTGTGATCCATTTCATATTCTTTGATATATTTCTTTCTTAAATAAAAGTCTAGCTGTTCTCTCAGTTTCAATAATAGCATATAATCATATGATTACTAACTTGATATTTCTAGGCATGACCTTTTCCTCTACTTTCAATATCTCAAATTTCCTAAAAGAAGACTCTCTGCAAGACTTACTCATTTTTCAGATTCAGCAGGCATCAAGTCAGACTCACAATGTCATTTCCAAAATCAGTGTTTTCTTCATGTTCCTGCTTATGTCACTTATATCACTTACTCTAGGAATTCAGATCACTTTTCATAAAACATTTTCATTGTCATTCTCTTCCTCAGAAACCTCTGCCTTTCTTTGTTGCTTGCAAGATCATATATGTTAACACCTTGGCTTAGCAGTCAAAATCCTATCAGATCTCATCATTTTACTGTCATTAATCTATATCTGTGATCATACTGGACATTCCAACCTAAAGTGAATTTCCCTACCTGAGAAATGTTTTGCATATTGCATGTAATAAAATAAGATCTAGCTAGTATTGTACGGCAACTATCAGTTCAGCTCAGTCACGTCCAACTCTTTGCAATCCCATGGACTGTAGCATGCCAGGGTCCCCTGTCCATCACCAACTCCTGGAGCTTGCTCAAACTCATGTCCATTGAGTTAGTGATGCCATCCATCTCATCCTTTGTTGTTCCCGTCTCCTCCTGCCTTCAATCTTTCCCAGCATCAGGGTCTTTTCTAATGAATCAGTTCTTCACATCAGGTGACCAAAGTATTGAAGCTTCAGCATCAGTCCTTCCAATGAATATTGAGGACTGATTTCCTTTAGGATTGACTTGTTGGATCTCCTTGCAGTCCACGGGACTCTCAAGAGTCTTCTCCAGCACCTCAGTTCAAAAGCATCAATTCTTCAGTGCTCAGCTCTCTTTGTAGTCCAACTCTCACATCCTTTCACAACTACTGGAAAAACCATAGCTTCAACAAGATGGATCTTTGTCGGCAAAGCAATGTCTCTGCTTTTTTTTTTTTTAATTGATGTATAGTGGCTGTCTGTCAATTAGAAAAAAAAAGCTCTGGCTCTGTGCTTAAAATCAAAGATTTAGTTCTATTAATTTATGGGTCTTTGAAGTTTCAGTTATTTTTAATCTATAAAATATGCACATTTTCTCTTCTAGGCCAAATTTTTCATTTTTATTCATATAATAGAAAAATAAGACAGAATTTTAAGGACTTGATCAAGGTCACATTGCTTCCAAAAGAGGAAAACTAAATGAATGCTACATTCTCATGAGGACTGTTTCTCAGGAGTCCCCTGCCTGCTGCTGCTTGTAGCCTTAAGCATATTCAGGTGTGAAGACCCATCTGTGCACTGGGGATAGAGTGGGCGAGGGGAATGATTTGGGCAGAGTCTGATCTGTAAAGTTTGTTTCAGTCTTTAGTCTAACAGCAGATGTTGGAAATGTCTGAAACTTTTATTCTGAGTGACCTGCCCTTTCTACTGATGATTAAAAACAGACTTTTAATATGTTGGGAAATATTTTTTCAGGGAGGCAAATTAGAAAGTTGGAAAGCATGCTAGAATCCAGAGACCTTGATGTGAAAATGGGTTCCATTGAACCCATTGGAGGTGGACTGAGGGACCCTTAACCATACTGAGCTGAAAGCATTTCTGGTCATAATGCCAGTGTCTACACCAATTATGTGCCCCCTTCACCCCATAGGTCTCCCTATATTATTATTTATGTGTAAGAGTTTTTGGTATTACCAGTCATTCTCATCACCAACATATAGGTCTCCATCCTTCTTCAGGCAGGTGTTTTGCACATTTAGAGTTTCTTGAAATTCTCGAAGTTCAAGAATGCCAGTGCAAACCCTCCAGGTTTCTTGAAATTCAGGCTGTTCCATTTCTGGACAGAAACACTTTTCAAAGATGTGTGGCCACTGCTTCATTATCCCACCTCCTAACTCAGAAACCAGATTGTGCCTTGTACGGCTGTGACATTGCACTCTCAGGAGGTTGGGGATGCCACAGTCAGTATCAACTGATGAGGTCTACTCTCATACATAACCCACCTGACAGATCTGATCAGTTCACGCCTGGGCTCTGCAGATAGGTGCAAGCTGAGCTGAGAGGTAATGATTGAAGTGCAAGGGGTGTTAAATACTCTCCCTGACCATACGAGGTTTGCTTGTATACTTGTTGTCTTGGGGCTTACTCCCCTCCTCTCCTTATTACTCTCCCTGTTTCACACTGATGTCACTGGGCTTCTCCTTCTAGCCCATCTCCTTCTGCCCTCCTACTTGTTGACTTTCTCATCTCAAGTTCTCCTGCCTTCCAGCCTGAATTCATTTTATTTTTAATGGAAATTCTCTGGTTCTCTTCTCTCTCCTCCTACTCTCTGTGTTCTTCCACAGTCCCTAAGCTATAAATAACCCAAGGCATCCAACCTTTTGCTCTCATGGAGAAATGAATAATTAAAACTCCAAAGGAAGACACGTGGGTTAAATCAGGCACTTAATTCCTTCAAAACACAGAAAGTATTTTGTGGTGTCCTGTGCAAATGGATGAGTCATAGCCAATTACTTCCAGAGTGAGAGAAAGCTGAGGTTTGATTTGGTTAACAGCGTAATAAAAAAAAAATGGAGCATGCTCATGAATGTCAGATGTTGGATGGGAATAACGCTCCTCCCACATTCAGCAACATGAACCCTGGAGCCCCAGCTGTAACATATGTGAAAGTGATGAGTTTACTGACCAATGATTCGTAGAATGTTTCTCTATAATATTTTATTTACATTAGCAAATATCATAGGTTTGAGTTCTTTCTTATTAAATGTACCTCAGCAACAATTCATTCATTAGCAATGCTCTTTTTGGTGAAGTGGAGAATTGAGATTCTCTTAGAGACAATGTTGAGATGATGGCTTATGGGACTATTTAATAGTCAGAGATTTCTCAGCAAGGTAGGAGGGAAGGAAGGGTGGCATCTTAAAAACTGAACAACAAGGGGGGCAGTAGACTTATATTTTTATTGAAAAAATCATTTGGCAGCATGTGCTTTTGTTAAATCCCTTCTTCTCTTTGAACACTGATTAGCTGCTTTTCTCTACAAATGAGTTTCATTATAGAAAAACATGTTTTTATTTATCTCCCCTTGCTCATATGCTACTCTTTCAAAGTTTAGGTCTTTTGGAGGAGTAGGTGTTAATTAAGCTAATTACTTGCTTTAGTTTATTCAGACCTTAGAGATGGCTGTAGGGCCCAGTGCACAGGGCTCTCCCAAAGAAACAAACACGTCTTTGAAATAATTTGTTTCTTTTATATTCACTTTTCTGCTAAATAAGGGGAAAGGCTTTGGATGAGGGTAATTTGTTGGGAGAAGGGCTGAAGGTGAAAGTCACGAACACAGTGCTTCTTAAACTTCCGTGTGTACATGGACTGAACTGCCAGGGCATCTTGTTAACAGTGCAGGTTCTGGTTGGGCAGGGTTACTAGATGATGCCACTGCTGCTGGTCCTGAAGCACACTTGGAGAACAAAGAGCTGGCATTTCAAACTGTGATTCCATTACAATTGCAGCTCACAATTCTCTTTACTTTTTCTTAGGTAAGTTTATTTTTTATAATACATAACCACAAAACTCACCTTCCTGATACTTTGATGGGTGTTGGATTGAGTGTCTCTCTTTCTTTTTAGTCCCTAAAAAGACTCTTGCGACCCCATGGACTGTAGCCTGCCAGGCTCCTCTGTCCGTGGGATTTTCCAGGCAATACTGGAGTGAGTTGCCATTTCCTTCTCCAGGGGATCTTCCCAACCCAGGAATAGAAACCAGGTCTCCTGCAGTGCAGGCAGATTCTTTATCAACTGAGTTATGAATTGAGTGTGTACAACAATATTAAGTCTTCTGATATATTTCCATTTATTTAGGTCTTCTTTGATTTTTGTTAATGGTTTGTGCTGTTCAGTTCAGCATATAATCTGGGGAGAATCTTGCTAGATTTAGATCTTTATCTAAATTTAAAATTCATCTAGATTTAAATTTCATGTTTTTGGTGCCACTGTTAATAGT
Source organism: Antilocapra americana (assembly GCA_007570785.1). Taxonomy (NCBI): domain Eukaryota; kingdom Metazoa; phylum Chordata; class Mammalia; order Artiodactyla; family Antilocapridae; genus Antilocapra; species Antilocapra americana. The sequence continues at coordinate 8,764,911 of ML664152.1, read as the reverse complement.
ACTTTTTTTTTTTTCAGACTCATGTCAGTGTATGGCAAAACCAACACGATAAAGTAAAGAAAAAGATAGTACTTTTAAAAAAATGTTACTTTTCCATTTCATGGCTATTATATGGACATGCTATTGTTTCTTATATGTTGTCTTTGTATCAGCAATTTGCTAATAAGCTCACTGTTAGTACTAATAGTTTTTTTGTAGACTTTTGGGATTTCTTACATAGATAGTCATTTTATCCAAAGACAGAGACAACATTATTTCTTTGTTGCTGAAGCGACTTAGCACTTAGCACACAGCATGCAATCTGTATGCCTTGTTATTTCTCGTTTCTGGCATTTTTGCACCATCAAAGGTTGCTAATATGTTGAACTGGACCGTCTTAGTGGTTCTTTTAAAGCTAGGAATATTATTTTAAGCAATAATTAAAGCAGATCTATTATTTTTATTTTAAGCAATAATTAAAGCAGAGGAGAAGGGGACAACAGAGGATAAGATGGTTGGCTGGCATTACTGACTCAATGGACATGAATTTGAGTAAGCTCTGGGAGTTGGGATGGACAGGGAAGCCTGGCATACTGCAGTCCATGGGATCACAAAGAGTCGGACACGACTGAGCGACTTAACTGAACTGAAAGCAGATCTAAGATTGGTGTCTCAAATTGAGGGTTGTTGCCTATTAACATATCTTTAGGCGATTTTTTTCAGTTACTGCAAAAAGTGACTCTTCCCTGTGGGTTAGAAACCTTCTAGGGCTCATCCTCTTCCCTAGTTTTGTTTTTGCTTCTGCTATACTTGAGATGTCAGTGTTTGCTCAGACACCCTCACTTCACAAAGTCGTGCTAGGGATGGCTGGACCTCTGGCTCACAGTCTCTGAGCTGTGCTGTCTCTTACCATTCCTGCACTTGAATAGCGCTAACTAACAGCACTTCTTCTGGTTGTGTTTTGCCTTCTCAAAAGGTTGTTGAATGTGAAATAAAAATCACAAGTTCCCTGTGCTCTACTTTTAAAAAGGGCCTGAACCCAGGTAGCATGTGTCAGTCTAATTAGCTTCCATAGCAAAGGAGACAGCAAATATGTACTCACTTCAGAACTGGAAAATCATCTGTGATGCCTTCACATCAGTGAGGTAGAAGAGAGCAGACAGTTTTATGTGGACCCACCACCTCCTAAATCCCAGCTATGCAGTCCCTTATAGTTCTGCAGAGCCATCGCTGGGAACTTCTTCCAGCCCTGCCCTGTGCTTTACCCTTCATCAGATTTTCAGCCTCTCTGTACTCCTTTTCTATTAATATCTTTATCAATGAATATCCTGGATAAATAAATTACACTGGGAGCAAAAGGGGCACTAGTGATTTTTTGAATCTATTTTTGAACTATAAATTTCCAAATCAGATAATTATTATAAGAGATCAAAGAAAATAAGAAAATAACTTTTTTCTTATTTTCACGTTGTACTAGCATCGTGTTGTAAATTCAAGTAACATTTCTGTTACATTTTTCATTGAATATGTCCTTGAAAAGCTTCCTACAATTGTTATTGTATTTGCTGGAGGTTTTTAAAGGGAAAAAGAACTTAAGACAACATTTATTCCACATATACAACATTTCAGTCAGTTCAGTCACTCAGTCATGTCCAACTCTTTGCAGTCCCATGGACTGCAGCACACGAGGCTTCTCTGTCCATCACCAGTTCCCAGAGCTTGCTTAAACTCATGTCTGTGGAGTTGGTGATGCAAGATGGTGGAGTAGAAGGACATGGGCTCATCATTTCCTGTGAGAACCCCAAAATTACAACTCACTGCTGAACAGCCATCCACCGGAGAATGTTGGATCCCACCAAAATAAGATTCCCCACAACCAAAGGCAAAGGAGAAGCCCCAGCAAGATGGTAGGAGAGGCAAAGTCACATTTAGAATCAAACCCCATACCTGCCAGAGATGCTTTGGAGGGCTCGAACACAAACTTGTCAGGACCCAGAGACCCTACAGAAACTGAGCCAGACCTGCCTTTGAGGGCTTGAGTGTCTCCTGTGGAGGTACAGGTCAGCAGTGGCCCACTGCAGGGGCAGGGACTCTGGGTGCAGCAGACCTGGGTCACACAGCATGTAGCATAAGCCCTCTTGAAGGAGGTCGCCCATTAACTCTGCCATAGAGTTAATCACCCGCAAACTGCAGAGCAATTAGACCAAATAAATTCTCCCACTGGTAAGAAAGTTCTAGGACCCACAACAGATTTTCCAACCTGGGTATCTGGCAAAGGGACTGAGAACCCCCAGGGAATTTGACTTTGGAGGCCAGTGGGATTTGATTACAGAACTTGCACAGGACTGGGGAAACAGACTCTTGGAGGGCACAAGCAAAACCTTGTGTGCACCAGGACCCAGGAGAAAGGAGCAGTGACCCCAGAAGAGACTGACTCAGACTTGCCTGTGAGTGTCCAGGAGTTTCCGGCAGTGGGTCGGTGGTGGCCTGCTGCGGGGTCATTGGGACTAAGTGCAGCAGTGCATGCATGGGACCTTTTGAAGGAGGTCGCCATTATCTTCATTACTTCCACCATAGTTTGGTCTCAGGTCAAACAAGAGGGAGGGAACACAGCCCCGCCCATCAACAGATAATTGGATTAAAGATTTACTGAGCATGGCCCCACCCATCAGAACAAGACCCAGTTTCCCCCACTGTCAATCTCTCCCATCAGGAAGCTTCCATCACCTTTTTATTCTTATTGTCAGAGGGCAGACAGAAGGAAAACCACAATCACAGAAAACTAATCAAACTGATCACATGGAACATAGCCTTGTCTAACTCAGTGAAACTTTGAGCCATGCCGTGTAGGTCCATCTATGACAAGCGGGTCTTGCTGCAGAGTTCTGACAAAATGTGGTCCCCTGGAGAAGGGAATGGCAAACTACATCAGTATTCTTGCCTTGCTGCTGCTGCTGCTGCTAAGTCACTTCAGTCGTGTCTGACTCTGTGCGACCCTATAGACGGCAGCCCACCAGGCTCCCCTGTTCCTGGGATTCTCCAGCCAAGAACACTGGATTGGGTTGCCATTTCCTTCTCCAGTGCATGAAAGTGAAAAGTGAAAGTGAAGTTGCTCAGTAGTTCTGACTCCTAGCTACCCCATGGACTGCAGCCTACCAGGCTCCTCTGTCCTTGGGATTTTCCAGGCAAGAGTACCGGAGTGGGGTGCCATTGCCTTCTCCAATTCTTGCCTTGAGACCCCCATGAACAGTATAACATTTATTCTCTCTCTATTCAATAATGGCCATTCGGACTTAGTTGCTACAAAATTGGGTAAAACCCCAAACTCGCCTCATCCCTCAAACCAAGAAGTGTTTAGGGAAAAAAGAACCTTTCTATGGCATGTACAATCACAATTTAGATACTGAAATTCTTCTTTTTACAAAATAAAATCTATCAACTTTCTCTTTTTTTTTTAAGAAACCTGAAATTAGATTTTTTCCCCTTTTTGGAGGTATAGTCATGTAAATTTCTAGAGGCTTTTATGATAAGCAGAAAATGATAAATGAAGATGTGTAATTTTAAATCTTTGGAATTGTCATTCAGTTGCTAAGTCGTGTCTGACTCTTTATGACCCCATGAACTGCAGCTTGCCTGGCTTCCCTGTTCTTTACCATCGCCCTGAGTTTACTCAAACTCCTTTTCATTGAGTCATGAGTCAGTGATGCCATCCAACCATCTCATCCTCTGTCATCCCCTTCTCCTCTTGCCCTGAATCTTTCCCAGCATCAAGTTCTTTTCTGATGAGTCGGTTCTTTGCATCAGATGGCCAAAGTATAGGATCTTTGGTATATTAAGTTGTTATTGAGACCATGAGCATCACAGTTCAGCTGGAGAGACTATGACTCTGACTTTGACTAAAAATTCTCAAGAATCCAATGTTTCTGTTGTTCCCTTTATCCAATAGCCCTTCTGCTCCAGAACATTCAGTGTCTTCCTACAGCCCCATGCATCACATGTCAGCCTGCCTTGCTCAGGATTCTGCACTTTCCTTGCTTAGTCAGATCCTACCTATTGCAGGGCAACAAAATTTCACAACAGACTGCTACCTGTTTCCCAAAATCTAATTGCAGTTTTGCTTCACAATGCTTTTGACATCGTATTGTCTTAGTCTGGACAGGCTTTCTCTGCCTGTTGAAATTTTATTTCTCAGCCACCACTCAGATTTCATTGTCTTTATTATATCTTTCCTGTTTCCCCAGTAAGAGAAAATGTATAATTCCTCTCCTTTTCACCAAAATTCCTTCTGTCTTTTTGTAGCACTAATTTCACTCTGTTTGGGTTATCTTTTCTCCTTACTGTGTCTGTCTCCTGGCAAATTACATTTCCATGAGGATAGGACTCTTGGTTTATGTGTCACCAAATTTGCACCAGGTTTTGGCTATTGTTGGTGCTCAAGAAGTATTCTTAAAATAAGTGTGTTTTATTTAAAAAATTACCTGGGGTGCACATTATCTGGGGTACATACGTTGATGTATGTATACAACAAAATTATTACCATAAGAAGTTATTAATATCTGAAACTCTCTCCAAGTGAATTAAACCAGAATATGGAACAGTAGTTTTCAGTCTTCACTGCAGTCTGGATCCACCTGGGGAACTTTAAAAACCATGGATTCCTGGGTCTCACTACAGAGATTCTGAGGAAAATGCTTAAGGTGATGCTGAAGTACAGCCATGGTTGAGAACCACTGGTCTAATTGGCACGGGTATTTTTATAGTCTGTGTGATTCAGATGCACATGTAGGGTTGAGAACCTCTGCTAGAAATTAATGGTTGTAAAACATGAGTGTGCCTAAGAATCACTGGTGAAATGTAGTTTAAAAAAATATATATGTGTATTTGTAGCCAAAGCCTCCTGTGATACACCCAAAATGGTTGATGGAAATTCAGCTTTTATGTTCCAGAGGAGCATTCTGTGCCTGAAAAAAGCCTGTGTGCTTTTACGGGCAGGGCATTTAGTTGACTTACCTTTAGAGACCCAAGGCAGCTCTAAACTTCTGTATTTTTATGATGCATCTGCTCTCAATAGGCACCAAAGGTGGATACACTATAATGAACCCAGGACTGTGGCTTGTCTCCTAGAAGTTATGTTCATCATCTTTGCAAGGTACCTGCTGTCATCCAGGAAGTGGGCTCTGAATGTACATTAAAAATGCATGCTATATACTTTTAAAATGTGCAGCTTTTGTCAAGTATACATTAATGAAGCTGGAGAAAAAAAACTGCAGTTTTACATGTTAAAAAATACTCTGGGAAGTAAATTCAGCACATTGCAAGTCAGAAGAGCACAGAATTATGAGCAATTTCCTAAATCTGTGTCTTCATATACAGTAGTCAACTATTGATTTATGAGAGCTAAAGGAAGAAGGAAGGGATGCACAAAGAGAAGGATTATTTGGATCTGGTTTTTGAGTTTTGGGGGCTTTATATTCACAGTGAAGTGTAAGTGGACTTGGCATTACAGTGATCCATGTTTATGTGGAAAGAGCTATACTTATATAGGGAAAGAGCTATGCTGACCATTGGAAAAGAGATGTTATTGTTGTCAAGTTGTTTTATAATTTTGTGGGTTTATTTCTAGGAAAAGTCTTATATTGATAAACTATGTTTACTGGAAAATAATAAATTTGTATGAAATATTTTTAAGGAAAGCCTTAAAAATATGGAAAAAATAAGCATGGTGTTCTCCACCTTTGCAAATGACACCCCCAGTTTTATTAGAATTGTGCAAATGAAAAGACTCAGACTCATCTTTGACAGCCTCATAGTCAGTCTTTCATGAAGACCTCCTTGTGTTCCTAGATAAGTATCCTTAAACCATCTCTGTCTCTACAGCTGTCACCCTTGTCCAAGGTAAAGTCACCTCTTCTCTGGTCTACTAGATTAGGCTTCTCTCCTGCCCCCATCTAAGGGTTCTCCACATTGGAGTTAGAGTGATCTTTTTAAAAATGCAAATCTGATTATGCCATCCCTCAGCTTAAAACCTTTCAAAGGCTTCCCATTGCTCCTCAGATAAAGACTAGAATCCTTACTGTGGCTCTCAAGCTCTGGCTGCTGCTTGCATCAGTGAACCCATTGCTTAACTGCTGACCATCACTCCTGACTTTCTAGCCACACTGGACTTATTTCTGCAACTCAGTTTTATGCCGGTCTTATAGCACTTCTGCCAGTTTGGATGAGTGAATATTTAGGATGAGCATTTTCTGGTCTAATAACTGTGGAGGGGAAACAGGCACTTGCTCATAGCAAATGGCAGAGACTCACTGAGATTTTTTTGTTTGTTTGTTTTCAGTTAGTGAGTTTTTCTTTTTAACTTTTTATTTTATAATGGACTATAGCTGATTAATAATGTGATAGTTTCAGGTGGACAGCAAAGGGACTCAGCCATACATACATATACATATATCTATTCTCCCCCAAACTGTCCTTCCATCCAGGGGCTGCCACATAACAGTGAACAAAGTTCCCTGGCTATATAGTAGGATAGATTTTATCCATTTAAAATATAGCAGTGTGTACATGTCAATCCCAAACTCCCTATCACTTCCCCCCATCCTTTTCCCCAGCAACATACATTTGGTCTCTAAGTCTGTGTGTCTGTTTCTGTTTTGTAAATAAGTTCATTTGTATTATGTCTTTTTAGACTACTCACATAAGGGATGTCATATGATATTTCTCCTTCTCTGCCTGACTTTCTTCCGTGAGTGAATTTCTTGTATGAAAAGTGTTGGACTGTGACTTCTTCAAGGATAGTATATGCTGCAGACATGTCCAGGGCCTTTTGTTCACACCAGCTGGGCCCAGCCCTGAACATGGCACACAAGGGCACTGGGTAAGCATTTGCAGCACATTTGCTTTAAGTCACAATGACTCTAGCTGAGAGTCTTAAGACTCAGACAAGCATCATCAGCATTGCTTGGGAGCATATTAGATCCAGACTGTCTAGATTCACCCAGCCTTACTAAAGCTGGTTTCCATTCTAGACCCACTGTTTAACTGTTGAAGTATAGCATATATACAGTAAAGTATATAAATTGTACAAAACTTCACTGCATGACTTAAAGTGTTACCTTTGTTACCACTTCTCAGATCAGAGGTAGAACATTCCCAGCGCTCAAGAGGATTTCTTTCTTCCTGTTGTTTTGCCGAGAGTTTTCACTTTCATCTCAGGCTCAAAGGATTTGTTAACAAAATAAGCCATTCGTTTTATACAAATAAATAATACCAGTATTTATTGGAGAATTAGCTATCTTACTTTCAATATACTAACATTAAAAGAAAAGAGAAATAGAGCAGAAGATACATCACCAAATTGGGTTTTGACCAACATCTGACCTTAATCAGCCAAGGGAAGTCCCGTGTCACAGCACATCTGGAGTCAAGTTCTAATTGAGAAAGGGTCCCAGGCAGAATCTCTGCTCTGTGGGTGAGACTTGAAAGATTGCAATTTGGGGTTCCACTTATAATCCCAAAGGTGGGCTCAATAAAGGAAAGAAATGGTATGGAACTAACCAGAAGCAGAGGATATTAAGAAGAGGTGGCAAGAATACCCAGAAGAACTGTACAAAAAAGATCTTCACAACCCAGATAATCACGATGGTGTGATCACTCATCAGAGCCAGACATCCTGGAATGTGAGGTAAAGTGGACCTTAGGAAGCATCACTATGAACAAAAGCTATTGGAGGTGATGGAATTCCAGTGGAGCTATTTCAAATCCTAAAAGATGATGCTGTGACAGTGCTGCACTCCATATGCCAGCAAATTTGGAAAACTCAGCAGTGGCCACAGAACTAGAAAAGGTCAGTTTTCATTCCAATCCCCAAGAAAGGCAATGTCAAAGAATGTTCAAACTACTGTACAATTGCACTCATCTAGCACACTAGCAAAGTAATGCTCAAAATTCTACAAGCCAGGCTTCAACAGTACATGAACTGTGAACTTCCAGATGTTCAAGCTGGTTTTAGAAAAGGCAGAGGAACCAGAGATCAAATTGCCAACATCCGTTGGATCATCAGAAAAGCAAGAGAGTTCCAGAAAAACATCTATTTCTGCTTTATTGACTATGTCAAAGCCTTTGGCTGTGTAGATCACAATAAACTATGGAAAATTCTGAAGGAGATGGGAATACCAGACCACCTGACCTGCTCCTGAGAAATCTGTATGCAGGTCAGGAAGCAACAGTTAGAACTGGACCTGGAGCAACAGGCTGGTTGTAAATAGGAAAAGGAGTATGTCAAGGCTGTATATTGTCACCCTGCTTATTTAACCTATATGCAGAGTTCATCATGAGAAACACTGGGCTGGAAGAAGCATAAGCTGGAATCAAGATTGCTGGGAGAAATATTAATAACCTCAGACATGCAGATGACACTACCCTTATGGCAGAAATTGAAGAAGAACTAAAGAGCCTCTTGATGAAAGTGAAAGAGGAGAGTGAAAAAGTTGGCTTAAAACTCAACATTCAGAAAACTAAGATCATGGCATCTAGTCCCATTACTTCATGGCAAATAGATGGGGAAACATTGGAAACAGTAGCTGACTTTATTTTTGGGGGCACCAGAATCACTGCAGATGGTGACTGCAGCCATGAAATAAAAAGATGCTTACTCCTTGGAAGAAAAGTTATGACCAACTTAGACAGCATATTAAAAAGCAGAGACATTACGTTGTCAACAAAGGTCCATCTAGTCAAGCCTATGGTTTTTGCAGTAGTCATGTATAGATGTGAGAACTGGACTATAAAGAAATCTGAGCACTGAAGAATTGATGCTTTTGAACTGTGGTGTTGGAGAAGACTCTTGAGAGTGCCTTGGACTGCAAGAAAATCCAAGCAGTCCATCCTAAAGGAGATCAGTCCTGGGTGTTCATTGGAAGGACTGATGTTGAAGCTGAAACTCCAGTACCTGATGCGAAGAACTGAGTCATTTGAAAAGACCTTGATGTTGGGAAAGATTGATGGTGGGTGGATAAGGGTTAGACAGAGGATGAGCTGGTTGAATGGCATCACTGACTCAGTGGACATGAGTTTGAGTAAATTCTGGGGATTTGTGATGGACAGGGAGGCCTGGTGTGCTGCAGTCCGTGGGATTGCAAAGAGTTGGACATAACTGAGAAACTGAACTTAACTGGACTGAATTTATAATCCCAGGATGCAAACTGATATCAATCTTTGAGCAAATTGCAGTTCTGGTTTCATGTTAATGTTGTTTGTTTTGTTGGGTAAAACTTGGAATGTTGTTAAGCCCAGGGCTTGGTTGGCCAGGCCCTCTCCAGGGGCTTAACAAATTCCAAGATCTACTCCCTATCTATTGTGTTTCTCTTCTGATACTCACTGCAGGTTTGGCTGATACCCACAGCAGTAGTCAGGGAACTGTCCAGGTAGGTCAGAAACAAGGTCAGAGGGCTGCTCTGCTCTTTTGTCTCTGAAGCCTGAACAAGGCTATTTCTATTTAATTTCCTTAATATTTATTTTCAGTCGTACTCTCTCAGAAGTAACCATTAGTCTTACTTGTCTCTTTATTCATTAGCCTATTAGCTTTTCTTGTTCTTGAATTTACAGGGTGCACTTTTTTACTTAACGTTTTCAGAATCTGCATTTTCACAAAAAACCTAGGTGTGTTGCATTTACGTTCAAGTTCGAGAAGTATTTCTAGAGAGCTTTAGTCCTTACCCCTAGCAGCATATTGATGTCAGTTGATGCCCAGGTACTGTCCTCACTGATGCTGATTTAATTGGCCTTGGGTGAGCCCTAGGCAGCATTTTTTTTTTTTTTTAATCCTGAAGGGATTCTAATATGCAGCAAAATTGAAGACTGCTCTGTGTGTCCTATGTCAGCCAGTGCTCCCTGCCTCTCTAGTCCACGCTGGGAAAGAACAGTCATTACCTCTCTGAATGAAAGAGATATTACCCAGAGCAGATTTTGTCAGCTTTCTCAGTTTACTGCTTTTGTCATCTCCCATCTTCCCTAGAACCTAGAGAAGATACATTTAAGCCTTTGACTTGTGTTTTCATCACTCCATGGCAGCAGTGGTGTTGCCAGAGCTGTCTCATACAGGCTTGTGAAGGCAGACTTTGTGCTTCTCTTTTCAAGTGTGCATTAAAAGACAACATGTTGGCAGCTCAAATTGGCCATGGTGGGAGTTTATTTACCCCACAGAAACAGGCAAACATGACCATTCAGGTTCTGTTTCTTCCCCTGTCTCTTTCTAGAAAGTAGGTTTGCATCACATATTCCCTCAATATAGTCAAAGTACTTTCCAAATGGTTCCCAGTGTCCATGCATTCTTGCACTTCTGCCAACCCCTAACTTGCCACGTGGCATTTAACTGTATGTTTCAGTAATATTGGCAGTGCATCCACTGCTTTGGTAGTATAGGAAGATGGGCATGATTATCATGTTTCTTACCATCCAGCTTAGTTAGAAATCCCTAGATGTATGCTTCCAGGGTCACTACTGTCTGGCCTTATTTAGGCCATCAGTATGTGAATAATGAAGTAGAAGTCAGAGAGAACATTCATTACGGTACCTCACGTAAGATTTTTCATTGCATCTAGTATTCTCTTGGAGTTGTTCAGCATTTAACTTATCTGATTTCTATTGATCATTGGATACCACTGATTACAAAGTGATTCATGATATGTTGTAGACAGTTTGTAAGTATATCTGTTGGTCAACACTGATAAAAGATTTATGGGTCTTAGTAGCTAAAAGCACTACTTTTAAGTCAGATTTGTGTATTAATTGTTATTCACTTCAGTTCAGTTCAGTTCAGTCACTCAGTCGTGTCCAACTCTTTGCAACCCCATGAATCGCAGCACACCAGGCCTCCCTGTCCGTCACCAACTCCCAGAGTCTACCCAAACCCATGTTCATTGAGTCAGTGATGCCATCCAGCTGTCTCATCCTCTGTTGTCCCCTTCTCCTCCTGCCTCCAATCCTTCCCAGCATTAGGGTCTTTTCCAATGAGTCAACTCTTCGCATGAGGTAGCCAAAGTATTGGAGTTTCAGATTCAACATCAGTCCTTTCAATGAACACCCAGGACTGATCTCCTTTAGGATGGACTGGTTGTATCTCCTTGTATTCCAACGGACTCTCAAGAGTCTTCTCCAACACCACAGTTCAAAAGAATCAATTCTTTGGCTCTCAGCTTTCTTCACTGTCCAACTCTCACATGCATACATGAATACTGAAAAAAATTGTGACTCATGCACTCCTAACTGGACAATGGTGAGCCTGTTATAACATCTCTAAGTTTCTCATTCCTCATCTGTAAAATGAATGTGAAAATCCATTGTGGAATTATCATGAAGATTAATTAACGGTAAAATAGGCAATGCAAACCTGACATATAGTCAAACTTTATTCATTGTCTTAGGTTGGGTCCCAAGGAATAGACCACAAGTCAAGGATTTGGGTGGAAGTAGTTTGAGCTGTGATCTCAGGAAATACAGGTGGGTAAAGAGTGGGAAAGTGAGACAAAGCAAGAGGTGGAAACCAAAAAGGGTGCCATTGTCAACCCACTTTACACTGTTAGCAATTGGAACTTAATCCTACTGGGAAACTCTGAGAAACAATGTAAAACAGTTGTCCCCAACCTTTTTGTCATCAGAGATCTGTTTTGTGGAAGACAGTTTTTGCATGGACTAGAGTGAGGGAGATGGTTTCAGGATTATTCAAGCACATTACATTTATTCTGTACTTTATCTCTATTATTATTATATCAGCTCCACTTCAGATCATTAGGTATTAGATTCCGGAGGCTGGGAACCCATGATATAGAAGACAGAACTCAAGTTTGTCCCATTAGAAGGTAGAGGAAGATGTGGTATTAATCCATCAACCCAGTAGTAATAGCTCTGTATGGGAAAGCTTCCCATACAAGAAGTTTCTTTTTCTGGTCCATTACTCTGAGAAAGGCAGGATAGTGTAGCCAGAGGAATATTAGTTCATCTCCTAAGGTTAGTTCTAGCTCTGTTATTCACGAATAGTCTCATGGCTTAATTTCATTTTGTATGCACAAACATTACTGCTGGTATTGAATTAAAATCACATTCACACATACACTTACACATGCAAGAAACCCTTGTACAGTTTTACTTTTCTTACTGTAGTGATAGGAAACAGTAGCTATTCAGCTGTAATATACTGAAGTGTAGATTTGTCTAGAGGCAGTGTGGCTCCATTGTAATACCACAGGAAGAGGAGTTAGGAGGCTTTTGTGGAATCTTGACTCAGTCACTTACTATTTTTGTAGCCCTTAAAAGGAGCAAAATTTCCATGAAACTATGCAGAAGGGGAAGAATTTACCTGCCAGGTTAATTCTCTGTGGTGAGAAGAACAAGGATAATGCTTTAAAAAGGGGTTGTTTCATATGCTGTGGTCTATATTGGGAGAGCCAAGTCTCCATCAGTCATCAGAGCAAGGTACTTCTGGTTGCTTTTGGCAGGATTCTTGAATTCCCTGTAGGGCTTGGGAGTTACTTTGTTGTTCTCCTGTATCCACAGCATTGCAGTAATTTGTGGCCTAAAGACATGGTGACTCTTGGGAGACCCTGAGACACACTGATGTAAATCTGCTGGTTCCAAGAATTCTGTGAGTCTTTTGGCTGCAGTGGAGAGTGTGGCTGCAAAAACTTTTTTTAGTTTCTCCAAGAAAACAGTGTTGATATCAGTCTGACATCCTTGAATATTTCCTTGGCTCCTCGGACATGAAGGAGAAGAAGGACAAATATTTACATAACTTTATTCTTCCTTGTTCTCAAATCCAAGGAATGATCATGTTGGACTTGGACAGAAGCTTCTTTGCCCTCAACATGTCCATCACTTTATGAATCAAGTTCTGTATGCATACAAGGTCTTCAGTTATTGAACTGATTGTCGCTGTAAATATTTAGAGGGTTCCCAGGTTGCTCAGTGGTAAAGAATATGCCAACTGATGCAGGAGACACTAGAATGTGAAAGACTAGAGATCTCTTCAAGAAGCTTAGAGATACCAAGGTACCAAGGGAACTTTTCATGCAAGAATGGGCACAATAAAGGACAGAAATGATATGAACCTAAAAGAATCAGAAGATATTAAGAAAACGTGGTAAGAATATATATAACTGTACAAAAAAGGTCTTAATGACTCAGATAACCATGATGGTGTGATCACTCACCTGTAGCCAGACATCCTGGAGTGTGAAGTCAGGTGGAGCTTAGGAAGCATTGCTATGAACAAAGCTAGTGGAGATGAAGGAAATCCAGCTGAAGTATTTCAAATCCTAAAAGATGATGCTGTTAAAGTGCTGCACTCAATATGCCAGCAGATTTGGAAAACTCGACAATAGCTACAGGACTGGCAAGGGTCAGTTTTCATTCAAATTCCAAAGAAGGACAGGGTCAAAGAATGTTCAGACTATTGCATAATTGTGCTCATTTCACATGCTAGCAAGATTATGCTCAAAATCTGTCAAGTTCACAATAGTATGTGAACTGAGAACTTCTTCCGGATGTCCAAGCTGAATTTTGAAACAGCAGAGGAACCAGAGATCAAATTGCCAACATCTGCTGGATCATACAAAAAGCAAGGGAATTCCAGAAAAACATATATTTCTGTTTCATTTAATGTATTAAAGCCTTTGACTGTGTGGATCGCAACAAACTGTGGAAAATTCTTAAAGAGTTGGGAATACCAACCTACCTTACCTGTCTCCTGACAAACCTGTATGCAGGTCAAGAAGCAATAGATAGAACTGGACTTGGAACAACTGACTGGTTCCAGATTGAGAAAGGAGTATGTCAAGGCTGTATATTGTCACCCTGTTTATTTAACTTCTATGTAGAGTACCTCATGTGACATGCCAGGCTGGATGAAGCTCAAGCTGGAATCAAAATTGCGGGGAGAAATATCAGTAACCTCAGGTATGCAGATGATACCACTTTAATGGCAGAAAGCGAAGAAGAACTTAAGAGCCTCTTGATGAAGGTAAAAGAGGATAGAGAAAAAACTGGCTTAAAATTCAACATGCAGAAAATGAAGATCATGACATTTGGTCCCATCACTTCATTGGCAAATAGATGGGGAAGCAATGGAAACAGTGACAGACTTTATTTTCTTGGGCTCCAAAATTGCTGCGCATGTTGACTACAGCCATGAAATTAAAAAAATGTTTGTTTCTTGGAAGAAAAGCAATGACAAATCTTAAAGCTTCCCTAATGACTCAGCGAGTAAAGAATCTGCCTGCAATAGAGGAGACACAAGAGATGCTGGTTTGATCCCTGGGTCAGGAAGATCCCCTGGAGAAGGAAATGGCAAGCCGTGTCAGAATTCTTGCCTGGAAAACCCCATGGACAGAGGAGCCTGGTGGGCTACATTCCACAGGGTTGCAAAGAGTCAGACATGACTGGGTTACTAAGCAAAGCACTTATATAAAATGTCTAGAGATGACAAATCTAGACAGTGTACTAAAAGCAGAGACATCACTTTGACAACAGAAGTCCAAATAGTCAAAGCTATGGTTTTTCCAGTTGTCATGTATGGATGTAAGAGTTGGACTATAAAGAAGGCTAAGTGCCAAATAACTGATGCTTTCAAACTGTGGTGCTGGAGAAGAATCCTGAGAATCCCTTGGACTGCAAGGAGATCAAACCAGTCAATCCTAAAGGAAATCAGCCTTGCATATTCATTGGAAGAACTGATGCTGAAATTGAATCTCCAAGACTTTGGCCACTTGATGTGAAGAATTGCCTCATTGGAAATGACCCTGATGCTGGGAAAGATTGAAGGCAGAAGGAGAAGGGAGCCACAGAGGATGAGATGATTGGATGACATAATCGACTCAATGGACATGAGTTTGAGCAAACTCTGGGAGATAGTGAAGGACAGGGAAGCCTGGCATCCTATAGTCCATGGGGTCACAAAGAGTCAGACACAGCTAAGCAACTGAACAACAAAATATTTAGATGGAAAACTTTTAAATTGCAAGACTTTACTTCATGTTTGTTTGTTTTTTCTTTACATTATCGTGTTGGTTTGAACTTTAAAAAGGTCCTTTTCTATAACTTAGGTTGTCCAACATAAGTTTTTCTTGCAGCTCCATGTGGGAACAAGAAACTTATATTATGTATTTACTTTAAAGATGCAATGTGGCATTCTAGCAATTAAACAATCTCAATATGATGTAAATGTAAATTAGTCTAATCAAATCCTATGTTTTAAATTGCTGTGAAAAACTATATACATTTTAATGATGAACATACTATTAGAAAAAAAACACTTTATTTTTTCAAAATAAATGTAGACAAATATAGAGTAAGCTAGAATTAACTAGAGTTGATTCTCAAATCCCTAAATTTAAGTACTTGAAAATTTAAATATTTATAAGTTAGTAGTTTTTCATTGGAAAGTCTAATGCTTACCAAAGCTATTATTTAGTATTAATGTTGTTACAATATTTTTATTTTCAATTAAAAATAATTAGTGAGGTTCTATAGGAAGTAAAAGTTATGACACAAATTAAAGATCATAGGAAATAATTTTATCATCCTTTTTAAAAAAGGTTTTACTTGTTTATTTATTTATTTAATATATTTATTTATTTATTTTCTTTACAATATTGTGTTGATTTTGCCAAACATTGACATGAATCTGCCATGGATATACATGTGTTCTGCTTCCAGAACCCCCCTCCCACCTCCCTCCCGATTCCATCAGCATTATCTGTAATTTCAGCATAAGCGTACATTTCAGAGTATTCATAAAGATAATGTATGCAGAATATTTCTAGATAGTTTCTTATATAGTATATGTATAATACTTTATTATGAGCCAATTAGAAGTTTGTTGAATATTACACATATAAATTCAAATAAATATAGGTCTTTTTTCTATCAATAGAATTTTTTATACATGAGCAAAAGAACAGCTCTTATGAGGAAATACTAATAATAGGCCACTAATGATCCCAACAAGTTGGAGAAGACTCTTGAGAGTCCCTTGGACTGCAAGAAGATCCAACCAGTCCATCCTAAAGGAGATCAGTCCTGGGTGTTCATTGGAAGGACTGATGTTGAAGCTGAAACTCCAGTACTTTGGCCAAAGAGTTGACTCATTGAAAACGACTCTAATGCTGGGAAGGATTGGGGAATGGAGGAGAAGGGGACAACAGAGGATGAGCTGGTTGGATGGCATCACCGACTCAATGGACTTGGTTTTGGGTGAACTCTGGGAGTTGGTGATGAACAGGGAGGCCTGGTATGCTTCGATTCATAGGGTCGCAAAGAGTTGGACATGACAGAGTGACTGAACTGAACTGAACTGATCCCAACAATGAAGTATACAATTAAAGTGGAAGTAATGATTTTCCTTTAACCATAAACTCTAATCATGGCAAAGGGGATAAATTAACATTGTTTATAATAATTCAGTATTTAATAATTACATTTTATAAGCTGATTATTCCTTTTATGTGACCTCATTTTCTAAGTCTAATACTTCAATTTTATGAGTGGAAGGACCTGCATATTGCATCCAGTATATAGAAATTGTACAGTGAATAATTGCAAATTGATTCTACTCTTTCGACTTTGTTAGTAATTTTAAAAATTGAAGTATAGTTGATTTACAATGTTATGTTAGTGTCTGGTGTTTAGCAAAGTGACTTGATATATATATATATATGTTCTTTTTCAGATTCTTTTCCATTCTAAGCTATTATATGATATTAAATATAGTTCCCTTTGCTAGATAGTAGGATCCTGTTGTTTATCTGTTTTATATATAGTAGCTTATATTTGCTAATCCCCAACTCCTCATTTATCCCTCTCTGCTTCCCTCTTTGGTAATTTTGGATTTGTTTTCTATGTCTTTCAATCCATTTCTGTTTTGTAAATAAGTCCATTTGTATCATTTGTAAGTCCATTTATAATTGGAATCATAAGACCCAATCATGGATCTTTGGGTCCATCCATGTGGCTGCAAATGGCATTATTTTATTCTTTTTTATGGCTGAGTAATATTCCATTGTGGGCTTCCCAGGTGGCTCAGTGATAAAGAATCTGCCTGCTGGTGCAAGAGATGTAGGAGACATGGATTTATTCCCTGGGCTGGGAAGATCCTCTGGAAAAGGGAATGGCAACACAGTCTAGTATTCTTGCCTGGAAAATTCCATGGACAGAGGAGCTTGGCAGCTACAGTGCATGGGGTTGTAAAGAGTCGACCATGACAGAGCGCACGTGTTGTGTTCCATCGTACATACTTATATCTTCTTTATCCATTCATCTGTTGATGGACATGTAGGTTGCATCCATATAGTGCTGCTACACTGTTGGGTGTTTTTGTTGGAGTGCATGTGTCTTTTCAAATTCAAGTTTTCTCCAGTTCTATGCTCAGAAGCATAATTGTTGGATCATATGGCAACTCTAATTTTTAGTTTTTTTAGGAACTTCCATACTGTTTTCCAGCAGCTGCACCAATTTCCATTTCCACCAACAGTGTAGAAGGCTCCCTTTTCTGATTGGACCCTTTTTGAATTCTGCTATGTTCACTAACTTATCTCTATGACACTTTATTTGTATCTTTGGGGGTGTTTTTAAAAAATTAATTATTTTAATTGGACAATAATTAATTTACAGTATTATGATGGTTTTTGTCATACATCCACATAAACAAGCCATAGGTGTATACATGTGTCCCCTCCATCCTGAACCTCACTCTCACATCACTCCTCACTCTATACCTCTGGCTTTGGATGCCCTTCCTAATGCATCAAATTTTTGGAATGTTTTTATTAACTCATATTATTTAAGACTTTCTAGTTGTTTAAAATGACTAATCTGTTCAGAGAGCTGAACAGATAAGTCTTAGTGATAAGAGAAGTTGCTTCATAGGTTCCATTGGTAAATGAACTTAGGGATATATAGTTAGAAATTTCTAGAGCTTTCAGTGATCAAATGATGGACATTTTAAAGACCCATTTACAGGAGATGCCTGAAGTTAAATAGCATTGCAGTGGTTTCTATGTGGAGGATCAGTGAGGAAGTATTTTCCTTCTTGGGTGCTGCTGCTGCTGCTGCTAAGTCGCATCAGTTGTGTCCGACTCTGTATGACCCCATAGACGGCAGCCCACCAGGTTCCTCCGTCCCTGGGAGTCTCCAGGCAAGAACATCGGAGTGGGTTGCCATTTCCTTCTCCATCCTCCTTGGGTGATTTATTGTCAGATATAGATTGACTTGATATTCAGCACAGGATGTCACCTTAATCACAGGTCCTCACTGAAGTGTGAGCTTCTTTTCTTATGCTACTTTTCACATCCCTGAAAGGAGAAGGTGTCCTGGTGACTATTTATTACTCTATCTTGTTATTACTATCACAACAAAATGGTATCTTGCTTAAATTAATCATCAGTCCATGTGGTAAAGATTCCTTCCTGGGACTTAGTGACTTAAATTAAACAGTTGAACTGCAGTTTTGAGGAGAGTGGTGGTTATCATCCAGTCTCTGCTGCCATCATGCTCTTGTAAGTAACAGGAGACTGTGGTTCCATATTTCTCCCTCACTGTGGTTCCTTTGCTTCAAGTCCAGCATCCTCGAATACTGAATATAATTAGTTCATATTTGATTTTTATCTTCACAAAGATTGTTGAGGAAAAGAACAAAATAAATTTAACCTAAAATAGCTTTTTCAGAAATGATAAGTGTTTTTTTCTTTATTACCTATTAATTTTTCAGTATTGGGTGTTTATTCATTTCAGATATTTAGAAGCCAGTTGCCAAATGCTTCACCAGCCATTACACAACCAGGTCATTTCCTTTGGCTCCAACTTCGTAATAATTTCCTTGTCATTTATGCAATTTTCCCTCCTGAGCTTGCCTTATTTACTCTTCCTTTTAGATATTGTACAGCCTGGAATGCTAGATAAAATTCTGACAATCATTTCAGGAGACTACTTAGGGGGACAGATTTCTTATTTGTTTTTGTGCCCTCCTCCTGCACTCTCAAATAAATAAAGCCAAAAACAGAAAACAAAGAGCTGAAAAGCTTTTTCTTAGTGTCTCAGGCTGCAACTGCCACAAATAGGCTGATCTCTTAAAGAAAAAAATAGCTTAGGTAAACTGTGAAACTTTTTGTTCAGTGTTGGGTTTTTATTGTTGGCTTGTTTTTTTTTTTTTTTTTTTTTACAATTTTTAAGAGTTTATTTGAGCAGAAATCAATTTGAGTTGGGCAGCATCCAGTCTAGCAGATAGAAAGGAGTCCAAGGAGCTGTACAAAGTAAAAGGCGGTTTGTACGGGAGCAGGAACGAGGCTGAAAAATGGGTTGACTATCACAAGGTTTCCTTCCTTAGTGGGGCTGGTGGGGATCCCTCAGACAGATTCTCCAAGTAATGCTGATCTAGTGACTCCTGAATGACTTGAAAAAAATTAGATTATAGTTGCTTTATAATGTTGTGTTACTTTCTGCTGTATAACAAAATGAATCTGTCACACATATACATATTTCCCCTCTTCCCTGGATTTCCCCTCCCATACAGGTCACCACAGAGCACCAAATAAAGTTCCTGTGCAGTACAGTAGGTTCTCTTTAGTTATACATTGTTGTTGTTTAGTTTCTAAGTCATGTCTCTGTGACCCTATGGACCGTATGTAGCCCACCAGGCTCCTCTCTCCATGGTATTTCCCGGCCAAGAATCTGGAGTAGGTTGCTATTTCCTTTTTCAGGGAATCTTCTTGACCCAGGGATCAAACCTGAGTCTCCTGGATTGGCAGGTGGATTCTTTTCGGCTAAGCCACTAAGGAAGCCCACTTTGTATATAGTATTTTACACATAGTAGTGTATATCTGTCAATCCCAGTTTCCCAATCTATCCCACCCCTTCCTTCTCTCTTTGGTATCCATACTTTTATTCTCTATGTCTGTGTCTCTATTTCTGCTTTGCAGATAAGTTCATCTGTACCATTTTTCTACATTCCAAATGCATACTGCTTGACTCTGGAAGATCCCGTTTCTGAAGGAGTCAGTGCTGTGCTAAGTTAAGTCCTGGTGTGGGGAGTGGAGCTTGGCCTAAGCAACTCCATTTTGGGTCTCTTGTTTTCATTTTAGTAATTTATTTATTTATTTTTGGTTGCACTGGGTCTTCATTGCTTTGCTTGCACTCTCTGTAGTTGCACAGCGTGAGCTACTGTTTGCTTTCTTTTTTTTTTTTTATTGTGTTGGTTTTGCCATACAATGACATGAAACCGCCATGGGTTTACATATGCTCCCCCTCCAGAACCTCCCTCCCTCCTCCCTCCTGATTCCCTCCCCCTGGGACATCTCGGTGCACCAGCCCTGAGCATCAACCCTGGGCTGGTGATTGATTTCACATATGATAATTAACATGTTTCAATGCCATTCTCCCATATCATCCCACCCTTGCCCTGCTTGTTTGCTTGTTTTTATATGAACCATTTTTTAATTGGGAAAGTAAACCATAGTCATAATATTAAAAAAATAAACCCCATAGCAGTGTATTTCTGTCCCAACTCAGACTCCTGACCCCAGATGCTTCTGTTGAACTGATATGCTGATTTCAACAAATAAGGCCTTCTTACAGGAGAGAATGATGAGGCAGTTATTTTGTAGCATCTTTAATTACCTGAATGGTTTTTATCTTCCCTCAAATCAGTGGTTTTCCAAATTCAATGATTTGTCCCTGAAGACACGGTGGTGATTCTCCAGAGACAGGAAGACACACTTATGTAAATCCACTGGTTCTAAGGATTCTATGAGTCTTTTGGCTTCAGTGGAAAGTGTGACTGCAATGGCTTTGTTCCATTTCCTCTTGGAAGACAGTATTAATATCAGTCTGTCTGACATCCTGGAATATTTCCTTGGCTTCTCAGACTAAAGGAGAAAAATCAAGGACAAATGCTTATGTAACTTTATTCTTCCTTGTTCTCAAATCCCAGGAATGATCATGTTAGATTTGGACAGAAGCTTCTTTGCCTTCACTGTATCCATCACCTCATGAATTAAGTTGTATATGCATGCAAAATATTGGCTTTTAGTTACTGAACAGATTGTCACTGGTAAATACTTAGGTAGAAGGTTTTGGAATGGCAAGACTTTACTACATGATTTGAGCTTTAAAGAGCCTTCCCCCACTAAGTTAGCATTACTTGTGATCCTGGAAATACTCCAAGGATTGAATGTTACATGGGAAAGGGGATAGGAGAGAATAAGGGAAGAGAGAGCATTCCCTTTTTTAAAAAGATTAATAGTGACAGCCTAAGTTTTTTTTTTTTTTTTAACTCAACTATTTAGAGATCTTCCTATATCAACATCCATAAATCTACTTTTTCCTTCATCATAACTGCATAGTGTGGATAAGTTATAATCTATTTTGGCTATTCTTTATCAGTGGACATTTCAGTTATTTCATTCATTCATTCATTTTTGACTGTTAAAGTCATGCTGTAGTGATTGCCCTTATTTGTACACCTTATACCTTGTGTATAGTTGTCAAATAAAATTCTGTGCATGCTACACATAAATGTCTTCATATACAAATATGGTATAACTGCTTGTATACTCAAGCAGAATCATTAAGAATGCAGTTCTGTACCACCCTAATTTCTTCACTTTACAAAATATCTTAGGATGGCAGCAGGTGCAGAGCCATCTCATTCTTCAGGTTTTCTTGCCTTTCCCTCTGTAGATATAGATGTTAGAGTGTTGTTTCTACAGTGAAGACATTCAGTCCTGCAGAAGTAGCATGAGTAGATGCCCCCGGATATGAAAGGAATGGGCTGAAGAGGTTGGAGCCAGTGGCAGGCTTGCTTGTTGTAGTTCAGAAGACTGGGCTCTTGGCCATGGGAGAGACAATATGGTAGTGGAGCCTGAGTCCTCATTCTCGGAGTGGAGGAACTGGACATCCAGGCAGGGTCATTCCCATGCCAAAGTCACTTATCCAGTGAAGGGCAGAGCCTCCCAGTTCTCCACTCAGGGCTTTTTCTACTACCCATGGAAAACTCCATGTTTGTATATTTCTTGTTTGCTGACTCTCATGTTGTTTATTATTTCTCGTCGTGACCTTGACTGGGTTCTTTTGACCCAATTGAAGGAATATTTAAACACCATCCCACTCAACTTCTAGAACATAGTTACATTTTGACAGGCAGTTTTGTCTTGTAGGAGAGAGTTTTGCCGACTTCTCTAAGGCCACCATCTCAGTTTAATAATAATAATTTCAAAATCATTTCTAAAAACAAGTGATATAACTTTGGCAAAGAGGAGGGGAAGGAGAGAGTGAGACAAATTGGGAGATTAAGATTGATATATCCACTACCTAGTGTAAAATAGACTGCTAGTGGGAACCTGCTATAAAGCACAGGGAGATCAACTTGGATCTCTGTGAAGATCTAGAAGGGTAAGATGGAGAGTGGGGTGAGAGGGAGGTCCGAGAGGGAGGGGATATATGTATACATATAGCTAATTTACTTCACTGTACAGCATAAATGAATACAGCACTGTAAAGCAGTTATATTCCAATAAATATGTATCTCTATCAGTTCAGTTCAGTCACTCAGTCATGCCTGACTCTTTGCGAACCCATGGACTGCAGCACACCAGGCCTCACTGTCCATCAACAACTCCTGGAGTTTACCCAAACTCATGTCCATTGAGTCAGTGATGCCATTCAACCATCTTATCCTCTGTTGTCCCCTTCTCCTCCTGCCTTCAACCTTTCCCAGCATCAGGGTCTTTTCAAATGAGTCAGCTCTCCACATCAGGTGGCCAAAATATTGGGGTTTCAGCTTCAACATCAGTCCTTCCAATGAACACCTAGGACTGATCTCCTTTAGGATGGACTGGTTGGATCTCCTTGCAGTCCAAGGAACCCTCAAGAGTCTTCTCCAACACCACAGTTCAAAAGCATCAATTCTTCTGTGCTCAGCTTTATAGTACAACTCTAACATCCATGCATGACCACTGGACATACCGTAGCCTTGAACAGACAGACCTTTGTTGATAAAGTAATGTCTCTGCTTTTTAATATACTGTCCAGGTTGGTCATGACTTTCCTTCCAAGGAGTAAGTGTCTTTTAATTTCATGGCTGCAATCACCATCTAGAATGATTTTGGAGCCCCCCAAAATAAAGTCAGCCACTGTTTCGCCTTCTATCTGCCATGAATTGATGGGACTGGATTCCATGATCTTAGTTTTCTGAATGTTGAGCTTTAAGCCAACTTTTTAACTCTCCTCTTTGACTTTCATCAAGAGGCTCTTTAGTTCTTCACTTTCTGCCATAAGGGTGGTGTCATCTGCATATTTGGGGTTATTGCTATTTCTTCTGGCAGTCTTGATTCCAGCTTGTGCTTCATCCAGCCCAGCCTTTCTCATGATGTGCTCTGAATATAAGTTAAATAAGCAAGGTGACAATATACAACCTTGACGTACTCCTTTTCCTATTTGGAACCAGTCTGTTGTTCCATGTCCAGTTCTAACTGTTGCTTCCTGACCTGCATATGGGTTTCTCAAGAGGCAGGTCAGGTGGTCTAGTATTCCCATCTGTTCAGAATTTTCTACAGTTTATTGTGATCCACACAGTCAAACACTTTGGCATAGTCAATAAAGCAGAAATAGATGTTTTGCTTTTTTGATGATCCATTGGATGTTAGTAATTTGATCTCTGGTTCCTCTGCCTTTTCGAAAACCAACTTGAACATCTGGAAGTTCACGGTTCACGTATTGCTAAAGCCTGGCTTGGAGAATTGAATTTACTAGCATGTGAGATGAGTGCAATTGTGCAGTAGTGTGAGCATTCTTTGGCATTGCCTTTCTTTGGGATTGGAATGAAAACTGACCTTTTCCAGTTCTGTGGCTACTGCTGAGTTTTCCAAATTTGCTGGCATATGGAGTGCAGCCCTTTCACAGCATCATCTTTCAGGATTTGAAATAGCTCCACTGGAATTCCATCACCTCCACTAGCTTTGTTTGTAGTGATACTTCCTAAGGCCCACTTGATTTCACATTCCAAGATGTCTGGCTCTAGGTGAGTTTCACACCATCGTGATTATCTGGGTCATGAAGATCTTTTTTGTATAGTTTTTCTGTGTATTCTTACCACCTCTTCTTAATATCTTCTGCTTCTGTTAGGTCCATACCATTTCTGTCCTTTATTGAGCCCATCTTTACATGAAATGTTCCCTTGGTATCTCTAATTTTCTTGAAGAGATCTCTCGTCTTTCCTATTCTATTGTTTTCCTCTATTTCTTTGCATTGATCACTGAGGAAGGCTTTCTTATCTCTCCTTGCTATTCTTTGGAATTCTGCGTTCAAATCGGTATACCTTTCCTTTTCTCCTTTGCTTTTTATTTCTCTTCTTTTCACAGCCATTTGTAAGGCCTCCTCAGACAGCCATTTTGGTTTTTTGCGTTTCTTTTTTGGGGGATGGTCTTGAACCCTGTCTCCTGTGCAGTGTCACTAACCTCCATCCATAGTTCATCAGGCACTTTATCAGATCTAGTACCTTAAATCTATTTCTCGCTTCCACTGTATAATCATAAGGGATTTGATTTAGGTCATACCTGAATGGTCTAGTGGTTTTCTCCACTTTCTTCAATTTCAGTCTGAATTTGATAATAAGGAGTTCATGATCTGAGCCACTGTCAACTCCTGGTCTTGCTTTTGCTGACTCTATAGAGTTTCTCCATCTTTGGCTGCAGTGAATATAATCAAGCTGATTTTGTTGTTGACCATCTGGTGATGTCCACGTGTAGAGTCTTCTCTTGTGTTGTTGGAAAAGGGTGTTTACTATGACCAGTGCGTTCTCTTGGCAAAACTCTGTTAGCCTTTGCCCTGCTTCCTTCTGTACTCCAAGGCCAGATTTGCCTGTTACTCCAGGTATTTCCTGACTTCATGCTTTTGCATTCCAGTCCCCTATAATGAAAAAGACATCTTTTCGCGTGTTAGTTCTAAAAGGTCTTGTAGGTCTTCATAGAACCGTTCAGCTTCGGCTTCTTTAGTTTTAGTGATTGGGACATAGACTTGGATTACCGTGATATTGAATGGTTTGCCTTGGAAACAAACAGTGATCATTCTGTCATTTTTGAGATTGCATCCCCGTACTGCCTTTTGGTATCTTTTGTTGTCTATGATGGCTACTCCATTTCTTCTAAGAGATTCCTGCCCACAATAGTGGATATAATGGTCATCTGAGTTATGTTAAATGAGTTAAATTAATGAGTTAATGAGTTAAATTCACCCATTCCAGTCTACCTTAGTTTGCTGATTCCCAGAATGTCGACATTCACTCTTGCCATGTCCTGTTTGACCACTTCCAATTTTCCTTGATGACCTAACATTCCAGGTTCCTATATAATATTGCTCTTTACAGCATCGGACCTTGCTTCTATCACCCGTCCAATCCACAACTGGGTGTTGTTTTTGCTTTTGCTCCATCTCTTCATTCTTTCTGGAGTTATTTCTCCACTGATCTCCAGTAGCAAATGGGGCCCTTACCGACCTGGGGAGTTCATCTTTCTGTTTCTTATCTTTTTTTCCTTTTCATACTGTTCATAGGGTTCTCAAGGCAAGAGTACTGAAGTGGTTTGCCATTTCTTTCTCCAGTGGACCACATTCTGTCAGACTTCTCCACCATGACCCATCTGTCTTGGGTAGCCCCATATGGCATGGCTTGGTTTCATTGAGTTAGATAAGCTGTTGTCCATGTGATCAGATTGGCTGATTGTCTGTGATTGTGGTTTCAGTCTGTCTACCCTCTGATGCCCTCTCTCAGTGCCTACCATCTTACTGAGGTTTCTCTTTCCTTGGACATGGGTAACTCTTCACGGCTACTCCAGCAAAGTGCAGCCGCTGCTCCTTTCCTTGGACATGGCTTTCCTTGGACATGGCTGTTCCTCTTGGCCACTGCCCCTGAGCTTGGACGTGGGGTGGCTCTTGCTCCATTGCGCAGCCTTCGCTCCTGCATCGTATCTCTATATGTAATCTTAAAAAATACCTTTGGTGGAAAAATGATGTCTCTTTGTTTTTCTCTCTCTTGCATACCGTTTGAAGATGCTTAGGTGATGGGGGAATAGTGGGCAACCAGGCTTTGCCCTATTGATATAGTATGGGGGTGGGGGGAAGAAGCAGTGGTGACCTTCATGAACCACATCACATCTGCGTGGGCCCTTCTCTCATGGAGATCAGAGAAGAGAGGATGCTGCTTGGTATCCTTTCTCATCTGAACTCAGCCTCCAGGTGGACAGGCATCTTTCAGAATCATGAGCTGAGAGTACTGTGGTGAAAGGAAGATAGGAAGTCAGAAAATATCCATTTCTTTGGAATGTGCATGTTATAAATATATGCACACATATGCTCATTAAATCATTTGCTATATGTATATACATACCATCTATGTATATGTATCAGTTCAGTTCAGTTGCTCAGTTGTGTCCAACTCTTTGCGACCCTATGAACCACAGCACACCAGGCCTCCCTGTCCATCACTTACTCCCGGAATCCACCCAAACCCATGTCCATTGAGTCGGTGATGCCATCCAACCATCTCATCCTCTGTCATCCCCTTCTCCTCCTGCCCTCAATCTTTCCTAGCATCAGGGTCTTTTCAAATGAGTCAGCTCTTCGCATCAAGTGGCCAAAGTATTATGTATATGTGTGTCTAAACGAGGCATAGACACGTGGCCTGTATATGCACACACATTGATTTTACAGTGTATGGCTGTGAAGAGAAGAAGAAGATAAGGACTCAATCAACCCTCTTCCATGTAGGAAAAAAAACCAAAACTGTATAATAAGACTTGAGAACAGAAAGTTCTGACAAAAGCAAGGATGTTTGTCTTCCTAAAGTGAAAGATCTCCCACAGGACAGATTATCTCCAAATACCCACTTTCTATCACAAGCAGGATTTTAATGACAGCCCTTCTTCTATTTATTTACATGGGGGCATCTCCACTGACACTGGTTGCCATGGTAATTTGAAGCAACTGATCTGGGCCTGTGGTTTAGGATAATATATTTTGAATAGGCAGGGTAAATAAGGAGCCCAGAGAATGCACATTTGTGGCCTGGCATTTTGCTAATCTTTGCTGAATTGTTAGGGTTAAAAAAAAAAAATCAGTGGTATGCTTTGTGAGCCAATTTCTTTGACAAGATAAGTGCTTGAGACATGTCTGCTTTTCCCAGGTAATTGTTAAATAGATCTGCAGATTAAATCGACTTTAGAGATAAACAGTCACAGTCATTCCTCCATGGTGATGATAAATGTTCAAAACCTTCCTTCCAAGTTTCTCTGAACAGGATTCCTATGTGGGAAGATGTTGTGGAAGCACTGACTCAGGTCCAGTACCTGGGTTTGAATCCCAGCTCTGCCGCTCACTGGCTGGGAGACCTTGAGAAAATTATTTAAACTTTTGGGTCCTCAGCTTTCTTACCTGCTATTGGGAATGATAATAGTCTCTACCATTTGGGGTTGTATTGATGTATAGAAAGCACTTAGAATTGTGTCTGATCATACTACAGGCTACATAAATGTCATCTATCACCATCACCATCATATTTCTGTTATTATTATCATATTTAATTTTTATTGGGGAGACTTGACTTTTTTTCCTCCATCCTGCACCTTGATGAACTCAGTGAGAAGAAGAAAGCCAGTAAAATTCCTAGAGTGGAGTCTGAGTAGAACCTTGAAATCTCAGGAATTCTTCAAGATAACCTGAAAATCTTCTTGAACACATCTAAGAACCTCTAGTCTTTCTTCCTTTTCTTAAACTCAGGTTTTGGTAGCTTTTGAAGTTGCCATCATTCCACTAATCAGTTACAGAAGTGTTTTTTCCCCCAAGCCATTGGATGCACTGAGATTCTGTACTCAGCCACACTCTGCTACTGCAAACAGTTGGAGTTTTTTGAGCCAGGAGATTAGTTAGGGAGTGTTTGTACATGTGAGGGGGAGAAGATGGGACGAAACTGAAGTTGAATTATGGGCCTTTGTTACTTTCTAATCCTCAGCCCCCCCACTCCTTTTTTTTTTTTTTAAGTATACGAGAAAGCTGAGTTCAGGGCAAGATTAAGAATAAAACTCATTGTGCAGTGGTTTCTTAGGAACTTTGATCTCATAATGGCAGAGCTGGGATGAGTCCATTGGGAATATTTGCTTCTACACCATGCAGGTAAAACATGGAGATGGACCTGCAGGGGCAAGCAAAACTCTAACATAGTAGGGCTTTTGTAAATGAATCCAGATGACCTTCTGGGGCCAGAAGGAAAGCATTTAAACTCATAGGGAATTACTATTTGCTCATTAGAGCTTAATGTTATTACTGGGGATTTTTGAATCTAATGATATCTTAGGGAATCAGAGAAGCAGTCAAGAGGGTGCTCTTTCATGGTATAATACATATAATTACAGATTCTTTGTTTGTCCTGGCACTGAGTTGCAGAATTTAATTCCCCTTCCTATCAACTAGACATAGCCTTTTTTTCACCAGTAAATCTCAGCAGAAGTGAAGTTTTGGGACTTTTAAAGTTAGATCCTAAGAAGCCTTGCAGATTCTCCCTTGGAAAACTCTAAGAAATCCAGTTCCCTGAGATGACCATGTTGGACTAGGTCCTGCATTTAACATAATCAGATAAATCCCTGTCTTCTAGCCATGTAAGGGAAGACATCTTGGACTTGCTAGACCAGCCCCTTCACCAGATAAGCACCGGTAGATGGCCTCATCTATGCCACTGAACAGAGCCCTTCCCAAATTTCCCACTCACAGAACCAGTGGTATACATGAAATGGTTGTTGTTTTAATGCACTAAGTTTTGAGGCAACTTATTAAGCAGGAATAGATATTTAGGAAATACCCTTACCATTTATGCCCACACTGTTAGCAGGGGCTGGCAATGACCCTCCACCAACTCCTATACATAGAGATACTAACACATAACATTGTAATTTTACAATTCTGTTTTAATCAATCTAGGCAAGTAATTGAGTCTAATGTGAAACTGTTGATTCTGGATAAATTTTGAATTTGGAGAATGGAGAAATCAGTAAAGAGCAGCACCACCAGTTAACCTGTGCAGCCTGGGGACAGTGCTCAGTTGTGTCTGACTCTTTGCAACTTCATGGACTATCAGTCCATGCAATTCTCCAGGCCAGAATACCAGAGCACCTAGCCGTTCCCTTCTCCAGCCCAGGGATCGAACTCAGGTCTCCCACATTGTAGGCAGATTCTTCAACCAGCTGAGCCACCTCGGAACCCTGGGGACAGTGCAGCTTGGTGAAAGATGCCTGGGGCTGGAGCAGCTTGGAGACAGTGCAGTTTGGGGAAGGTGCAACATGGGGAAAAATGATCATCTGTATCACCTCAAATTGTTTTTAAATAAAAGTCTAAGAAGCTATAATATATGCTCCTTGCCCAGATATTTCATAGAAAATCAAACAGATCTTTTAGTTATATCAGAATGATTATACCAATTTCTAAGGAAAAATGCAACAAGGAAGTGGCAGGTAATGAGATTTAATCAGAAAAGGAACGAATATTAGTAAACAAAGTACTGGTCAGAATATACTGTACTATACCACTGTAGCAAACTCCACATCTTAGTGACTTTATACAGGTAAAGCTTTTCTCCTGCTCTTCCATACGTCCAACTCAGGTTGGTGTGTGGGGGTGTCTCCATTTATTGAAGTTACTCAGAGACACAGAATAACTAGGCTTCACACAGTTTATGCTTCCACCCTTTCCTGAGCTTCAGAAAAGGGAAATGGCAGCTCACATATGATTCTTTAAGCTTGATTTGGACTAAAAGAGCTTCCATTCACACTTCACTGGCCAAAGCAAGCTATGGGGCTGCCATAAAATCCCAGTGTATGCTAAATCGCTTTGGTCGTGTCTGACTTTGTGACTCTATGGACTGTGGCCCACCAGGCTTGTGTTGTTCATGGGATTCTCCATGTGAGAAAACTGGAGTGGGTTGCCATTTCCTCTTCCAGAGGGTCTTCCTGACCCAGGGATCTAACCCCATCTCTTGTATCTCTTTCATTGACAGAAGGGTTCTTTACCACTAGTGCCACCCAGCTTAAAAAGGGCAGGGAGTTCTCCTGGGAGGAAGTGGAATGGGTAACCCTTGGTGAGGAGCACTGGTTATTACAACAAGTGTGTATTATGGGCAGGCACTCTACCAGGAATGTCTCACTGAGTTCTAACAAAACTCCATTTTATAATAGGTAAAAAAAAGCAAGCTGTCCATGGTCACAGCTGATACTTATAAGGAGGGCCTGAGACCCAGATCTTAGGTTCAGATTCCAAAGGGCAGGCTCTTTCTGACATGATACTTAACGAAGCATATTCATATTACTGAGGAACAAGAACAGACAAAAGGAAATGAGGAGAATTTGATAATTATTTGTATTTTTCAGCAACTTTCATCTTAATAAGGCACTTTGCTTCTCCTTTGACCTATGCTGTGAGATACATTGAGATGCTTGGTGAGTTACAGAGGCCTCACTGTGTTCAGGGCACTGTTCTTGGTCCGTGGGCAAGAGAAAGAAATCAGAACACAGGATCCTTGTAGAGTTTATTATACTCTAGTAAAAGGAGACACACTTTTAAAGAATAATGATTCCTTTTATATACAAATATGTGTGGAACTTGCTCAGATATAAATATATATTGTTCCAAGCAGGTTTTAGAACGGTGGTTCTTAATTTTTTTAGTGTGCTGAAAGCTATTCTCTCTCCTATAAAAGTAAATTTGCATACTTGAACATTTTTCACAGTTTCTAGGTCTCCACAAATGCATTTTCCTCTAGAAGCTCATCCATTTGCTCAAGACTCCATGATTTAGTCAATTATTCATTGGAAGGACTGATGTTGAAGCTGAAACTCCAATACTTTGGCCAACTGATGTGAAGAGCTGACTCATTTGAAAAGACTCTGATGCTGGGAAAGATTGAAGGCAGGAGGAGAAGGGGATGGTATAGGATGAGATGGTTGGATGGCATCACTGACTCAATGGACATGGGTCTGAGCAAACTCTGAGAGCTGGTGATGGACAAGGAGGCCTGGAGTGCTGCAGTCCATGGGATCACAAAGACTCGGAGATGACTGAGTGACTGAACTGAACTGATACATTTTTAAGTCCCTAGAGCTGTACCTTCCCCATATCAGGTGCTCAACAAATAAATAAATAAATATAATATACATATTTTAAATCAACAGTACAGTTGATTTACAATGTTTTGGTGTACAGCAAAGTGAAAGAATGGGAAGAGAAGGAAGGAATATTTAGATGTAGTTATAATATATGCTCATCCTTATATGGCTGTCACTCAGAAGTATGGTCTGTATTTTCTCTGGGGCATCTTAGCAAATTTTTGTTGTTGTTGTTGATGTTCATACCGTGAGAACTGGGCCCTATGGAACTGACAGAAGATCAATGACTGAATGGAGAATAAAGCAATGGATTGATTTTAACTGTCAGAGCAGTTGCTGAAATATGTAACAAATTCTGTGGCAAGAAGATGTTTAATCATCTACCCTTGACTGAGCATCCATTAAGCACCGAGCACTTGTTGGGTGGGCACTTAGGCAATAGAAATTAAAGGGAAAATTATGATCTTGAGAGGCCTTTAGTCTAATGGATGAAATGGAAGGGAACAACTACCTACAATGCATTGTGAGAACAGCAGCAGGGAATTGAGTGACTTGGAGTAAATGGTGTTCCTGGATCCAGTCCCTGTGTGTGTGTGTGTATGTTTGGCAGGGTCTCTTCTCACATCAACAAAGACATCCTGCTGGTGTCTGATAATTCAATTCAGTTCTGACACTCTCTTCCTGGAGATATATATGAGAAGATACAAGAATTGGGGCTCATAAAATCTTTGGAAAATAACTATTTTAAAGCCTTATTCTGCAAGGTTTTCTCAGAGCACAGAGTATCTCATTCCTGATCTCCACCCTAATTTCCCTCACAAGGTATTGAAGTGTAGTGGTCATTGACTGAGTTCCTGCAGAGGCAGATGGCAGGTGCTAATTTTCAGTTGCCAGGGCCCCCTCAGGGTCATATACTTGACCATGAAACTATGGGTGGTATTTCATTACCATTTTGTCCCATGGTGCTCAGAACACTTATTCCCAGGGACTGCCAAGATTTCACTGGTAGGCCACCCGGTGTGCTGTTATTGGACTAGGCCTTATTATCAGCACCAAAAGACTCTGGCCCACCTGTTTTACCAGTCTCTCACGGGCCAGGAAAATATTCCCCCTTGTTGCCTCTTCCCATGTTTAGGGTTATACTAATAGAACCATTGATCTCATATGAAGCTATATATCATCATTTTATCAGAGGCTCACATTGGTAATGGAAGAAATAATTTTGTGAAATAGACAAAATAAAAAATAATATAGCTAGCAGTATCTGTAAGGTCACAAGTAAGAATTTAAGAACTTCCATTAGGCGCGGCCCAGTATATCCTAGATCGTCTGACTTTGTCTGCTATCAATCCTATGTTTAAGGAAAATTATATATTTACATTGTCCAAAAGTTTCCCAGTGCAATTTCCTAGTGTTACTAGGCTGGTTATCCCTAGTATGGTTTAATTGTCTCCAACATAAGGCAGCCTTCAAATTTAAATAACCATAGTCTGGTGTTAACCTCTTGGTTGTAGATCATAGAGCATTGGCTCTTCATCCAAAAATAGATTACTGAGTTAAGCTTCAGAAACAAACTTAAAGCGTCCTTTTAATAATGTCAGTGTATGGCAAAATCAACATGATAATGTAAAGGAAAAAATAAATTGATAAAAAAAATAAAGTAGAAGTAGCAGTAAAAAAAAAAAATTCAATTAAAACTTCAGTTCAATTCAGTCGCTTAGTCGTGTCTGACTCTTTGTGACCCCACAGACTGCAGCACACCAGGCCTCCCTCTCTATCACCAACTCCTGGAGTTTACTCAAACTCATGTCCTTTGGGTCGGTGATGCCATCTCATCCTCTCTCATTCCCTTCTCCTCCCACCCTCAGTCTTTCCCAGCATCAGGGTCTTTTCCAGTGAGTCAGTTCTTCGCATCAGGTGGCCAAAGTATTGGAGTTTCAGCTTCAACATCAGTCCTTCCAGTGAATATTCAGGACTGATTTCCTTTAGGATGGACTTGTTGGATCTCCTTGCAGTCCAAGGGACTCTCAAGAGTCGTCTCCAACACCACAGTTCAAAAGCATCAATTCTTGAGTGCTCAGTTTTCTATATAGTCCCAATTAAACCTTACAACAATGTAACATTACAGCAAGGAACTATCTGAAAAGTCAGACCTCAGTAAACAGAATTACATTTTGGTGTCCATTGAAACATCTCTTTCTCTCTAAAATTGCTCTCATTTTTATCAAATATGATCAAATCAAGATTAATATTTCCACAAATTAATTTTGATTAATTGATAAAAGGCCTGCCTGGGCCAGGAAAGCCTCACCAAGGGCTTGTCACAGATTTAGGTAAAGTCTTCCCTTTTTGAGGTCTACAGAATACCCTCAGCTTGCCACGCCTGTTAGGAGGTAGCATTCCTGACTTATCTTAATTGCTAGAAACCTAAGAATTTAGGAAGGATTAGGTAAAGAGAAAACAGAACTGTTTCAACTCTGCTTACAAAGGTATAATTTACCAAATTGCTATAAGTAATAATTAGTTTGAGAGGAGTTATATTAGTTATATTTGAAAAACAGATTGCTTGTTTTTCACTTGCTAAGTTGTGTCTGACACTTTGCAACCACGTGCCCTGAAGCACACCAGGCTTCCCTGATCTTCACTATCTCCTGGAGTTTGCTCAGACCCATGTCCATTGAGTTATTGATGCTATCCAGCCATTTCATTCTTTGTCATCCCCTTCTCCTCTTGCCCTCAGTCTTTCCCAGCATCAGGGTCTTTTTCAATGAGTAGGCTCTTCACATCAGATGGCCAAAGTCTTAGAGCTGCAGCATCGGTCCTTCCAATGAATGTTTAGGGTTGATTTCCTTTAGGATTCACTGGTTTGATCTCCTCACTGTCCAGGGGAATCTCAAGAGTCTTTTCCAGAGCACAGTTCAAAAGCATCAATTCTTTGGCACTCAGCCTTCTTTATAGTTGAACTTTCACATCCATCCATGACTACTGGAAAAACTATAGCTTTGACACATGGACCTTTGTTGGCCAAATTATGTCTCTAGTTTTTAATACACTGTCTAGATTTGTCTTAGTTTGTCTTACAAGGTGCAAGCGTCTTTTAATTTAATGGTTGCAGTCACCATCCAGAGTGATTTTGAAGCCCAAGAAAATAAAGTCTGTCACTGTTTCCGTTGTTTCCCCATCTATTTGCCATAAAGTTATGGGCCTGGGTGCCATGATCTTAGGTTTTTGAATATTGAGTTTTAAGCCAGCTTTTTCACTTTCCTCTTTCACTTTCATCAAGAAGATCTTTAGTTCCTCTTTGCTTTCTGTCATTACAGTGGTATCATCTGCATGTCACAGATTGATATTTCTCCCAGCAGTCTTAATTACAGCTTGTGAGACATCCAGCCTTGCATTTAACATGATATGCTCAGTATAGAAGTTAAGCAAGGTGACAATATACAGCCTTGACATACTCTTCCCAATTTTGAACCAGTCCATTATTCTATGTCCAGATCTAGCTGTTGCTTCTTGATCTGCATACAAGTTTCTCAGGAGTTTCATGAATTCCCTAGCTTTTTCTATGATCTAGTTGTATGTTGACATTTTGACCTTTGGTTCTTGTGCCTTTTCAAAGTCCAGTTTGTACATCTGGAAATTCTTTGTTCATGGACTGTTGAAGTCTACCTTGAAGGATTTTGAGCATAAACTTGCTAGCAGATGAAATGAGTGCAGTTGTATGGTAATTTGAACATTCTTTGGCATTGCCTTTCTTTGAGATTGGAGTGAAAACTGACATTTTCCAGTCCTGTGGCCACTGCCACAGTTTGCCGAATTGGCTGGTATATTGAGTGCAGCACTTTAACAGCATCATCTTTTAGGATTTGAGCTAGCTCTGCTGGAATTCTATCACCTCTGCCAGCTTTGTTTGTAGTAATGCTTCCTAAGGCCCACAGGATGTCTGGCTCTAGCTGAGTGACCAAACCATCATGGTTATCTGGGTCATTAAGACCTTTTTTGTATAGTCCTCTGTATTCTTACCCTTGCCTTTATTTCTGTCCTTTATTGTGCCCAACTTTGGATGAAATGTTCCCTTTGTATCTCCAACTTTCTTGAAGAGATCGCTAGTCTTTTCATTCAATTGTTTTCCTGTTTCTTTATATTGTTCACTTAAGAAGGCTTTCTTATCTCTCCTTGCTATTCTCTGGGACTCTGCATTCAGTTGGATGTATCTTTCCCTTTCTTCTTTGCCTTTTGCCTCTCTTCTATTCTCAAATATTTGTAAGGCCTTCTCAGACAATTACTTTGCCTTCTTGGATTTCCTTTTCTTGGGGATGGCTTTGCTCACTACCTCCTATACTATGTTATGAGCCTCTGTCCTAGTTCTTCATACACTCTCTCTACCAGATCTAATCCCTTGAATCTATTTGTCACCTCCACTGTATACTCATGAGGGATTTGATTTTGGTCATACCTGAATGGCTTAGTGTTTTCCCCTACTTTCTTCAATTTAAGCTTGAATTTTGCAATAAAAAGCTCATCATCTGAGCCACAGTCAGATCCTGGTCTTGTTTTTGCTGATTGTATAGAGCCTATCCATCTTCAGCTGCAAAGAATATAATGAATCTAATTTTGATATTGACTTTCTGGTAATTTCTCTCTGTAGAGTCTTCTCTTGTGTTGATGGAAGAGCGTGTTTGCTATGACCAGTGCATTCTCTTGGCAAAACTCTGGTAACCATTTCCCTGCCTATTTTGTACTCCTAGGCCAAACTTGCCTGCTCCTCCCGGTATCTTTTGACTTGCTACTTTTTCCTTCCAATCCCCTATTATGAAAATAGTATCTTTTTTTGTTGTTAGTTCTAGAAGGTCTTATAGGTCTTCATAGAACCGTTCAATGTCAGCTTCCTTGGCATTAGTGATTGGAGTATAGACTTGGGTAAGTGTAATATTGAATGGTTTGCCTTGGAAATGAACTGAAATCATCCTGTTGTTTTTGAGATCTCATCCAAGTACTGCATTTTGTAGTGTTTTGTTAACTATGAAGGCTACTGCATTTCTTTTAGAGGATTCTTGCCCGCAGTAATAGATATAATGCTTATCTGAATTAAATTTGTCCATTTCCATCCATTTTAGTTCACTGATTCCTAAAATGTCAATGTTTAGTCTTGCCGTCTCCTGCTTGACCACATCCAATTCAGTTTACCTTGATTCATGCATCTAACATTCCAGGTTCCCTTACAAAATTGTTCTTTACAGTATTGGACTTTTTTCACCACCAGACACATCCACAACTGAGTGACTTTTCTGCTTTATCCCAGCCTCTTCATTCTTAGTGGAGCTGTTTCTTTGCTTTTCTCCAGTACCATTTTGGACACCTACTGACTTGGGGGGCTCATCTTCTGGTATCATATCTTTTTGCCTTTTCACTGTATTCATGGGTTCTTAAGGCAAGAATACTGAGTGGTTTGCATTCCCTTCTCAAGTGGACCACGTTTTGTCAGGCTCTGACTAGCAGAGACATGTCCTTCAGCTGCTCCATGTAGCCAGATGACATGCCTGGCACCCTGGTTGTCCCACTGCTGGTCCTCATTGACTGTGTAAACCTTCACTGACCAGTCAACATGCTGCCCAGGAGTCAGGGCAAAGCCCCTGCTGGAGTCAGTGGTAAGGGGATGGGAGAAAGCCTGGAGACAAGGTTGGAGGACACCCACGAGTGGATGGGCCCTGGCCTCACTGCTGCTACTGGATGCCCTGGGGCCCGTCTGCCACCTAAGAGTAGGTAAAACTCATAAAAATTATAAACATATTCACTAGTTCATGCTGTAACTAATACTTTAACCAACTTTTTATGAAGCCATCAGGTTTTCCTTTAAGATTCATTAATTTCTTATCCAATTCAGTTTTATGGTCTGAAAGTCAAAATTTTGTATTTATGCAAAAGTCAAGGGAATTTCAGAGAAACGTCTATCTCTGTTTCATTGACTACACTAAAACCTTTAACTGTGTGGATCATGAAAAACTGTGGAAAGCTCTTAAAGAGGTGGAATACCATACCATCTGTCTCCTGAGAAACCTGTATGCAGGTCAAGAAGCCACAGTTAGAACCCTGTATGGAACAACTGATTGTTTCAAGATCAAGAAAGGAGTACAACTGGGCTTTCTGTTCTCATCCTGTTTGTTTAACCTATAGGCTGAGCACATCATGAGAAATGCTGGGATGGATGAGTTACAAGATGGAATCAAGATAGTTGGGAGAAACATCAACAACCTCAGATATTCAGATGATACCACTCTAATGGCAGAAAGCAAAGAGGAACCAAAGAGCCTCTTGATAAGGGTGAAGGAGGAGAGTGAAAGAGCCAACTTCAGACTAAATATTTAAAAAGACTAGGATCATGGCATCCAGCCCCATTACTACATGGCAAATAGAAGGGAAAAAGGTAGAAATAGTGATGGAATTCCTCTTCTTGGGCTCTAAAATCACTGTGGATGGTGACTGCAGCCATGAAATTAAAAGATGTTTGCTTCTTGGCAGGAAAGTGATGGCAAACTTAGATGGCATGTTGGAAAGCAGAGACATTACTCTGCCGACACAGGTCCATATCATCAAGGCTATGGTCTTCCCAGTGGTCATGCATGGTTGTGAGAGCTGGACTGTAAAGAAGGCAGAGTGCCAAAGAATTGATGCCTTTGAACTGTGGTGCTGGAGAAGACTCCTGAAAGTCTCTTGGGCAGTAAGGAGCTCAAACCAGTCAATCTTAAGGTAAATCAACCCTGAATATTCACTGGATGTATTGATGCTGAAGCTGCAGTATTTTGGTCATCTGATGTGTGCAGATGACTCATTGGAGAAATCACTGATCCTGGGAAAGATTGGTGGAAGAAGAGGGTGTCAGAGAATGAGATGGTTGGACAGCATTACCAATGTAGTGAACATGAGCTTGGGCAGAAGCTGGGAGATGGTGAGGGACAGGGAGGCCTGATGTGCTGCAATCCATGTGGTCTCAAAGAGTTGGACACGACTGGGCAACTGAACAACAGCAATAACCTTTCTATAAATCTTCTTGAAGAGGAAGCATTTTTGAAGAGACATCAGAGTGAAACCATAACTGTCTATAATGCAAAACACTTAAGAGTACATATTTAAATCTGATTACAGTGCAGTTGACAAAGTAATTTGGTTACTGCTATGACATACAACTTTCAGATAAAAAAATAGAATTATGACTGATGACGTTTTACTAAGACATATGAGATTTTTAGGAACTCCATATAATATCTAGAATACCTGTATTAGTAACATTTATCCTACAGTATAACTTAAGATTTATTATTCATTTGACAATATTTCCCATATAATTTAACATACCTATGAACCTAATTAGTTTAATATCTCTTTTTTGGATGTTTTAGGGGCCCTTTGAAGTTAGCTAAAGGTCAAAAGGATTTCATTAGAATTTGATGTAGGAAAATTTTTTGTCAAAAAATATCAAAAAGATTAAGAACTTTTAGTCAGATAGAATCATAGGCCACTGTGAGACAATAGTTATTCACTTAGTCAAAGTGACGATAAAAGATTTCAAAGGCCTATATAGAACAGATCACTTAAAAAGTCAAGAAGCGTAAAATCTTTTGTCAAGGGTTGCTTAACATTTTAAGAAAACTTGTTCTTTTAACAGAGAGAAAGGCTACATTCAGGTTTTATACCAGGTTGCTTTTTTTTTTTTCAGAAAAAATAATTTTTACATTAATATTTTAAAAATTGTTTTAAATTATGAAAGTATAATAATACATTTACCGAAGACTTGGAAAAGAGTTGCATATAGTTCTACTATATATTAAAATTATTTTTTAAGTAGATAAATTAAGATTTCTAGTTGGAATTTCAATATCCAACTCTCAAAAATTAATAAAATGAATAGAAAAGTAGAAGAATATAGTAGACCTGAAAAGCAGTATGAATCAGTTCAACGTAATTAAGATTTAATGCAATTTTCACACAACAGCAGGTTTCAAATTCTATTCAAGTTCCCAGGGGCATAAAACATGGTGCAAAAATTTCATGGTATAAAGGAATTGAAATCATTCAGAATTTGTTCTCTTATCACCATGGAATTGTGTATTAGAAATCAATATCAAAAGATATTTGAATATAACCCACATATTTTTAAGTGCAATGTGACATTTACCAAGAGAGCTTTTACTTAGCCATTGAAAGCCTCAATAAAATTAAAAGATTGAAGAAACACAGAGGGTGATTGCAAAGAAGAAAGCATCTAAATGAGAAATTAGTATCAAAGGTACTTTATTTTATTTTATTTTATTTTTTTTTATTTTCATTCCCCGTGCAAACCGGGTGTATTTTATTTTATTTTTTTTTCCTCCCTTTTATTGTTTTTGTCATACAATGCCATGATATCACCATGGGTTTACATATGCTCCCCCTCCAGAAACCCCTCCCTCTCCCCTCCCTCCTCCCTCCCCCCCGGGAAATCTCAATGCACCAGCCCCGAGAATCAATCCTGGGCTGGCGATTGATTAGACATATGATAATTAACATGTTTCAATGCCATTCTCCCATATCATCCCACCCTTTCCCTCATTCACAGAGTCCACGAGTCTATTCTGTACATCTGCGTTCCTTTTGCTGTCTCACATGTTGGGTTCTCGTTACTGTCTTTCTAAATTCCATATATATGTGTTAATATACTGTATTGTTGTTTTTGCTTCTGGCTTACTTCACTCTGGATAATGGGCTCCAGTTCGGTCCATCTGAGTAGAATTGATTCAAATGAATGTGGGAATGTAAACTAGTACAGCCACTATGGAAAACAGTGTGGAGGTTCCTTAAAAAGCTGCAAATAGTCCTGCCATATGACCCAGCAATCCCACTGCTGGGCATATACACCGAGGAAACCAGAATTGAAAGAGCCACCTGTACCCCAATGTTCATCGCTGCATTGTTTACAATAGCCAGGACATGGAAGCAACCTAGATGCCCATCAACTGATGAATGGATAAGAAAGCTGTGGTACATATACACAATGGGATATTACTCAGCATCAAAGGTACTTTAAAAATACCTTGTATTTGGATATTAAATGTCCACTTTTAAATGATAATGTATCTAAGAAGTCATAACAAGGAAAATTAGAAAATATTTGTAGTGAAAAAAAATGAAAAAGTATTTATCGGAATTTTGTTGCATGCTGCTGGATTTGATCAGTGCAAACAAATACAATGTGAAATCTTAAATAAGGTATGGAACCATAATGGACACTAACAAAATTTTGTGAAATTTGAATAAAATCTGTACTTAATAGTACTGTATCACATGTTAATTTTCAGTTTTTTAATTTTTTTTACAACATAGTATTTCTTTATAGTCTCAGAATTGGATTAGACGTTTCAAGTCTCATTCAGTTTTTTGGGAAAAAAAATCACTAAAATAATAAGCGAAGGACTGATGTTGAAGCTGAAACTTTAATACTTTGGCCACCACATGCAAAGAGCTGACTCATTGGAAAAGACCATGATGCTAGGAAAGATTTAGGGCAGGAGGAGAAGGGGACGACAGAGGATGAGTTGGTTGGATGGCATCATCGACTTGATGGCCATGGGTATGGGTGGACTCTGCGAATTGGTGATGGACACGGAGGCCTGGCATGCTGCAGTTCATGGGGTCACAAAAAGTCAGACACGCCTGAGCGACTGAACTGAACTGAGACTTTTAGCAGTAATACTAGATACCAGAATAAATGGAACTATATCAAAGTTTTGAATGAATGTAAATTAAAAGTCTAGCATTCTATTTATACTTAGTCAAACAGGTGGAACCATAATGTCATAAATTTTTTAGCTAAACAAAATTTTATAAGTTTTTAAAGCATATATATTACATACTATATATATGTATACACATACACACACATATATATGTATCAAAAATTTAATAAAGGCTTGGAAAGACTCTTGAGAGTCTCTTGGACTGCAGGGAGATCAAACCATTCAATCCTAAAGGAAATCAGTCCTGAATTGAATACTCATTGGAAGGACTGATACTGAAGCTGAAGCTCCAATATTTTGGCCACCTGATGTGAAGTACTGACTCATTGGAAAAGACCCTGATGCTGGGAAAGATAGCAGGCAGGAGGAGAAAGAGATAACAGAGGATGAGACGGTAGGACAGCTTCATTCTCTCAAGACTATGGACATGAGTTTGAGCAAGCTCCAGGGGTTGGTGATAGACAGGGAAGCCTGGTGTGCTGTAGTCCATGGGATCTCAGAGTTGGACATGACTGAGTGACTGCTGAACTGAGGAAGAACAACAAAAAGAGACAGAGAAATTGGGAAACATAAACTAAATGAAATGGGAGCACTGAATATGAAGTAGAAAAAGTGAAATGAACTAGATAAAAGATCATCATATAGTCCAGTTATTTTTAAACATGGCTGCTCATTAGAATCACATCTGGAGCTTTGGAGAACAAAACAATTCTTGGGCATGTGTATTTTTCTTTTTTTATTATTTATTTTTTATTTTTTTAGGAGTTGTAATTTTTTAATTAATTAATTTATTTTGTCCTTTACATTATCATGTTGGTTTTGCCAATCATTGACATGAACCTGCCATGGGTATACATGTCTTCCCCTTCCAGAATCCTCCTCCCACCTCCTTCTCAATTCCATCCCCCTGGGTTCTGGAGGGGGAGCATATGTAAACCCATGGTGATATCATGTCATTGTATGGCAAAACTAAAAAATAAATAAATAAATACATAAATAAATAAAAATAAATAAATAACAGCTCAAAGTTTAATGCTAGTAACTGACAGAACAATTTGACTTCAAAATTGAAACTTGTAAATTATCATATGTGAAATGTGTATTTTTCAAAAAATTCCAAGATAATTCTAATGTGCATCTGGATTTTAAAAAGTGATTACAGATTTTTCTATTAAGTGGTAGTTTTAGAATCCTCAGTTCTTAAAACTGTATAGAATTTTATTATTTTCTGTTGCCTAATCATGATACAGTGATAGTAAAACAAATAATAGTTACATAATCACAATAGTAAAAGATGTTTATCAGTTTTTGCAATCAATAGCTAGACAAAAAGTAAAAGATAATTATAATTGCAAGCCATAATGGAAACATGATTAACCTAACAGTATAAAATAATTACATACAATTTGGGGGAGTGGTCAGGCAGAGTGATATGGTGAGTGGAAGTGCATATATGCACATATTTTCATCTACTCAGCCAGTCTGTGCCATCTTGGTGCATTTAATCCATTTCCATTTAAGGTAATTGTCAATATGTGTAATCTTATTACCGTTTTCTTATTTGTTTTGGGTTTATTTTTTATAAGTCTTTTCCTTCTTTTGTGTTTCCTGCCTAGAGAAGTCCCTTCAGAATTTGTTGTAAAGCTGTCACAAGCTTACTTTTATAATTTATTTACTCAGTTAACTTCAGTCTAAATGTGGCCAGCACTGATCATCCACAAACATTCCATCACTTTCTGTATCCATATTAGTATGGATCCATATCCATATTGTCTGTCCCCCATTCTCTTCTCCTTCTAGAAAAAAACTTTCCTTTCCCTTAATAAAGTACAATTCCATTCCTTGTATCTTCTTTATTTAAAATACACATCCTACTTTTCTACTGTATACCGAAATGTTTCCTTTATTATTTCTATGGCTTTAATTATATATTTAAGTTACACTCCTCAGCTTTTAAAAACTTAATTTCATGTGAAAATTAAAAAGTAAGCAGTTATGAACTGTCTTTTACATTAGTGCTCTGTAGATTGGTAAACATAAATACCAATGATAATTTCTAAAAGCATTTTTTAAAATAGAGAACTTCTCAGGGTGGCATCTATTATATTCACTAATAGTCCCAAATACTTTGGTTTCTCTG
This sequence comes from Antilocapra americana, assembly GCA_007570785.1. Lineage (NCBI taxonomy): Eukaryota > Metazoa > Chordata > Mammalia > Artiodactyla > Antilocapridae > Antilocapra > Antilocapra americana. The sequence goes on along the minus strand of ML664152.1, from coordinate 8,721,844 downwards.
TTTAGTAATTGATACCTATAACTTCTTTTGAGTATTTCCTAGATCTCATTAACTTGAAATTTATTCTGGCCAGTTTTATATTTCTGATTATACAAGTACTTGATTTGTTTTAAGCCAATTATGTAGAGCCTAATTTGGTTATATTTTTGGTTGTACCATACATCTATGACATATATAGATACATACATACACACACATAGGGAGACCTCATAGTCCTCATTTCAAAATTTCAGCCCTGAGTCAGGTACAACATAAAATCCATCAGTTACAATGGTTTGAATTCACATTGGGCTTCTGGCAGATGGAACAAATGGTCATTTGTCTAGATGGCTAAACCCTTTTTTACTAATATTTATAGAAGAGACAGGATTTCTACTACTCCTTGACAAGTCAAGTTCTAATACTTTACCCCCTTTTGCAAAGTTTGCATTTTAAAAAGATGGCAGAGATAAGGGTTCCTGAGAAGACCAGGTAAGACATTTGTATCTCAAAGGTACAGGCAAAAAGATACATGCAAAAAGAAACAGTTTTGGAAATTTCAAGACTTTTTCCTACACCAGTTTTTTCCAGAGTCTTAAGAATATGATGGCCACACACTGTCATAATAAAATATTATCTCTTTCTTAGACATGGGGTCATACCTAGAATCTTCCCAGTCACACAGAATTCGTTCAAGAAGGCTCCACAGTGGAACAGAATCAGAATTTTCCATTCCCCGGTGCAGAATGACCATCACAAGTCACCACACAGAACCCAAAGTATAAAGCACACAGGCATGGCTGTCCTAATTGGACATTCCCTTCAGTATAAGATTGCAGTTTCTCTTCTCAAAAAAAAAAAAAAAAAAAAAAAAAATCTCATGCAGAAACATAGCCAAGCACTGAAAAAGAGGAAATGGAAATTTCTTGAGTCTTCAAAGATTTCAAAGGGAGGCAAGGAGGCCAGATTGAAAGAAGGTGGGAAGGGGAGGAGACAAAAGTGGCCTTATGGCTGTCTCCTGCCACCTGCAAATGCCCAGGCATTATAGCACTTTTCCTTGGGCTTCCAACAAGGATGGGAACTTGGCCTTACCAGAAGCCAGATTGTTGTTAAGTTGTTAAGTCATGTCTGACTCTTTTGTAATCCAATGGACTGTGGCCAGGTAGGCGTCTCTGTCCATGGGATTTCCCAGGCTAGAATACTGGAGTGGGTTGCCATTTCCTTCTCCAGGGGATCTTCCCAGGGGACTGAATCTATGTCTCCTGCATTGGCAGGTCAATTCTTTACCATTAAGCCACCAGATAAGCCCTCAGAAACCAGATACAAGACCAGACCAGAATTTGAGTTCTCTGCCCACTGAAGGTGATCAGGCCCTAACCCTCAGGTCAGACTGAAGCCCTTCAATTGGACTCTTGAATACAGGACGTTGGCAAGAGAAAAAAGGGCAAGATAGGAGAGGCTGAAAAGAAGAAAGGAAGAGGGAGAGAGAGAGAGGTCAATAAAGCCTCTTATTTCTTAACCCATCAGGGTACCCTGCATCAGGAGGAGACCGGGACAAAAGGTTTCAGTTGTGGCTGCTGAGTCTGGTCCATTGGTGGGTCAGCTGGTCCCCAAGAGTGGTCAGGAAGTTCAGTTCAGTTCAGTTGCTCAGTCGTGTCTGACTCTTTGCGACCCCATGAATCGCAGCATGCCAGGCCTCCCTGTCCATCACCAACTCCCCGAGTCCACCCAAACCCATGTCCATCGAGTCAGTGATGCCATCCAACCATCTCGTCCTTTGTTGTCCCCTTCTCCTTTTGCCCTTAATCTTTCCCAGCATTAGAGTCTTTTCAAATGAGTCAGCTCTTCACATCAGATAGCCAACATATTGGAGTTTGAGCTTTAGCATCAATCCTACCAATGAATATTCAACTGATTTCCTTTAGGATGGACTGCTTGGATCTCCTTGCAGTCCAAGGGACTCTCAAGAGTCTTCTCCAATACCACAGTTCAAAGGCATCAATTATTCAGCATTCAGCTTTCTTTATAGTCCAACACTCACATCCATACATGACCAGTGGAAAAAGCATAGCCTTGACTAGATGGATCTTTGTTGACAAAGCAATGTCTCTGCTTTTCAATATGCTGTTTAGGTTGGTTATAACTTTCCTTCCAAGGAGTAAGCGTCTTTTAATTTCATGGCTGCAATCACCATCTGCAGTAATTTTGGAGCCCAGAAAAGTAAAGTCAGCCACTGTTTCCACTGTTTCCCCATCTATTTCCCATGAAGTGATGTGACCGGATGCCAGGTTCTTAGTTTTCTGAATGTTGAGCTTTAAGCCAACTTTTTCACTCTCCTCTTTCACTTTCATCGAGAGGCTCTTTAGTTCTTCTTCACTTTCTGCCATAAGGGTGGTGTCATCTGCATATCTGAAGTTATTGATATACTCCCGGCAATCTTGATTCCAGCTTGTGATTCCTCCAGCCCAGCGTTTCTCATGATGTACTCTGCATATAAATTAAATAAGCAAGGTGACAATATACAGCCTTGATGTACTCCTTTTCCTATTTGGAACCAGTCTGTTGTTCCATGTCCAGTTCTAACTTTTGCTTCCTGACCTGCATACAGGTTTCTCAAGAGACAGGTCAGGTGGTCTGGTATTCCCATCTGTTTCAGAATTTTCTACAGTTTATTGTGATTCACACAGTCAAAGACTTTGACATAGACATAGTCAATAAAACAGAAATAGATGGTTTTCTGGAACTCTCTTGTTTTTCAGTGATCCATCGGATGTTGGCAATTTGATCTCTGGTTTCTCTGCCTCTTCTAAAACCAGCTTGAACATCTGGAAGTTCACGGTTCGCATATTGCTGAGGCCTGGCTTGGAGAATTTTGAGCATTACTTTACAAGGGTGTGAGATGAGTGCAATTGTGTGGTAGTTTGAGCATTCTTTGACATTGCCTTTCTTTGGGATAGAAATGAAAACTGACTTTTTCCAGTCCTGTGGCCACTGCTAAATTTTCCAAATTCGCTGACATATTGAATGCAGCACTTTCACAGCATCATTTTTCAGGATTTGAAATAGCTCCACTGGAATTCCATCACCTCCACTAGCTTTGTTCCTAGTGATGCTTCCTAAGGCCCACTTGACTTCACATACCAGGATGTCTGGCTCTAGGTGAGTGATCACATCATTGTGATTATCTGGGTCATGAAGATCTTTTTTGTATAGTTCTTCTGTGTATTCTTGCCGCCTCTTCTTCGTGTCTTCTGCTTCTGTTAGGTCTCTACCATTTCTGTCCTTTATTGAGCTCATCTTTGCATGAAATGTTCCCTTGGTATCTCTAATTTTCTTGAGATCTTTAATCTTTCCCATTCTGTTGCTTTCCTCTATTTCTTTTCATTGACTGCTGAGGAATGCTTTCTTATCTCTCCTTGCTATTCTTTGGGACTTTCCATTTAAATGGGTATATTTTTCCTTTTCTCCTTTGCTTCCCTTCTTTTCACAGCTATTTGTAAGGCCTCCTCAGACAGCCATTTTGTTTTTTTGCATTTCTTTTTCTTGAGGATGGTCTTAATTCCTGTCTCTTATACAGTGTCATGCACCTCCATCCCTAGTTCACCAGGCACTCTATCAGATCTAGTCCCTTAAATCTATTTCTCACCTCCACTGTATTATCATAAGGGATTTGATTTAGGTCATACCTGAATGGACTAGTGGTTTTCTCTACTCTCTTCAGTTTAAGTCTGGATTTGGCAGTAAGGAGTTCATGATCTGAGTCACAGTCAGCTCCCAATCTTGTTTTTGCTGACTGTATAGAGCTTCTCCACTTTGACTGCAAAGAGTATAATCAATCTGATTTTGGTGTCGACCATCTGGTGATGTCCATGTGTAGAGTCTTCTCTTGTGTTGTTGGAAGAGAGTGTTTGCTATGAGCAGTGTGTTTTCTTGGAAAAACTCTTGTTAGCCTTTGCCCTGCTTCATTCTGTACTCCAAGGCCAAATTTTCCTGTTAATCCAGGTGTTTCTTGACTTCCTACTTTTGCATTCTAGTCCCCTATGATGAAAAGGACATTTTTTTTGGGGGGGGGTATTAGTTCTAGAGAGTCTTGCAGATCTTCATAGAACTGTTTAACTTCAGCTTCTTCAGTGTTTCTGGTTGGGGCATTGACTTGGAATACCATGGTATTGAATGGTTTGCATTGGAAATGAACAGAGATCATTCTGTCATTTTTGATATTGCATCCAAGTACAGCATTTTGGACTCTTTTGTTGACTATGACTATGATGGCTACTCCATTTCTTCTAAGGGATTCCTGCCCACAGTAGTAGATATAATGGTCATCTGAGTTAAATTCACCCAATCCAGTCCATCTTAGTTTTCTAATCCTAGAATGTCAATGTTTACTCGACAAGACCAATGGGTCATGGTGGATAGATCTGACAGAATGTGGTCCACTGGAGAAGGGAATGGCAAACCACTTCAATATTCTTTCCTTGAGAACCCCATGCTGCTGCTGCTGCTGCTATGTCGCTTCAGTTGTGTCCTACTCTGTGCAACCCCATAGACACAGCCCACCAGTCTTCCTGTCCCTGGGATTCTCCAGGCAACAACAATGGAGTGGGTTGCCATTTCCTTGTCCATTGCATGAAAGTGAGAAGTGAAGGTGAAGTTGCTCAGTTGTGTCCAACTCTTTGTGACCCCACGGACTTCAGCCTACCAGGCTCCTCTGTCCATGGGATTTTCCAGGCAAGAGTACTGAAGTGGGTTGCCATTGCCTTCTCCTGAGAACCCCATGAACAATATGAAAAGGCAAAAAGATAGGACACTGAAAGATGAACTTCCGATGTCTGTGGGTCAGGATGTTAGTTGTGGTGAAAGAGGTCCTGCCAGAGTCACCGTTTGTTGCAGGAAGGGGGACCTCTTCTAGGGCCTGAGAGTGGGCCTTTATCTCACACTCAGAAATGAATTGTCTGAGGAAACACTTGTGCTATTAAAGCAAAAGACTTTATTGGGAAGGGTGCCCTGGCAGAGAACAGCAGGGTAAGGGAACCCAGGAGAACTATTCTACCATGTAAGTTGGCAGTCTTGGGTTTTATTGTAATGGGGTAGTTTCTGGGTTGTCTCTGCCCAGTCATTCTGACTCAGGGTCCTTCCTGGTGATGCACATGGCTGCGCAGAGATGAATTACAGGGAGGAGGATTCTGGGAGGTTGGTAGGACATATAGACTGTCATCTCCTCTCTCCTTTTGACCTTTCCCAAGTTCTTCCAGTTGGTGGTAGCTTTACACTTCCAAGCTCCTTACCAGGGCCTCCTGTTGTAAGATAATTCGTACAAGTGGCTACTGTCTTGCCTGCCCACAGCAGGCAGTTTCAGCCAGCATTTCTTCCAGCAACAGGCCTCACTCTCTCTCTTCCCTGACACAGTATATTGCCAGACTCATAATTCTTTTTTTTTCAAGGCTGAGTCGTTTAAATGACCTGACTCTTTAGAAGTGCCACATAGTATGACGTATTACTTGATTTGTTATGGATTTTGATATTCAAAAGGTGTGTTTCTTAAAATAAGGGATTAGTCAGTCAAAGATAGTTCTTTTAGACATTCATATCCACAGCTCACTATCATTGTAATTCAGGGCATTGTATGACATTTAATTTAGGTGGCTTTATATGAGAGTGGGCGGAAAGGGGTGGTAAAGGGGAGCAAAAGAATTTTGCCTTAATTGCATCTGAGAGTGGGAAACATTCTTTATACTTTCCATTGTTTTTCCGAGGTGCAATCATGCTTTAGTGTTACAGGCAGTTATACAGGCAAGTTAGACTGACTGTAGGAGAGACTTTTTAATTGGGAATTTCACTTTCTCCCTTATGGTCCCATGGACAGTAGCCTGCCAGGCTTCTCTGTCCATGGAATTTTTCAGACAAGAATGCTGAAGTGGGTTGCCATTTCCTACTCCAGGGGATCTTTCCGACCCAGGGATCAAACCCGTGTCTCTCGTGTCTCCTGCATTGCAGGCTGATTCTTTACCACTGAGCCATCAGGGAAGCTTCTCCCTTTCATAGTGGTCCTCTAATGAAAATGTTGTCAACTGAAAAAAAAGGCACAATGTGAGAGTTTGAGTTAGGTTTTATCTGGGGCAAAATGATATACAGCCTGGAAGACAGCATTTCAGATAGTTCTGATAAACTGCTCCAAAGAGGTGGAGAGGAAGGTCAGTGTTATATATGATTTTAGTGAGGGAGGATACGTGTAGTCACACATTTTGGCAAAGACTTGCTGCTAGTCACAAGGCGCAGATGTCTCTGTTAATGATTTTAGTGCTTTTCTTGATATGAGGAGATGAAAGAATTGTCTGAAGGACTGTTCTGCCCGTTTCGCCAGAGCACAGAGTGCCTCAGCACAGCCTGCAGCAGCTCATGATATATTCCTTGTTGAGGGAGATGGCAGTGCCAGTTTGTAGTTAGCAATGTTTCGGAAGCTGGTGGCTGTGCCTTGGTGATTGGTCATCTGTTCTGAAAGGGCAGTGTTTGAGTTTGTGATTTTTCTCTTTCATAAGTTTTGATTAGAAACAGCCTGCCTTTTCTCTCTTACCCCTCTTTGTCTGTCTGCTGCCTAGACATTGAAATATTACACTCATTTCCCTACTGTTGGATGTTTTTGATCTTTGGTGCCCAGAGATGGCTGGCTCCTGTAGACCTCTGCACATGTTAATCCCAATCTCCTCAACCTTTTTTTTTTTTTTCTGCTAACTTGTTCATTTTGGTCAGAGAACTGTTACCTGATTCATAGCCTTTGGCCAGTTTACATCCAGATATCATTTATGGAAACTTCACTGCTCTAGATGCTTGCATTTAGCTCATTATATTCATTATAAAACCCAGTAGGATTGGGGAATATAGGGTTACTTATTATTAACTCCATTTTTTGATACAGAAGAATTGAAGCTTAGGAAGTTTCATAGATTGTCAAAGGTCACACAGCTGGCACATAGGAGAGCTAGAATTTCATATTCCAGATAACTGACTTCAGAGTCTGTTATAGACTCTGGGATAGAGCAGTGGTTCTCAGGCATCATGTGTGTCAGAACCCTGAAGGGCTTGCTAAAAATAGTGTCCTGGATCCTAGCCTCAGTTTCATAAGCAGCTTGTTAGGGACAGGACCTGGAAATGTGCATTTCTAGCATGACCCTGTGTGATTACCATGCAGCCAGTTTGACACTGGGAATAAAAATGTACAAAGAAAGGATTTCTAGAGTCAATCTATCTGGATTTAAATACAGACTCCATTACTAATTAAGGGAAAGCACAGTGGAACATCACTTGGTCTCTGAAATACTCATTGCTCATCTAGACCTGCTTCAGAGAGTTACAGTAAGAATGGCATGAAATAAAGCATTCCAAATGGTTCACAGAGTGCCTGAGATTTGTGAAGTTTCATATTGTTACCACCCTTACTGAATTTCTCTGCCAGAACTCTGCAAGTCTTTCTCATGCTCTGAGATATCACGTTTTCTATTCTTGAAGTCCTATGATTTGCTTAATGCACTCATGTTGTTTTCTGTCAGACTCTGAGGTGTTCTTTCTTCCCGTTTTAAGGAAGAAAGCCAGGAAACTTCTCCTGGCTCACTTCCGATCCAAAGTACAATGTTGAGAAGCTTCTGCAACCACATGGGTAGCATAAAACTCCCAATCTCAACTTAATCTCCAACTGTTTTCTGCTACCTTATGACACAAAAGATGCAGTAGAATCATTTGACTTCAGAACTTTTCTTCTAGAATTAGCTCCTGAAAGACAGGTGTGGTGTGCAACAAATCTTTGATCCTCTGCAGTACTTCTCACTGTTAGTGGCTTCGAAAACAAGAATGACTTTTTAAAATCTGTTATAACATGTTTTCTTCCTGATGGCAGAAGTATCATTCATGTTCACGATAAAATATATATCTGGTCAGTGAATAACTAAGTGAGGGAATTGGAAGGCATGAGGTCAGAAAGAGCCTTGCTACCTAGGGTGGATTATTTTCCCATTGTGGGTTTTTGTTTCCTCAATGAAAGGCTTGAATTAGAATTAAAAAATATATATATAAATGCGCACCTTTTCTATTACATCTGTACACACCTCAGGTCAAATTATTTCCTATTCAGTAGTTTGATAATAATGCTGGTAACCAAAGGCTCTGTACATGCTCCTCTTATCTTATTTTACTCTAAGTTTCTTTCTTGTATACCTGGTGCTGAACAAAAGGCAGGACTTGCTAGTGACCATTATGGTGATTTTTCTTTTTCAAAATCCCCATGATTCAATTTAAGAAGCCATTATATTTGTCCCAGGATCAGGCTGACAGTCATGAGGACAACATTCGCCTTCAGTAAGGTTTGCTTTGTTTCAGTTTAGAAGTTGGCCTAGATGTATTCTGACAGGCCTAAAGTATTAGTGGGGACGTGTTCTGATACCAGTTTTAGGTGTCAGCAGTTTCTCTTCAAGAAACCCAACTGCAGTGTTGGGTTATTTTGTATCCCTACTCAGTAAGTAGGACATAGCATTGAATTAGTAGAGAATTAGCTTTCTGCAGGAGGAGCTAACACCCTATCCTCTATCAGAGTGGCTTTAAAAAACAAGAATGACTTTTTAAAATCTGTTATAACATGTTTTCTTCCTGATGGCAGAAGTATCATTCATGTTCATGATAAAATATATATGTAAAAATTTAATGAAAAATATAGCAAGGTTGAAATTTTGGGGTATATACGAGTCTTTTATTCTCTCTCCTCTTTTCCTTTCCCTCTGTCCCTCTCTCCCTTTCTCTTTCTGCCTCTCCCCCTTCTCTCCTCCCTCCCTCTCTTATTTGCAAACAAAATCAATAGAATATATAATTTTTTCTCACCTTTCAACCCATAATATTCTCTCACACTCTCTAAATATTCTTCAAGAATATAGCTTTTGTTGGCTGTATGGTGTTTAATTGAGTGGATATGATACTTTGCTGAAAACAATCTCAATTTTTAATATTTATATTGTTTCCAAAATTATTGGTGTTAAGTACTGTATTGAACTTCCACCCCTATGTATAAATTTTGTGTATCTTTTTGATAATTTCAGTCAGTAAACTAAAGTGGAATTTTACTGAATAGCAGGGCATGAATGTGCTGTGCTGTTCCATAGATTTCAAACTACATTTTTTATGCAAGCTATTTTAATACTTAAGATTTTATTGACTGAAGGTGACATAGAAAACCACAGTGAGCCAATATCCGTTAAAGAAATAGTCTTTGTAGTTAAAAATATGCTTTCATCAATTCTATACCTCTCAAGAATAAGAACTACATCAGGCCACTAAAATTTGAACACAAGTTTTTATCAAACATCAACTGGTTGTCCCTATCTTATGCATATTTTAGAGAACACAAAAAGAAAGAAAATTATAGACTTTTTTTTAGCTATATTATCTTGATACTACACCAATACTCAGAATTTAAAGAAAAGGCTACTATAGACTAATCTAATTTAGGATCATAAATGAATAATTCCTACATGAAATGTTAGTGCATGAGATCCAGTATTTTTAAAATATATCATGTCCAAGAAGAGTTTATTCTGAGGGTGAAGGATTGGTTGACATCAGTCTTTGTATCAGTATATATCAGCATATCAGTGTCAGAGATTAAAAGAGAAAAATGTTACCACTGTCTTAGTAGATGTGCTAGGTTTAGTCTGAGCACCCTAGGCTGGATCTGCTAGAAAGCAGAGCCTGGGATGCAGATTACAAAGCTGACACTTTGAGGGGTACAGATCTCAGCAGGGAGAATGAGAAAATAGGGGATGTCTGGCGAGGAAAGTTGTGAAGTAGTTGTACTGTTGCCATATTAGCCACAACTTCCAAATAGATTACAGACATTCTGGCTTGTGACTTCAGCTTATGGGAATTTACACAAAAGGTTTGCAAGAAGGAAGTGCCCCCATTGAGCAGATCCATAGAGGAGCAAAGGGAGGGTAAATGTATCTGCCTGACTTCCTCTTGACTTTGTTTCCCATTAGTCATGGTCTAGTCCACCGAGACTTGGTGCTTTTTCATACCTGGCAAGATGGTGACAACCAAATAAGCCCTATTGTGTGATATTTCATCCAAGTCCAGAAGCAGAGCGCAGATTCAGTTGGTTGGAGGACCAACAAAGAGCAAAGAAGGAGCAGCTGAGGGAAACAGGTGATACACAAAACTTTAGATGCAGTGCAACTTGAAATATTGGATGTGATGTAACACTTATGATAAAATAAGTAAAACCAAAGGAAAATTTCATCATCAACATGGTCAATATATCTATTCAAAAGCTCTTGTAAATTTCAGGTTTTAAAAGCTTAGAGATAGTTCCATTAAGTCAGTTATAAGACAAGGATGCCCACTTTTCTGCTACTGTTCCATCTTTAACTGAAGATTCTAACCTTACCTTTGTGGATCAACTGGCAAAGAATCTTCCTGCAATGCAGGAGACCTGGGTTCGATCCCTGGGTTGGGAAGATCCCTTGGAGAAGGGAAAGGCTACCCACTCCAGTATCCTGGCCTGGAGAATTCTGTGGACTGTATAGTCCATGCAGTTGCAAAGAGTCAGACACAACTGAGCAACTTTCCTTTTCCCTTTCCCTTTCTAGCTTTACTGCTTCAAGAACTGAATTAAAAACAAAAACAGAGGGCTTCCCTGGTGGTCTAGTGGCTAAGACTCTACCCTCCCAATTCAGGGGGCCTGGGTTTGATTCCTGATCAGGAAAATAGATCCCACATGTAACTAAGAGTTTGTATGCCACAGCTAGATATCTTGCATAATACTGCAACTAAGACCCAGAACAGCCAAATAAATAAATATTAAAAAAAATAAAAACAGAAAATCCATAACTTAGTCACATGATTATAAGGGAGCCTAAAATATGCTATGTTTAGCTGGTGGCCATGTACTTAGCTAAAACGTGTGTGTATTGGGGAGAAGGCCTTTTACCAAAATGAAAATATGGTGAATGGGTGCTGGGACCATAATGAGCACTTTCTGCCCCATCTATGTGGGAAAATTACCAACAGTATCTGCAAACAATAATAAAAAATAAAAGAGCTCAGTGGTTCCAGATAAAACATTAACAAAAACTTTAGTAGTATGAGAATGTAAATTAGTGCAGTCATTATGACAAACAGTGTGAAGGTTCCTCAATAAATTACACTTAAAGCTACCATTTGTTGTTGTTGTCCAATCACTCAGTCATGTCTCTTTGTGACCCCATATACTGAAGCACAACAGGATTTCCTGTCCTTTGCCATTTACTGGAGCTTGCTCAAACTCATGTCCATTGAGTCAATGATGCCCTCCAGCCATCACATCCTCTGTCCACCCCACCCCCCACCGCCTCCTCCTGCCTTCAACCTTTCCCAGCATCAGGGTCTTTTCCAATGAGTTGGCTGTTCACATCCGGTGGCCAAAGTATTAGAGCTTCAGCTTCAGCATCAGTCCTTCCAATGAATATTCAGGGTTGATTTCCTTTATGATTTACTGGTTTGATCTCCTTGCAGTCCAAGGGACTTTCAAGAATATTCTCCATCACCACAGTTTGAAGGCATCAGTTCTTTGGCACTCGGCATTTTCAGTTGTTTAGCTCTCACATTGGTGCATGACTATTGGAAAAACCATAGCTTTAACTATATGGACTTTTGTCAGCAAAGTAATGTCTCTGCTTTTTGATATGTTGTTTATTTTAATTTCATGGCTACAATCACCATCCACAGTGATTTTAGAGTCCAGTAGAATCCAGCAATTCTAATTCTGGGTACATTACATATCCAAAGAAAACAAAAATACTGTCTTGAGATATATATGCTACCCCCATGTTCATTGTATAATTATTTACAGTAACCAAGACATGGAAACACACCATGGTCTGTGTCCATCAGCAGATGAATGGATAAAGAAAATGTAATTGATGACATCCATTGGATCATAGGAAATGCAAAAGAATTCCAGATAAACTTCTGTTTCTGCTTCATTGATTATGCTGAAGTCTTTGACTGTGTGTATTACAACAAACTGTAGAAAATTCTCTAAGAGGTGGGAATACCAGATCACTTTACCTGCCCTAAGAAACCCGTATGCAGATCAAGAGGCAACAATTAGAACCATAAAACAATGGACTGGTTCAAAATTGGGAAAGGAGTATATTGTCACAAGGCTGTATATTGTCACCCTGCTTATTTAACTTATATGCAGAGTATATGGGGTGAAATGCCGGGCTGGATAACTCACAAGTTGGAATCAAGATTGCTGGGAGAAATATCAACAACCTCACATATGCAGATGATAAGACTAATGGCAGAAACCAAAGGAGAAATAAAAAGGCTCTTAATGAAGGTGGAAGATGAGAGTGAAAAAGCTGTCTTAAAACAATGTTCAAAAACTAAAATCATGGCAGTCGATCCCATTGCTGCATAGCAAATAGAAGGGGAAACAGTGACAGATTTTATTGTCTTGGGTTCCAAAATCACCACAGATGGTGATCACAGTCATGAAAATGAAACACTGGTTCCTTGGGAAAAAAGCAATGAGAAACCTAGATAGTGTATTAAAAAGCAGAGACATCACTTTGCCAACAAAAATTTGGATAGTCAAAGCTGTGGTTTTTCCAGTAGTCATGTATGGATGTGAGAGTTGGACTATGAAGAAGATTGAATGCCAAAGAACTGATGTTTTTGAATTGTGGTGCTGGAGAAGATTCTTCAGAGTCCTTTGAACAGCAAGGAGATCAAACCAGTCAATCCTAAAGAAAACCAACCCTGAATATTCATTGAAAGGACTGATGCTGAAGCTCTAATACTTTAGCCACCTGATACAAAGAGCTGACTCTGGAAAAGATTGAGGGCGGGAGTGGAAGGGGGTGGCCAGAGGGTGAGATGGTTAGATGGCATCACGGACTCAGTGGACATGAGTTTGAGCAAACTCCCAGAGACAGTGAAGGACTGGGAAGCCTAGCATGTTGCAGTCCATGGGGTTGCAAAGAGTCAGACATGACTTACTGACTGAACAATAGCAACAATACACACACACACACACACACACACACGGACTTCTCTGATAGCTCAGGTGTTAAAGAATCCACCTGCAAGGCAGGACATCCTGGTTCAATTTCTGGGTCAGGAAGATCTGCTGGAGAAGGTATAAGCTACCCACTCCAATATTTTTGGGCTTCCCTTGGCTTGCTGGTAAAGAAACCAGCTGCAATGTGGGAGACCTGGGTTCGATCCCTGGGTTGGGAAGATACCTTGGAGAAGGGAAAGGCTAGTCACTCCAGTATTCTGGCCTGGAGAATTCCATGGAATTCTCATGGGGTCACAAAGAGTCGGACACGACTTTTTGACTGAACAACAGCAACAGTATACAGCAATGCACACGTGCACGCACACACATACATATATATACAGACATATCTACGTATATATAAATGATGGACTATTATTCAGTCATAAAAAAGGAAGTCCTGCCATATAAAATATAGATGTACCTTGAATTCATTATGCCAAGTGAACAAATAAAGACAAATACAGTAAACCTAAGTTAATCTCAGTTATATGTGAAATATTAAAAAAACAAACTCCTAGAAACAGAGAGCAGACTGGTCATTACCAGAGGTGGGGAATCAGAATCGGGTGCTAAGCTGCTAAGGGAGCAGATCTTAAAAGTTCTCATCACAAGAAAAATATATAACTATGTGAGGTGATGAATATTAACTAAACTTATTGACATGATCATTTGGCAATATATACATAAATCAATGTGTTATATGCTTTAAATGAATGCAATGTTTATGTCAATTATATCTCAATAAGACTGGGAAAATTTTCAGTAATGAGCCCTATAGCAATAGTAATCAATTAGAAAATGTTATGGAGATATATAAATTACAACAAAAACTACACAGTGACTAGAAATAAATTTAATTCCCAAATGTACAATATTTTTCCAGAGAAAAATCACAAAACATCTCTGAAATACATTAAAGAAGATAGTAATAGATCTTTTAACAATGTTATTTCTCCTCAAACTGACCTATAAAATCAATGTAATTCTAATAAATTTTCCAACAGAATTTTTTTTTAAAGTGGGCAAACTTGTTGTAAAATTTGTATGTTGAGGTACATATCCAAAGATAACCAAAACAAACCAATCAGCAAACAATAGGAAAATGGGAAATGAGCATCTGGGCAATTCATAAATGACAAAATTTATAAAGGGGTTCTTAATCCTGTTAGTAATCTGATAAATCCATCTTTAAGCAACCAACCATATATTGCCATTGTATGTGCCCTGGACTGACAGAAGTTAAAAACAGTGACAGTACTAAGGGTTGGAAATGATGTGGGGACATTAGATGGGGTGAAACTTATGATGGAAGTGAAAGAATACAACCGTTTTGAGCAACAGTGTGCCAGTTCAGTTCAGTTCAGTCACTCAGTCGTGTTTGACTCTTTGACTCCGTGAATTGCAGCATACCAGGCCTCCCTGTCCATCACCAGCTCCTGGAGTCCACCCAAACCCATGTCCATTGAGTCAGTGATGCCATCCAGCCATCTTATCTTCTGTCATCCCCTTCTCCTCCTGCCCTCAATCCTTCCCAGCATTAGGGTCTTTTCCAGTGAGTCAACTCTTTGCATGAGGTGGCCAAAGTACTGGAATTTCAGCTTCAACATCAGTCCTTCCAGTGACCACCCAGGACTGATTTCCTTTAGGATGGATTGGTTGGATCTCCTTGAAGTCCAGTGGACTCTGAAGAGTCTTCTCCAACACCACAGTTCAAAAGCATCAATTATTCGGCACTCAGCTTTCTTCACCGTCCAACTCTCACATCCATACATGACTACTGGAAAAACCATAGCCTTGACTAGATGGACCTTTGTTGACAGAGTAATATCTCTGCTTTTAAATATGCTGTCTAGGTTGGTCATAACTTTTCTTCCAAGGAGTAAGCATCTTTTAATTTCATGGCTGCAATCACCATCTGCAGTAATTTTGGAGCCTCCCAAAATAAAGTCTGACACTGTTTCCACTGTTTCCCCATCTATCTCCCATGAAGTGCTGGGACCAGATGCCATGATCTTAGTTTTCTGAATGTTGAGCTTTAAGCCAACTTCTTCACTCTCTTCTTTCACTTTTATCAAGAGACTCTTTAGTTCTTCTTCACTTTCTGCCATAAGGGTGGTGTCATCTGCATATCTGAGGTTATTGATATTTCTCCTGGCAATCTTGATTCCAGCTTGTGCTTCCTTTAGCCCAGCGTTTCTCATGATGTACTCTGCACACACGTTAAATAAGCAGTGACAATATACAGCCTTGACACCTAATAAATCTGAAGATAGCTATAGGTTAATTTGCCCACTTGCTAAAATTCATTTGTAATCCTCAGATCAGTGCCCACAGTGCTTTCACAGTCACTGGTAGATGAAGAGCGGCAGCAGATTGCATCCTGTTACGTGCATGGTCCCAGCTGAGGCCAAACAAGGTGATGCTCTGCCTTGAGAAATGGAATATTTTTCCTGCTCTGTCAGTAAACAATGGATGTCATAGTCATCAGCAATTATAGCTACTTTGGTTAGTGAGCTGGTGAGCCCTGTGGGAACTCAGGATGCTGTGAAAACACAGGATAATTGTCCCAGTTAGCTGAGGTACATATCAAAGGAATGATTTCAGTGAGCCCAGACTCTTGCATCTTTACATACAGAGAAAAGCACTAAATTTCTTGACTTGAGATGTCTGGTTTTCTTTAATTAACAATAATATTTTTATGTTCAGACTACCTGCCCTTTGTTGTAAAACTTCTGTTTAACCTGGCTCCTTCTCCTTGCCTCCTCACAGCAGTTCTCTCAGGACCACTTGAGTTGCTGTCTCCTGGGCTTGAAGTCCTAAAAGTCTCCACTGAGTAAAATATAACTCAGCTTTTAGGTTCTGAATATTTTTGAAGTCCACAGCCTTCTTGTTTTGTTTGCAAATGAGTGTCCTTCCAGTCATGGTCATTTGTGGACTTTGTTGGTGATTTCATTTCTTAAAATGCCCCCCAAATATATGCTGAAGTGCTGTCTCGTGTTCCTAAATTCAAGAAGGCTGCTTGTGTTAAACATACTTTGTTTAGCCGTGAGTCACAGTGCTTTTGACTGTGAGTTCAATATTAGTAAATCAATAGCACATGGATAAGGTGTCTTGAAACAGAAATGCACATAAAACAAGTATTGGTTGACGAAAATATTGTGACCAGAGATTTGCAGGGATCTAACCCTGTGTTTCCTCTAGGAGCAGTAAGGGTAATATCTGCTAATTCAGTGTTTGTAGTACTTTATAAAACACAACTACTGCAAATAACAAGAATCAACTATAAATCACAGAGAAACCCTCATATGTGAATAAAAAGACATAAAGAATGTTCATTATTTGTAATGGTGAAAATGTAGATATGACACTGATGTCTTTCATGCAGGATGAATGCATTATGGTATATCCTTTCAGTGAAACACTCTCATGGTGCTAGCATTCTGGCAGAGAGACATACAACAAACAAAATAACTATGTAAAGCATATAATATGTTAAAAGGTAGTGCATGCTGTGGAGGAAAATTAAGTAGAGAAAAATGTCAAGTCCTGCTTTGAAATTTTAAATAAAGTGGCTGAAGAATGCCTTTCTGCAAAGATGTAAAATAGTTAATATTTGATATTCTCTTCTTATTTCATAAGATAGAATTTCTAGAATTTTTAAATAATGATTAGTAATAGCACATTTTTTACTCCTGGCTCAGAATCTAGCAAATAATAGGTGATGAATAAATGTTTACATAATGAATGTCTCTGATGTTTCACCTTTAAATATGATTCTGGTTAATGTCCAATGCATCCACATTTCAGTGCTCTAGGAACTTTGTGTATTTTTTGCTTGTTTTATTATTGCAGTTGGAAGAAATGTTGTAGGTTTTCCTGACTTTCCTCCATTGTGAGCTGGAGTTCCTTGACTGACATTTTAATGTAAGTGAAGCATTGGGCCTGACATAAATTAACACTCAATAAATGTTTTTTAATTGACTTAATGAAGAAACTGAGAGGGGGAAGGGAATACAATATTTACTTGATTTGTAATTTTTAAACAATCATATGTTTATTAACTAAGCCTTTTTCTCCTTTTGCCATGAGCCCTGCAGATGATAGGGGTGGGCTTAGCCAAGGAAACTAGTATTAGTTCTGCTGCAAGTATGTTCTAAGTACTGAGTATAGAGTGCAGTCCTTCACATGTAATCATAACAAAATCCTGCAAGGCTGTTATTATTTATACAGAAAAGGAAGTAGTTTGAAAGACATTATACAAATTTCTCGATGTGACACAACCCGAATCATAGCAGAGCTGGATATTCCAACCTAGTTGGTCTAACACCAAAACCTGCTGTTTCCTTCACATAATGGTGCTGGTTCCTATAAACATATCAGAGTGTTCAGAACTGTCTATGTATTTTTGTTTGCTTTTTCTTCCATTGACATTTTATACTCAGCATTGCCATGCCAAAGCATATCAGCATATACAGAACAATCACTTCTTGTTTTCAATTACTGAGTTCCCACATTGATTATTTTCAATACTTTATAAAAAAAAATATGACCTTCTCAACATGATAAAAGGCATTTATAAAAAACCCACAGCTAACATCATGCTCAATGGTGAGAGACTGCCGTTTTCCCCTTAAGGTGGAGAACAGACAAGGATGCCCACTTTTACCACTGATATCCAACATTGTACTGGAGGTTGTAGCCAGAGAAATTTTTTAGGAAAATAAAAGGCAATGAAATTATCATATGTGAAATCAATCGCCAGCCCAGGTTTGATGCTCGGGGCTGGTGCACCGGGATGACCCAGGGAGAGGGAATCAGGAGGGAGGAGGGAGGGGGGTTCTGGAAGGGGAACATATGTATACCCATGGCAGATTCATGTCAATGTATGGCAAAACCAACACAATAAAGTAAAGAAAATTAAAAATAAATAAATAAATAGTTTCCTTTAAAATGATCAGTTTTATGCTATGCCAATTTCAACTTAATAAAAATAAAATTTCTTTTAAAAAAGGCAATGAAATTGAAGTGGAAAAAGTAAAATTATCTCATTTTGCATGTGACATGATCCTATATATCTCAAAGAATCTACAAAAAAACCTGTTAGAGTTAGTAAAATTTAGCAAAGTTGCAGCATACAAGATCAACACACAAAAACCAGCTGTGTTTTTAAACTCCAGCAATGAACAATCTGAAAAGGAAATTAAGGAATCAATTTCATTTAATATCCCCGAAAAGAGTAAAATACCCAGGAATGAACTTAGCCAAAGATGCTAAAGACCTGTGTGGTTTAAAACGTTGCTGAAAGAAATTAAAGAAAACTTATATAAATGGAAAGACTCTATGTTTATTGACTGGAAGACTTATTCAGATATCAGCACGATTCACAGTAATCTATAGATTCAGTGTAATCCCTATCAAAATTTCATTTTTGGCAGAAATGTAGAAGCTGATCTTCAAATTCATTTGGAATTGTAATATCCTTTAAATAGCCCAAAAAATCTTGAAAAAGACAAACAGCTTCTTGATTTCAAAATTTACCACAAAGCTTCAATAGTTAAAAGTGTGGTACTGGCACAAAGATAAACTTATGGGCCAGTGGAATACAATTGAGAGTTCAGATGTGATTTCATACAATCATGGTATATTCATGCAATGAAATATTATTTAGTCATGAAAAGGGATTAGGTACTGATATATGCTGCAAAACAGATGAACCTCCAAAACCTCAAGCTAAGTACAAGAAGCCAGACACAGAATGACAAAGATTGTATGATTCCATAAAATGCAATACTAGAAATATTTAGAATTGAGAATTTCATAGAGAGAGATTACAGATTGGTGGTTACCAGGGGCTGGGGAAAGTTGGGAGTAGGGAGAAATCATTTAATGATTAAGAGGTTTTGTAAGTGATGGAAATGTCTTGGAGCTAGACAGAGAAGATGATTTCAAGAAGACTTTGAAGATACTAAATGACACTGAATTATTTACTTTAAAATGGTTGATTTCACTGAATGTGATTTTCACCCCAATAAATTACTTTTTTTAAGTCATGACCAATCTCAGAGATTCCAGTAGGTCTGAGATGGGTATCAACTCTGTCTGTTTTGTAAACATAGCACTAGTGATTCAGATGTATACCAAAGGTTGTGAACTTTTGACCTCCATACCATCAGTGTCCTGGGATCTTTCACAACATTATCTCCTTATTTCATTCCTGTTCTCATTTAACTCTCCTAGGACCTGACTCTGTGGGTTGTATTCGCCATATGTGTGTCAGTTTTGGTCCTCCAATAAGAAATTGCCAAGATGGAATTAGACATTAGAGAGATTTATTTGTGGGAAATAACTGCAAAGAATAAAGGAGGAAGAAAACAGATTTGGTGGAAAAGGCTTTCAGAGTGTGATGCAAGTCTGACGCCTGTGAAAGGGGAACCAGAAAGAAGGAGGCTTGAGGAAGAAAAGCCTCAGGCTTCAGTGAAGCCCTGAGAAATGCTCATCTAGGCAAAAATATCCCCAGAGTAGATTGCCCATCAGAGGAGTTCTTCTCGGGATGGAATGCCCCATCTCTTGTACCTGAATTATTTCCTTTCATTGGCCAGGAGAATCGCTGGGAGGGAGTGGTCTCAGGGAAGGATGCTGCTGAAGATTTGAGTATAAGGCACCTGGAGAATGTCCACCAACCAGCCTTCTTGCAGCAGGTTTCCTTGAAATATCTGAGTACAATACACCCACTGCCACCATAGCGTGATATTGGGCAAGTCTCATAATCTCTCTGAACCTTATTTGCAAAATGGAGGTAATGTCATCTCTATCATAGGTTTATGTGAAGACAAAATTAGATAAGTAAAAGTACTGATGAGGTATTTGGAGTGAATATAAGTGAGTGACAATTCTTCCTTTTCCCATCATACATGGGAGCAAACTGGCTGAGAGAAAAATGACTTTCCTGAAGGTTGCAAAGTTAGTGTGTAGCAGATGCAAGATTAAAACCCAGGTTGACTTCATGTCCTACACATGTTCTATTTAATAATATAGTTATCTGAGTTTTTATCCCAGTACCTGGAACTGGAATCTGTAAGAACTTTCTGTAAAGCTATCTGTGGAGACACATCTGCCAGCTCTGGGTGTGCAATACATACTTTTACTTTATTTCCTCATGTCTTCCTTTCTGTTGGCACATCACAGAAAAGAGCCAAGCATCTTATGTCATCTTTAAAGAGAGTTTTCTGTCCCTTTTTTGTTCAGATGCCCTTCATTTGTTTTTATGGACTAATTGTGCTGGCTAGGAATTCTATTATGTATGGAATAGAAGTTCTGAGAATGGACATCTTTGTCTTATTCCTGGTCCTAGAGGAAAAGCTTGGAGAAGGCAATGGCATCCCACACCGTACTCTTGTCTGGAAAATCCCATGGACGGACGAGCCTGGTAGGCTGCAGTCCATGGGGTTGCTAGGAGTCAGACACGACTGAGTGACTTCACTTTCACTTTTAACTTTCATGCATTGGAGAAGGAAATGGCAACCCACTCCAGTATTCTTCCCTGGAGAATCCCAGAGATGGGGGAGCCTGGTGGGCTGCCATCTATATGGTCACACAGAGTTGGACACGACTGAAGTGACTTAGCAGCAGCAGCAGAGGAAAAGCTTCCAGCTTTTCATTGTTGTGTATGGCGATAGCTGTGGGCTTCTTATATATGACCTTTATTATGTTGAGGTATGTTTCTTCTGTTTATATTGATGAGAATTTTTTATAAAAGGATGTCAGATTTTATCAAATGTGAGATGTGGTGGGTGATTCATGAATTCCGAGGCCTATAGCTCCCAGAGCTGGGTAGTTTGTGATCCAGTCCCTCAGAGACAGCCATAACAGTTGGGGTGCTAGGTATGGACAGGCTCCTTCCAGGGAGAAGCTCAAAACTTGATTTGAATTGCAGTGAACCAGGAGAGATAGTGGGGGTTGTGCCCATAAGCTGTTTCAGGCTCATGGGAGGATCCCAATCTCTTCCCACATTCAGGCTGATTAGAGCCAGAGCCTCTGGCAGCAGCTGGGAAAGGATGCAGTAAATCCAATCCATGGAGAGACTGGGAAATGGGTATTTTTGTCTTCTCCCTCTGCAGTAAATCTGGAGAGGATAGCTTCAGGAAGTGCTTATGCAGTTGTTTGAAAACTGGGTGGGTTTTTTCCCCTTTGTTTATTATGTTTCTGTGGGACTCATATGCTGAGCTCATTGGCTATCAGAACCAGGTGATTTGAGGGTCCATGTCTTATTTTGCAGCTTCAAAAGTATGGATAGTCTCCTTGGACCCATGGTTTTGCTGTTGAAACTAGATGGAGAAAGTTTCCTTTCAGGCTCCCAGGCTGATTAGAAGCTGAACCTTCAGAGAGCAGCTAGGAGAGTATTGTAATCAAATATCTTTCAAGAAGAAGCTGGGAGATGGGCATTTTTGTTTGTTCCGTGTGCACTGAACCTGAGGGGATGTCCAAAAGGAGCGCTTGTGTTCTATGTTTGCTACAGTCCTATGGGACTTTGAAATTCAAACCTCACTTGCTGTCAGAGCTGGGTGATCTTGTTATCCATCCCTCAAGTGACAGCTTTAAAAGTTGGTACACTCCATGTGTGGCCCAAACCCTTTGCTTCTCATAGAGAAGCTGTCAGCTTCCTTCTCAACTGTATGGTATTGTGCTTAGGGCAGAGATCATGGTGAGAATGTGTTTCAATCTTTCCTACACGTTTCATTGTGGGCATTTTCTCAGTTGCCTGATGCACAGGAGTCACTCAACTTCTTTTTGGATTTTCCTCAGAGGAAAGTGATCCATGTATAGCTGTATATTTAGTGCATCTCTAGGAGGAGGCTAAGTCAGGAGCCTCCTTGATCGTCATCTTGGATAGTCCCTCATTTCCATCACCAGAAGCAATTCATAGTGACCAGTAGATATACTGACTCTTTCCCTTCTTTCTGGCTTTTCTCTTTTATCACTTTATTTTAATCAATAATGCTATCTTTCTTATTAACTTTTTACTATTAAATATGCCTTTCTTTTTCTTTTTTTTATTTTTGTTTTTGTATTTATAATGTGCTTTTAAATGGTATGTGGCATTTTTTTTTCTGACAGATGCTCAATAGAGCAGAAAACACTTTTTAATTTTTTTAAAGGCAGCCAGCTTTTACTTATTTGTTTATTTAATTTGGGCTGAACTAGGTCCAGGCCTTCATTGTAGCTTGCAGGCTTTCTCTAGTTGTGGTTGGGGGTGGGGGCTTCTCTCTACTTGCAGAGTGTAGGCTTCATTGTGCCACAGCTTGTGGAATCTTCCCAGACTAAGGATCAAACCCTTGTGCCCTGGTGGATTCTTAACCACTGGACCACCAGGATAGTCCTAGATACCCCATTTTCTTTATCTCCCAATTTCTTTCCTCTTTGCTCCCTCATATTTCTGTGATTCACCTAATTTATGTGATCAAGATGTTGATAGATGCATTTTGTTTTGGCATCTTAATTCTCACATTTGTTTTTGTCTTAGTTGAAGAGTTAAATACCTTCAATGCACTGTTCCTTTGCCATAGTTTCCTCAGTCATTTTGTAATTGGTTTGTCTTCTAGTATTTCCTCAAGAAAATCTCAGAAGTACAACATACCTAAAAGTTGCAAAATGCTAGTCAATGACCTTTATACCTAAAGTATAGTTTGGCTGTATTTCAAATCCTTGGCTTATCATTTCATTCTTTCAAAAGCTTGTAAGTGCTACTACGTTGTGTTCACTGTAGAATTTCTCTGTAGAGAAATCTAATGCCACTCTGATTTATCCTCCATGGTTTTACATAGTTGTCCAAATAGTTACTTAAAGTGTGATAACCTCATTGGGATATGTCTTTGTTGTTGTTCAGTCACTCAGTTGTGTCTGACTCTTTGCAACCCCGTGAACTGCAGCACGCCAGGCTTCCCTGTCCTTTACCATCTCCTGGAGCTTACTCACAGTTGCGTCCATTGAGTCAGTGATGCCATCCAACCATCTCATCCTCTGTTGTCTCCTTCTCCTCTTGTCTTCAATCTTTCCCAGCATCAAGGTCTTTTCCAATGAGTTGGCTCTTTATATCACATGGCCAAAGCATTGGAGTTTCAGCGTCAGCATCAGTCCTTCCAGGAATAGTCAGGTTGATTTTCTTTAGGATTTACTTGTTTGATCTCCTTGATGTCCAGGGGACTCTCAAGAGTCTTCCCCAGCACCACAGTTCAAAGGCATCAATTCTTTGGCTCTCAGCCTTTTTATTGTCTATGACAATAGACAAATGGATAAAGATTGCATTAATATACAATGGAATATTACACAACCATAAAAATAATGAATTTTTGTCATGGCTTTGACTATACAGATTTTTGTAGGCAAAGTAATGTCTCCACTTTTTAATACACTGTCTAGGTTTGTCACAGCTCTTCTTCCAAGGAGCAAGTGTCTTTTAATTCCATGGCTGCAGTTACCACCCACAATGATTTTAGAGCCCCCCCCCCAATATGTCTTTTTATTGTCTATTTTTGTTTAAATTTCCTAGTGCATGTACTATACTTTTGAAAAATATATTGAAACATTTTATTTCAGGTAAATTTTCTTAATCATATTTAAATTAGTTTTCCTCTGTCTTTGTTTAGTTTTCATCGCGTTTTATCAATGGGGAACTCTGAATAGTAACAATTTGACTTTTTTTTTGCTTTTCACAAAATTTTTATTGTCTGTCCAATCCCTAATTCATTTTTGTGGCTTTTTTTTTTTTTTGATTCTTGTTTTTTTCCTTTTAAATTTCTGGTGTCTGTCACATTCCTGTGCTAGCTGTGATGTCTCCTTTTCTCACATTCTTTCAAATTGCATCTTTATATATGTGATTATTTTTTTCCTCTGCTTAATTCCTGAGTTTTCTTGTTTTTTTCATCTTTTTTCTAAGATCATTTTATTAAAATTATTATGATTTGGTGTAAAATATTTTAATCACAGTTTTGATGTGCCTATGACACTTTCTGGTGTCTATTTTTTATCTTGGTAAGTTTTCTCTCTGCTTTTCCACATTTTCTTTGCATCATGTCTGTGCCAATTCACTTTCAAACCATTCAAGTATAGTTGATTTACAATGTTTTCTTAGTTTCAGATATACAATGTAGTGATTCAGTATTTTTATAAATTATACTCTATTTAAAGTTATTGCAAGATAATGACATTTCCCTAAGCTTACAATTATTATTATTGTAATAATAATACATTATTATTATTGCTTATTCTCATTGCTTACTTACTTTATACGTAGTAGTTTATGTCTTTTAATCCTCCACTCCATCTTCCCCCTCCCCCCTTACTTTTCCCCACTGGTAACTCCTAGTTTATTCTGTATCTGTGGAATCTGTTTCTGTTTTGCTATATACATTCTTTTGTTTTAATTTTTAAATTCCACCTATAAGTGATAACATACAGTATTTGCCTTTTTCTGTATGACTTTATTTCATTAAGTTCTCTAGGTTAATCCATGTTGTTACAAATAACAAAATTTCATTCTTTTTATGGCTGAGTAATATTCCATTGTACATTTATACAGTCTTTATCCATTTGTCTGTTGATGGACACAAGTTGCTTCACTTTGTTGACTATTGTAAATAAGGTGTCCATGAACATTGCAATGCATGTAGTCTTTCTGAATTTGTATTTGCATCTTCTTTAGATATATACCTAGAGTGAAATTATTCTATGATATAATAGTTCTGTTAACTTCCCTTCTGGCTCAGTGATAAAGAATTGGCCTGTCAGTGAACGAGATGTAGATTTGATCCTTGGGTTGGAAAGATCCCTGAAGAAGGAAATGGCAACTCATTCCAGTTTTCTTGCCTAGGAAGTACAAAGGAGACTGGTGGGCTACAGTACATGGGATCACAAAAGAGTTGAACATGACTTAGTGACTAAACAAAACAACAATAGTGGTTCTATTTTTAATATTTTGAGGACCCTCCATACTCTTCTCCATAGTGGCTTCACCAATTTACATTTACATTTCCACCAACAGTGTGGGAGAGTTTCCTTTTCTTCACATCCTTTCCAGCATTTAATGTTAGTAGACTTTTTGATGATGGCCATTCTTACTGGTGTGAGGTGATACCTCATTGTAGTTTTTTTTCCCCTCTGATAATGATGTTAAGTAATTTTTTCATATGCCTATTGGCTATCTGTATATCTTTTTGGAACATATCTATTTAGGTCTTATGTTCATTTTTAAAATTGGTTTGTTTCCTTTTTTGATATTGAATTATGTGAACTATTTATATTTTGGATATTAACCCCTTGTCAGTCATATTTGCAAACAGTTTTCCCACTCTATAGGTTGTCTTTTGTTTTGTTTTTGGGTTCCTTTGCTGTGTAAAAGATTTTAAGTTTAATTAGGTCCCATTTATTTATTTTTGCTTTTGTTTCAGATCAAAAAATATAGTTATGATTTTTGTCAGCTGTGTTCTGCCTATGTTCTCTTCTAGGAATTTTATGGCTTCTAGTCTTACATTAAGTCTTAAATCCATTTTGAATTTATTTTTGTATATGGTGTGAGGAACTGTTCTAATTTCATTCTTTTTACATGTAGCTGTCCAGTTTTCCCAGCACCACTGTCCAGTCTTCTTGCCATTTGTATATTCTTGCCTCCTTTATCATAGATTAATTTACCATAAGTGTGTAGATTTATTTCTTGGCTGTCTCTTCTGTTCCATTGATCTATGTGTCTGCCTTTGTGCCAGTGCCATGCTGTTTTGATTATTGTAGGTTTGTAGTAAAATCTGAAGACAGGGTGCATGATACCATCAGATTTTGTCCTTTTGTCTCAAGATTGCTTTGGCACAATTAACCTTTTATTACTCTTAAGTAAGCGAGTTGGATTTTTCTGAGCTAGTTATATGTAGAAAGTTTCTCTTTGAGGTGGTGTGGATCCAGGGTAAACTTACAAGCATCCCAGTCCAAAGATTCTCCCCTTTTCTGCTGCTACACAGACCCATTCTAGTGTTTCTTGTATAATCCCCTCTTATCTTGTCTGAACCAGGCTTAGTAGAACAGGTCTTCTGCTTCTGGCCCTACTCACCCAACCCACGCTGATTATTGCAAAACCGAGGCATACCTTTCTCTCTTCAGGTGAAGCCCTCACCTTTAAGCGAATTGTTGCTTATCCCTTCAATGCTGAGTTCTCTTATCTGTTTATTCACTTTTCACCCCCCAGAATGCTTCTTCTCAGATGGTTTAATGTGTTTTGAGTCTCTGTGGATTAAATCTGTCTCTTTTCTCACAAAAAAATAGAGTTTGAAGATTTTATTTTTATTCTCTTTATTACTTTCTTATGATTTTCATGAGGAAAAGAGTAACACAGACTTACATAGCTATTATCATACTGGAAGTTCTGAATAGTATTTCTTCCAAAAACAAACATAAAATGCAGTAGCTGTGGTATATATACACAATGGAATATTACTCAGCTTTAAAAAAAAATTCATTTGAATCAGTTCTACTCAGGTGGACGGAACTGGAGCCTATTACCCAGATTGAAGTAAGCCAGAAGGAAAAACAACAATACAGTATACTAACACATATATATGGAATTTAGAAAGATGGTAATGAGAACCCTGCATGCGAGACAGCAAAAGGAACGCAGATGTATAGAACAGACTCGTGGACTCTGTGGAAGAGGGCAAGGGTGGGATGATATGGGAGAATGGCATTGAAACATGTTAATTATCATATGTGAAATCAATCGCCAGCCCAGGGTTGATGCTCGGGGCTGGGGCACCAGGATGACCCAGGGGGAGGGAATCAGGAAGGAGGAGGGAGGGGGGTTCTGGAGGGGGAACATATGTATACCCATGGCAGATTCATGTCAATGTATGGCAAAACCAACACAATAAAGTAAAGAAAATTAAAAAAAAATGCAGTAGGAGGCCCCTAGTCATGGATGGAATTTATGTTGGCTTTCCCTGCCTTTAATGTTTAAAAGGAAATTTATACCCTTCCACTAATCCATGCATCTTCTTTACATACTTCTTTCTGTAGTGCATACTTCTTTCTGTAGTGCCCTAAACACTACCCCTCCTCTCCAAAACCTACTTCTAGTTGGTGTTTCTTAGAATTCTCCATATAATGAACTTCTTTAACTTTTATACTTCTAATGGAAAATTTCCATCCTCTACTTTGCCTAGGTTAATGTATGTTTGAATCCCTAAGACAGCACTTTTTCTGTGTCCTTCTCAAGCAGAGTCTATTTATCAAAGCCATGCTGTCATGTCCAGCCTCCTTACTACACCCTTTCCATTACTGAAGGCTTTGCTCAGTCTTCCTCATTTCCTTGCTTTCAGCTGTCATCCTTGAAAATTGACATCTGCCTGAACATCCCTCAAAGGGCTCAGACCTCGCATTTTCTTATTTTATTTTTTTCTGTCTCCAGTGACCCTTTGGCTCTCGACTTTGTTGATCTCATCTGTCATTTATGTTGTTGACTTTGGTAATTAATTCAAAGTGCCCCACCTTCAGCATTGCTAATTCATTCAACCCACTGTCCAGCTTATATGTTCAATTATCTGTCCACAATGATTTTGTGACCACATCAAGATGTCCAGTCTATTGGTATCTCCAATTTCTCTCTTGACTTCTTCCTGTTTTATTTCCATCCTATCCAGATCATATTTTATTGGCCTTCATTTTTTTTGAATTTGTTTTTTTATAAATGTGTATATATAATTAATTTATTTTTTAATTGAAGGATAATTACTTTACAGAATTTTGCTGTTTTCTGTCAAACTTCAACATGAGTCAGCCATAAGTATACATATATCCCCTCCCTTTTGCATTGGAGCACAGAGTCCTTGTCACTGGACTACCAGGGAAGTCTTCCCCTCCCTTTTGAACCTCCCTCCTATCTCCTTCCCCATCCTACCCCTCTAGGTTGATACAGAGCTCCTGTTTGAGTTTCCTGAGCCATACAGCAAATTCCCACTGGCTATCTATTTTATATTTGGTAATGTAAGTTTCCATGTTACTCTCTCTATACATTACACCGTCACCTCCCCTCTCCTCATGTCCATAAGTCTATTCTCTATGTCTGTTTCTCCATTGCTGCCCTACAAATAAATTCTTCAGTATCATTTTTCTAGATTTCATATATATGCGTTAATATACAATATTTATCTCTTTCTGACTTACTTCTCTCTGTATAGTATGCTCTAGGTTCATCCAGCTCATTATAACTCACTCAAATGCATTCACTTTATGTCTGAGTAATATTCCATTGTGTATATGTACCACAACTTCTTTATCCATTCATCTGTCAATGGACATCTAGGTTGCTTCCATGATCTAGCTATTGTAATTAATGCTGTAATGAACAATGGGACACATGTGTCTTTTTCAACCCTGGTTTACTCAAGGTGTATGCCTAGGAGTGGGATTGCCAGATCATACTGTGGTTTTATTCCTAGTTGTTTAAGAAATCTATATCTTCTTCCATAGTGGCTATATCAGTTGACAATCCCACCAACAATCAACGGTGTTCCCTTTTCTCCACACGCTCTCCAGCATTAATTGTTTGTAAACTTTTTGGTGATGGCCATTCTGACTGGTGTGAAGTGATATCTCATTGTAGTTTTGATTTGCATTTCTCTAATAATGAGCAATGTTGAGCATCTTTTCTTGTGTTTGTTAGCCATCTGTATGTCTTCTTTGGAGAAATGTCTGTTTATGTCTTTTCCCCACTTGTTGATTGGGTTGACTGTTTTTCTGGTATTGAGTTGAATGGCTGCTTATATATTTTGGAAGTTAATCCTTTGTCTGTTGTTTCATTTGCTATTATTTTCTCCCATTCTGAGGACTGTCTTTTCACTGCGCTTGTAGTTTCTTTTGCTGTGCAAAAGCTATTAAGTTTAATCAAGTACCACTTGTTTACTTTTGTTTTTATTTCCATTACGCTAGGAGGTGGGTCATACAGGATCTTGCATTAATTTATGTCATCAAGTGTTCTGCCTATGTTTTCCCCTAAGAGTTTTTTAGTTTCTGGTCTTATATTTATGTCCTTAATCCATTTTTAGTTTATCTTTGTGTATGGTGTTAGGAAGTGTTCTAATTTCATTCTTTTAATGTAGCTGTCCATTTTTTTTCCAGCACCATTTGTTGACTGAGGCTATCTTTGCCCTAGTGTTTATTCTTTCCTCCTTTGTCAAAAACAAGGTATTCATAGGTGCATGGGTTTATTTCTGGGCTTTCTATCTTGTTCCATTGATCTGTATTTCTGTTTTTGGCCAATACTATACTGTCTTCATAACTGTAGCTTTGTAGTATAATCTGAAGTCAGGAAGGTTGATTTCTCCAGCTCCATTCTTCTTTCTCAAAACTGTTTTAGCTATTAGGGGTCTTTTTCATTTCCATATAAATTGTGAAATTTTTTGTTCTAATCTGAAAAATATCATTGTTAATTTGATAGGGATCGCATTGAATCAGTAGATTGCACTTCGTAATTTAGTCATTTTCACAATATTGATTCTTCCTACCCAGGAATATGGAATATCTCTCCATCTGTTTATGTCATCTTTGATTTCTTTCATTAGTGTCACAATTTTCTGTGTAGTTCTTTTATATCCTTAGGTAAGCTTGTTCCTAGATACTTAATTCTTTTTGTTGCAGTGGTGAATGGGATTGATTCCTTAATTTCTCTTTCTGATTTTCCATTGATAGTACATACAGTTGCAAGTGATTTCTGTGTATTGATTTTGTATCCTGCAGCTTTGCTAAATTCACTGATTAGCTGTGGTAATTTTCTGATAGTATCTTTAGGATTTTCTATGTACAGTATCATGTCATCTGCAAACTTAGGTTGTCTATTCGATGTCTCTCTTGTTTCTTGAAGTAAGACTGTATTGCTATAAACATCCCTCTTAGAACTGCTTTTGCTGCATCCCATAGGTTTTGAGTTATGTTTTCATTGTCATTTGTTTCTAGGAATTTTTTTATTTCCCTTTTGATTTCTTTCTTTGGTCTTGCCTTGTGGCTCAGCTGGTAAAGGATTGTCTGCAATGCAAGAGACCTGGGTTCAATCCCTGGGTTGGGAAGATCCCCTGGAGAGGAAAAAGGCTACCCACTCCTGTATTCTGGCCTGAAGAATTCCATGGACTGCATAGTCCATGGGGTTGCAAAGAGTCAGACACGACTGAGCAACTTTCACTTTTGATTTCTTCAGTAACCTCTTCATTATTTAGAAATACATTGTTTGATCTTCATGTGTTTGTGTTTTTTACAGTTTATTTTCCTTGTAATTGATATCTAGTGTCATAACATTGTGGCAAGAAAAGATACTTGATATGATTTCAGTTTTCTTAAATTTACTGAGGTTTGATTTGTGATTCAAGATGTGGTTTATCCTGGAGAATGTTCCATGTGAACTTGAGAAGAAGGTGTGTTCTTCTGTATTTGGATGAAATGTCCTGAAGATATCAAGGAGATCCATCTCATCTAATGTATTATTTAAGACTTGTGTTTCCTTATTGATTTTCTGTTTTGATGATCTTTCCATTGGTGTGTGGAGGGTGTTAAAGTCTCCTACTATTATTGTGTTACTGTCGATTTCTCCTTTTATGTCTGTTAGTGTTTGTCTTATGTATTGAGGTGCTCCTATGTTGGGTGCATAGATATTTACAGCTATTATATCTTCCTTTTGAATTGATCCCTTGATCATTATGTTGTGTCCTTTCTTGTCTCTTGTAATCTTCTTTATTTTAAGATCTGATTTGTCTGACATGAGAATTGCTACTCAAGCTTTCTTTTGCTTTCCATTTGCATGGAATATATTTTTCCATCCTCTCACTTTCAGTTTATATGTGTCTTTAGGTCTAAACTGCATTTCTTGTAGATAGCATATATATGGGTCTTTTTAGTCATTCAGGCGGTCTGTGTCTTTTGGTTGGAGCATTTAATCCATTTACATTTAAATTAATTATTGATATATATGTTCCTATTGCCATTTTCTTAATTGTTTGGGGTTTGATTGAATCGTTTTTTCTTCTCTTGTATTTCCTGACTATATAAGTCATTTTAACATTTGTTGTAAAGCTGATTTGGTGGTACTGAATTCTCTTAACTTTTGCTTGTCTGAAAAACTTTTTATTTCTCCATCAATTTTGAATGAGATCTTTGCTGGATACAGTAATCTTGGTTGCAGATTTTTCTCTTTCAGTACATTAAGTATATCCTGCCATTCCCTTCTGGCCTGTAGAGTTTCTGCTGAAAGATCAGCTGTTAAGTGTATTGGGTTTTCCTTGTATGTTATGTATTTCTTCTCCCTTGCTGCTTTTAATATTCTGTTTTTTGTATTTAGTCTTTGTTAGTTTGATTATTATGTGTCTTCGTGTGTTTCTTCTTGGGTTTATCGTGTGTGAAACTCTTTGAACCTGTTGGACTTGATTGACTATTTCCATTTCCATATTGGGGAAATTTTCAACTATAATCTCTTCAAAGCTTTTCTCATACCCTTTCTTTTTCTCTTCTACTTCTGGGACTGTATAAATAGAATGTTGGTGCATTTCATATTGTCCCAGATATCTGTGAAACTGTCCTCAGTTCTTTTCATTCTTTTTACTTTATTCTGCTCTTCAGGAGTTATTTACACTATTTTATCTTCCAGCTCACTGATTCATTCTTCTGCTTCAGATATTCTGCTATTGATTCCTTCTAGTGTATTTTTCATTTCAACAATTATGTTGTTTGTATATTTCTTCTTTAATTCTTGTAGGTAGGTATTTGTTATATGATTTTTGCATTTTTTCATTCTCTTTTCAAGGTTTTTGATCATCTTAACTATCATTATTCTGAATTCTTTTTCAGTTAGTTTGCCTTTATACTCTTCATTTATTTGGACTTCTGTGTTTCTAGTTTGTTTCTTATTTTGTGCATAATTTCTCTGTCTTTTTATTAATTTCTTGTTTTTAAACTTATTGTGTTTGAAGTCTCCTTTTCCCAGGCTTCAGGTTTAATTATTTCTTCCTTTTAGTTTATGCCCTCCTAAGGTTGGTCTAGTGGTTTGTGTAAGCTTCCTATAGAGTAAGATTTTGTGCTGGGTTTTTTCTCCCCCCTCTGTTGGGCAAGACTGAGTGAGGTGATAATCCTGTCTGCTGATGACTGGGTTTCTATTTTTATTTTGTTTATTGTTTGGATGAGGTATCCTTCTCAGGGTTCTATTGGTGGTTGGGTAATGCCAGGTCTTGTATTCAAGTGCTTTCCTTTGTGTGAGTTCTCACTATTTCATACTCCCTAGGGTTAGTTCTCTGGTAGTCTAGATTCTTGGAGTCAGTGCTCCAGCTCCAGTGGCTCAGGACTGATCTCTGGTCAGGAATGAAGATTCCAAAAGTGGTTTGTTATGGCATTAAGTGAAATTAAACTAATACACAAAAAATGAGAAACCAAAGATGAACCCCAGACAAATGCCAGTTACAAAATTGGGCAAATAATAATTAAAAGACTAGAATACACACACACACACACACACACACACACACACACACACACACACACCCATAAGCAAAATCAAAAGAGTCCAACACAAATAAAGTACAGTAGATTGACCTGGTGAGCAAAGGAAACCAAAAATGACATCTACCAGTTAAGAACAAAACTAACTTAAGTCCAAACTGGAAAGCACAACTAAGGGAAAGTAACAAGTCAGGAATAAAGCAATGAAAACAAAACTAGCAAATATGGTGAGGAGAAAGAAAAGAAAGAAAGAATAGATATGCAAAGTTATATAGAGGTAAATAAAGATTTATATCCATTAAAGGTTAACTTCAAGGGGACAAGAACAGTTGGAAAAGCCAACAAAGTAATAAATGTAGAAGAAAGAAGGACAGGTTTAAAAAATTAAAAATTCTATTAAAAAAGGAGAAGAGAAAAACAAAAAGAAGGAAAAAGAAGAAAGGAAAACTCCACAGACCTGCAAAAACCCAACATAGGGGCAGAGGTTTATAACAACAATAAAATGTTTGATTGAAAAAAAGAAAATGGCTCAAAGCTTAATTAGATTTCATAGTACCAACAGAATCAACAACTATGACAGAGGGGGAAACAAAAAGGAAAAGAAAAGAAAAAAAGTCCAAAATGTGAGACAGAAAAAGAAACACAGATGTATAGAACAGTCTTTTGGACTCTATGGGAGAGGACAAGGGTGGGATGATATGGGAGAATGGCATTGAAACATGTTAATTATCATATGTGACATCAATCGCCAGCCCAGGTTTGATGCTCAGTGCTGGTGCACTGGGATGACCCAGAGAGAGGGAATCAGGAGGGAGGTGGGAGAGGGGTTCTGGAAGGGGAACACATGTATACCCATGGCAGATTGATGTCAATGTATGGCAAAACCAACACGATAATGTAAAGAAAATTAAAAAAATAAATAAAATCAGAAAAAAAAGTCCAAAACATACTACATAACAACCAAAACAATAATACTAAATATTTTTCTTGAGTCAGTGCTGTCAAGGTCATTTCCCTCACTGGGAGTCACAGTCACCTCACCTCCTGTGGATACCCTCCAAAACTGTGCTGGTCTCTGGACCTGCTGTGGGGGGCAGCTAAGATTTTAATAGGTCCTACTCCTGTGTGTTTGTGCCTCCAGTGTCCACAGCTATCAGAACTAGTGTGTTTTCTTTTATAGGAGCTCTCAATATCCTGTTAAATATTCCATAGTTACAGAGTCTGCCTGGTTGATCATGTGGATTTAATCTGCAGATTGTACAGCTAGTGGGAAGGGTTTGAGTCTTCTTCCTCATCCACATTGCCCCTGGGTTTCAATTTTGGTTTTATTTCCACCTCTGCATGTGGGTCTTCCACTGGGATTTGCTCCTGAGGTGCCCTGGAGGACTTGGGTCTGCCCTGGTGAGGGCCAGGTGTGTAGATGCTACAGCTGCTTGGGTCCAAGGTTTCTAGCAGCAGATATTCAGGGGGGTTGATGGCTAGGACAACAGGAAATACAGTGCTCTAGAAGGGTTTGGCAACCAGTATTGGCCATTACACTCCAGTATTCTTGCCTGGAGAATCCCACTGACAGAGAACCCTGACAGGCCACAGTCCTCAGGTTTGCAAAGAGTTGGAAACGACCAAAGCGATCCCATGTGCACAGATGCAAGACTTTTTGCCTGTGGCAGCTTTGCCCCAGTGAGGGATGAGTGTGAAGATGGTGCAGCTTCTTGGGTCATGGGGACCCTGGCTGTGCCAAGTGTGGAGGGAAACAGACTGCCTCAGCTGTAGGAGGTATGGGCCTACCAGAGTGTTTTTTCAAGCCTCTGGTAGCTGGCAATCAGAAGGCCTCTTTGGCCAGTCTTTCTCCATATCTCTGCCTATTCAGGCACTTAGAGGGCTCCCTTGCCTGGGTTCATTCTCTGCTGTTCATTGCATCAGGCACCATTGAACCTTGGGTGGGGTCCTACTCTGTAGTTCAGTGCATCAGGCATTTGATGAGCAGCCTCTCTATTGTTCAGCTGAGGATCCTGGCATATGGGGAGAGAGGATATGGTGATGGCTCCACCCTCTATGCATGACTCAGCAGTATCGCCTTACTTCTGTGGCTGCCTGGGTTTCCTTCACAGGCATTTCCCACCACAATCTCCTCCTTCACACCCCCTTGATCCATCTCTCCACAGTCAACAGCAGTCTCGCCCTGGGATAGCTCCACAATTCCTTAAACTCCAGCTCCCAGCTGCTGCGCCCTCTAGGGGACCTGTATCCTTGTCTGGGGTACATATGGCTGCAGCAAGGACTATCTGATTTTCATTCCATTTAGGCTGCCACAGATCAGCTGTTTCACTCTCAGCCTTAAATGTTTCTCCTCTGACTCAAGACAGTTGCCCTGATGTGGGGCTTGGACCTTTGCTTCAGTTCCCCCACCCACCAAGGACAGGTCCAGTACTACCAACCCTTTCCCCCCTAGTTCTCCTACCAAGTTCTGCGTGGTTCTATATATTCTTTTCTGCTGGTCAGGTACTCCTGTCCACTCTCAGCTGGTGTTTTTCATGCATTTCTGTGTCTGAGGGTGTAGTCCAGATGTATCCATGGGAGAGATGTACTCCACGTTCACCTACTCCTCCACTATCTTGTTCCCTGCCACCTCTCCTTCATTTTAATGTCTCTTTTGCAAATACTCTCACGTTCTTTTGACCTTCTCTCTATCATTATGGCTGCTTGATCTCAGCTCAGCTAAACCACTTTTGTGCCCACACCCAAGAGCTAGGTCAGGTTCTCTTGAGAATATCACACATTGGGAAAAGGTGGTGATTTGAAGATCCATGACCACCATCCCTCAACTGGGCCATCAATAATGTCAAAATAGCTTGTTTATGTAATCTTATTGAGGTTTTTCTTCATCATTAAACTAATATTGCATCTCCTCCATGCTCCTTATATCTCTAAATTCCTTTCCCACAATGTGCATCAAATGACATGTTTGTTTTTTAAATTAAT
Source organism: Antilocapra americana (assembly GCA_007570785.1). Classification (NCBI taxonomy): domain Eukaryota; kingdom Metazoa; phylum Chordata; class Mammalia; order Artiodactyla; family Antilocapridae; genus Antilocapra; species Antilocapra americana. The sequence goes on along the minus strand of ML664152.1, from coordinate 8,686,287 downwards.
TTTATTGGACTATAGTTGATTTACAGTTCAGCTCAGTTCAGTTCAGTTGCTCAGTCGTGTCTGACTCTTTGCGACCCTATGAACCACAGCACTACAGGCCTCCCTGTCCATCACCAAATCCCGGAGTCCACCCAAACCCATGTCCATTGAGTTGGTGATGCCATCCAAAAATCTGATTGTCTTTTCCTCCTGCCCTCAATCTTTCCCAGCATTAGGGTCTTTTCAAATGAGTCAGCTCTTCACATCAGGTGGCCAAAGTATTGGAGTTTCAGCTTCAACATCACTCCTTCCAATGAACACCCAGGACTGATCTCCTTTAGGATGGACTTGTTGGATCTCCTTGCAGTCCAAGGGCCTCTCAAGAGTCTTCTCCAACACCACAGTTCAAAAGCATCAATTCTTTGGCACTCAGCTTTCTTTATAGTCCTACTATCAAATCCATCCTTGACCACTGGAAAAACTATAGCTTTGACCAGACGGACCTTTGTTGGCAAAGTAATGTCTCTGCTTTTTAATATGCTGTCTAGGTTGGTCTCACTGCAGATGGTGATTGCAGCCATGAAGTTAAAAGACGCTTACTCCTTGGAAGGAAAGTTATGACCAACTTCAGTTCAGTTCAGTTGCTCAGTCTGACTCTTTGTGTGTCCAACTCTTTGCGACCCCATGAGCCATTTCCATTATTTCCCCATCTATTTGCCATGAAGTATGTGGCCAGATGCCATGATCTTAGTTTTCTGAATGTTTAGTTTTAAGCCAACTTTTTCACTCTCCTCTTTGACTTTCATCAAGAGGATCTTTAGTTCTTCTTCACTTTCTGCCATAAGGGTGGTGTCATATGAATTTCTGAGGTTGCTGATATTTTTCCTGGCAGTCTTGGTTCTAGCTTGTTCTTCATCTGGGCCAGCATTTCTCATGATGTACTATGCATGTAAGTTAAATAAGCAGGGTGGCAATATACAGCTTTGACATACTCCTTTCCCCACTTAGAACCAGTTTGTTGTTCCAAGTTCAGTTATAAGTGTTGCCTTTTGACCTGCATACAGATTTCTCAGGATACAGGTAAGTGGTCTGGAATTTTCCACAGTCTGTTGTGATCTACACAATTAAAGTCTTTGGCATAGACAATAAAGCAGATGTAGATATTTTTCTGGAACTCTCTTGCTTTTTCGATGATCCAGTGGATGTTGGCAATTTGATATGTTTCCTCTGCCTTTTTAAAATACCGCTTGAACATTTGCAATTTCATGGTTCATATACTGTTGAATCCTGGCCTGGAGAATTTTGAGCATTATAAGACTTACTTGTTTGTATTGGAGGGTCTCTTTGGAGGCAGGGAACAGCTGTGGCTCACTGTGGGGACAAGGACAGTGGTAGTGGCATCAGCGTGAGCCCTCCTGGAGACCACTATTTTCTCACCAAGACCTGCTCCACACCCCGCCCCCCCTCCAACAACCTAAAGTCTCCAGTGCTTGGACACTTCAGACAAAAACAGAGTAGGAACACAGCCTCACTCATCAGCAGGCAGGCTCCTTAAAGTTTTCCTCAGCATGCAATTGGTTGACAAACACACCCTGACATGGTTATGCCCACTAGGTGGAAAAGACTCACCTCCATTCCCTGTAGGCAGGCACCAATCCCTCCCATTGGGAAGCCTGTAAATCCTCTTAGACAGCCTCTTTCACCAAATGGCAGGGACCAGAAGCAAGATTGCTTTAACTCAGCAATCTGTGGAACAGAAATAGCAAATCACAGAAAGTTAGACAAAATGAGAGAGCAGAGAAATGTGTGCCAGATGAAGGAACAAGATAAAGGCAAAGAAAAACAACTAAGAGAAATGGATACTCAGGTGATATACATTCTACCTGAAAAGAATTCAGAATAACGATAGTAAAGATGACCTAAGATCTTGGAAAAAGAACAGAGGCACAGATCAATAAGTACAAGAAACAAAGACCTAGAAGAACTAAAGCACGAAGAAATAGCATTGAACTATGCCATAACTGAAATGAAAAATATGCTAGAAGGGATCAACAGCAGGAAAACTGAGGCTGAAGAATGGAGACGTCACCTGGAAGAGAGAATGGTGGAAATTTCTGCCACAGAGCAGAATAAAGAAAACAAACTGAAAATAAATGAAAACAGTCTGAGAAACCCGTGGGACAGCCTTAAACAAACCAACATTCATGTTATAGGGGTCCTAGAAGGAGAACAGAGAAAAGACCTGGGAAAATAATTGAAGAGATAATAACTGAAAATTATACTAACATGGGAAAGGAAATAGTCACCAAACTCCAGGAAGTATACAGTCCCAGGTAGGATAACTCAGGGAGGAGCACACTGAGACAATTAGTAATCAAATTGACAAAAATTAAAGGTGAGGGGAAAATACTAAAACTACAAAGGAAAAGCAACATCTATCTAATGTGCAAGAGAACTCCCTTAAGGATATTAGCTGTTTTCTCAGCAAAAACTCTTCAGACCAGAAAAAAAAAGTGGCATGATACATTTAAAGTGATGGAAAGGAAGAACCCACAACCAAGAATACTGTACCCAGCGAGTCTCTCATCCAAATTCAGTGGACAAATAAAAAGCTTTACCGACAAGCAAAATCTAAGAGAATTCAGTACCACCAGACCAGCCTCTGGAGAAGGAAATGGCAACTCAATCCAGTACTCTTGCCTGGAAAATCCCATGGTGCCGTGAAGAGTTGGACACAACTGAGCGACTTCACTTTCAGTTTTCGCTTTCATACATTGGAGAAGGAAATGGCAGGCCACTCCAGTATTCTTGCCTGGATAATCCCAGGGATGGAAGAGCCTGGTGGGCTACTGTCTATGGGGTTGCACAGAGTTGGACATGACTGATGCGACTTAGAAGCAGCAGCAGCAGACCAGCCTCACAGCAAATGCTAAAGGAACTTATCTTGGTGGAAAAGAAAAGGCTCAGTCACTCAGTCGTGTCTGACTCGTTGCAGCCTTATGCACTGTAGCCCACTAGGTTCCTCTGTCCATGAGATTCTCCAGGCAAGAATACTGGAGTGGGTTGCCATGCCCTCCTCTGGGGGATCTTCCTGATCCAGGGATTGAACCAGCATCTCCTGCATTGGCAGGCAGATTCTTTACCACTGAGCCACCTGAGCCTATAATTATATATATGTTTTAATTGCGATTTTGTTAAATGTGTTCATTTTTATTTTTGTAGGTCATTTTTCTTCCCTTCCTCTTTTGTTCTCTTTCCATGCCCACTGATGACTAAGTTTAATATTGTGTGTGTATGTGTGTGTGAGTGACTGAGCACATATGATTGATAATTACTTTAAATGTAAACAGATTAAATGCTCCAACCAAAGGACACAGACTGGCTCAATATATACAAAAACAAGACCATCAGATATGCTGTCTACAGGAGACCCATTTCAGATCTAGGGATGTAGATAGAGTGAATGTGAGGAGATGGAAAAAGTTATTCCATGCAAATAAGAATCAAAAAGAAGCTGGAGTAGCAATACTCATATCAGACAAAACAGACTTTAAAATAGACTGTTGCAGGAGACAATGAAGAACAGTACATAATGATCAAGGGATCAATCCAAGAAGATATAACAATTGTAAACATATATCCTCCAATACTTCCAGTGCTTTGAATCTCCAATACTTTGGCCATCTGATGAAGAGCCAAATCAGAGGAAAAGACTCTGATGCTGGAAGAGATTGAAGGCAGGAGGAGAAGGGGATGACAGAGAATGAAATGGTTGGATTGCATCACTGACTCGATGAACATGAGTTTGAGCAGACTCTGGGAAATAGTGAAGGACAGGGAAGCCTGGCATACTGCAGTCCATAGGGTTGCAAAAAGTTGGACACAACTTAGCTACTGAACGACAATAACAAGTATATATATACTCAATATAGGAGCATTTTAATATATAAGGCAAATACTAACAGTCATAAAAGAAGAAATCAATAGTAAAACATAATAATGGGGGACTTTTGACATTCTAGTTTCATCAGTGGAGATATCATTCAGGCAGAAAATAGGGAAACACAGGCCTTAAATGACACAATAGACCAGATGGAATTAGTTGGTATTTATGGATCATACCATTTAAAAGCTATAGGAAGAACATTCTTCTCAAGTGCACATGGAACATTCTCCAGAAGTGACCACATTCTGGGCCGCTAAGCAACCCTCAGTGAACTTAAGAAAACTGAAATCATATCAAGTATCATATCAATCATATCCAGCACCACAATACTATTAGAAATAGCATTAGATTAGAATCAGCTACAAGGGGGGAAAAGCTATAAGCAAACACAAACATGTGGAGGCTAAACAATATGCTACTCAACAACAAATGGATTACTGAAGAAGCCAAAGAAGAAATAAAAAAATACCTAGTGACAATGAAAACAAAGGCACAATGATCCAAAACTTATGAGATTCAAAGAAAGCAGTTCTAAGAGGAAAGTTTATAGCAGTAAAATCTTACCTCAGGAAACAAGAAACATCTCAGATAAACAACCTAACCTTACATCGAAAGCAACTAGAGAAAGAAGAACAAACAAAACCCCAAATTAGTAGAAGAAAATAAGTAATGAAGATCAGAGCAGAAATAAATGAAATGGAGAAGTAGAAAACAAGAGCTAAGACCAATGAAACCAAAAGCTGTTTTTTTTTTTTAAACAAACAAAATTGCCAAGGCTTTAGTGAGATTCTTCAGGAAAAAAGAGGGAGAGGACTCAATCAAAATTAGAAATAAAAAGGAAATTACAACTGACACTGCAGAAATACAAAGAATCATAATAAACTACAACAAGCAACTGTATGTCAATAAAATGGGCAACCTAGAAGAAATGGATGAATTAGAAAAGTACAGCTTTCCCAGACTGAATCAGGAAGAGTTAAGAAGCATGAACAGACCAATCACAAGTAATGAAATTGAAACTGATTTAAAAAAATCTTCTAGCAAAAGAAGTCCAGGATCAGATGAATTCACAGATGAATTCTGTCAAACATTTAGAAAAGAGCTAACACCTATCCTTCTCAAAGTCTTCCAACAAGTTGCAGAGGGAGGAACTCTCCCAAGCTCATTCTATGAGGCCACTATCACCCTGATACCAAGCCAGACAAAGATATCACAAAAAAAGAAAATTTAAGTCCAATATCTTGATGACCATAGAAGCAAAAATCCTCAAGGTTCTAGCAAACCAATTTGACAACACATTAAAAGGATTATGTACCATGATCAGCGGCTTCCCAGGTAGTGCTACTGGTGGGGAAAAAAAGAAAAAAAAAACCCACCTGCCAATGGAGGAAATGTAAGAGATGTGGGTTCCATCCATGGACAGGACAACCCTCTGGAGGAGGGCATGGCAACCCACTCCAGCATTCTTGCCTGGAGAATCCCATAGACAGAGGAGCCTGGTGGGCTATAGTCCATAGTGTTGCAAAGAGTCAGACACGACTGCGTGACTAAGCATGCATGCATGCACACCATGATCAAGTGGAATTTATCCCAGGGATGCAAAGATTCTTCAGTATACATAAATTAATCACTGGGATATACTACATTAACAAATGAAGAATAAAAACCATAGTATCATATCAATAAGTGCAGAAAAAGGTTTTGACAAAATTCAGCACAAATTTATGAAAAAAAAAAGACTTTCCAGAAAGTGGGCCTAGAGTGAACATACCTCAACATAATTAAGGCCATAGATGACAAACCTGCACTAAATGTTATTCTCAGTGGTGAAAAATGAAAGCTGTTCCTTTGAGGTCAGGAAAAAGACATGAATGTCCACTCTCACCACCTTTACTTAACATAACGTTAAGTATTGAAGTCTTAACTCAATGGAAGTCCTTCTAACAATGGAAGTCCTAGCCATGGCAATTAGAAAAGAAAAATAAAATGAATCCAAATTGGAAAAGAAGAAAACTGTCACTGTTTCCAGATGACATGATACTGTACATAGAAATCCTAAAGATGCCACCAGAAAGCTACTAGAGCTCATCAGTGAATTTGGTAATGTTCAGTTTGGTTCAGATGCTCAGTCATGTCCAGCTCTTTGTGACCCCATGGACTGCAGTGTGCCAAAATTATTACACAAAAATTTTTTACATTCTAATGAGTGCTCAGAAAGAAATTCAAGGAACACTCTTGTTTACTATCACATCAAAAAAATAAAATAAAATACCTAGAAATAAACCTACCTAAAGATGCAAGAGAGCTCTACTCAGAAAACTATGATATACTGATGAAAGAAATCAAAGATGACACAAACAGATGGAGAGACATGCTATGTTCTTGGATTGGAAGAATCAATATTGTGAAATGACTATACTATCCAAAGCAACCTACAGAGTCAATGCAATTTCTGTAAAATTACCAATAATATTTTTCACAGAATTAGAACAAAAATTTCTACAATTTGTATAGAAATACAAAAGAACCTACATAGGCAAAACAATTTTGAGAAAGAAAAATGGAGCTGGAGGAATCAGGCTCACTGAAATTAGACTACACTACAAAGCTACCGTAATCAAGACAATATGGTACTGGCACAAAAATAAAAATATAGATCTATAGAACAAGGTAGCAAACCCAGAGATAAAACCACATATCTATGGGCTACTTTAAGAAGTGGATGGCCACTTGCAGTTTTCCCCATTAACTGTTACAAAGTTATTGCTCAATGTACCATGGCATTACTGATTCGATGGACATGAACTTGGCGAACTCTGGTTGCTGGCGAGAAGCAGGGAGGCCTGGCATGCTTCAGTCCATAGGGTCACAAGTAGTTGGACACAAATTAGTGACAGAACAACAAATAGGCACTTTGACAAAGCAGGCAAGACTATAGATGGAGACAAGATAGCCTCCTAAATAGCTCAATATCGAAAAATCAAACAACTCAATTGAAAAATGGGTGGATAATTTAAATAGGCATTTCTCAAAGAAGACATAGAGATTACCAAAACGTAAATGAAAAAATGCTCAGCTTTACTAATTATGTTTTGAAAGTTGGCTCTTTGTGAGCCCATGAACTATACATGGTCATGGAATGACCATGGAATTATCCAGGCCAGAATATTGGAGTGGGTAGCCATTCCCTTTTCCAGGGCATCTTCTCAACCCAGGAATCGAACTAGGGTTTCCTGCATTGCAGGCAGATTCTTTGAGCTACGACAGAAGACCTGGTACTTACTAATTATTAGAGAAATGCAAATCAAAACTACAGTGAGGTAAATCACTTCAACACCAGTCAGAATGGCCATCATCAAAAAAATTTGCAGACCAATAAATGCTAGAGAGGGATGGAGAAAAGGGAACCCTCCTATAGTGCTAGTGGGAATGTAACTTGTTATAGGCACTGTGGAAAAGCATATGGAGGTTCCATAAAAAACTAAAAGTAGAGCTACCATATGATCTAGCAGTCTCACTCCTGGGCATATATCCAGAGAAATCCTAAATTTGAAAAGATGTATGCACCCTGATGTTCATGGCAGCACTGTTTGCAATAGCCAGGGCATGGAATCGGTCTAAATGTCCATGACAGAGGAATGGATAAAATTGATGTGGTATATATCTATAATGGAATATTACTCAGCCATAAAAATAAAATAATGCCATTTGGAGCAACATGGATGGACCTAGAGGTTGTTATATGGAGTTAAATAAGTCAGTTCAGTTCAGCCACTCAGTCGTGTCCAACTCTTTCTGACCCCATGGACTGCAGCATGCCAGGCTTCCCTGTCCATCAGCAACTCCCAGAGTTTACTCAAACTCATGTGCATTGAGTTGGTGATGCCATCCAACCATCTCATCCTCTACCATCTCCTTCTCCTCCTGCTTTCAATCTTTCCCAGCATCAGGGTCTTTTCAAAAGAGTCAGCTCTTTGCATCAGGTGGCCAGAGTATTGGAGTTTCACCTTCAGCATCAGTCCTTTCAATGAATATTCAGGACTGATTTTCTTTATGATGGACTGGTTGGATCCCCTTGCAGTCCAAGGGACTCTCAAGATAATGATAAATATTATATGATATTGCTAATATGTGAAATTTAGAAAATTTTTAGAAATGAAATTATTTACAAAACAGAAATAGAGTCACAGATTTAGAAAATAAATTATGGTTACCAAGAATGAACAGAGGGAAGGGATAAATCGGGAGTTTGGTATCGACATATACATACTACTGTATATCAGTATCAGTATCAATTCAGTCACTCAGTCGTGTCCGACTCTTTGCGACCCCATGAACCGCAGCATACCAGGCATTCCTGTCCATCACCAACTCCCAGAGTCCACCCAAACCCATGTCCATCGAGTTGGTGACACCATCCAGCCATCTCATCCTCTGTCTTCCCCTTTTCTTCCTGCCCACAATCCTTCCCAGAATCAGGGTCTTTTCCAATGAGTCAACACTTCGCATGAGGTGGCCAAAGTGTTGGAGTTTCAGCTTCAACATCAGTCCTTCCAATGAACACCCAGGACTGATCTCCTTTAGGATGGACTTGTTGGATCTCCTTGCAGTCAAATGGACTCTCAAGAATCTTCTACAACACTACAGTTCAAAAGCATGAATTCTTCATCGCTCAGCCTTTTTCACTGTCCAACTCTCACATTCGTACATGACTACTGGAAAAATCATAGCCTTGACTTGATGAACCTTTGTTGCCAAAGTAATGTCTCTGCTTTTCAATATGCTATCCAGGTTAGCCATAACTTTCCTTCCAAGGAGTAGGCATCTTTTGATTTCATGGCTGCAATCACCATCTGCAGTGATTTTGGAGCCCCCCAAAATAAAGTCTGACATTTTTTCCACTGTTTCCCCATCTATTTCCCATGAAGTGATGGGACCAGATGCCATAACCTTAGTTTTCTTAATGTTGAGCCTTAAGCCAACTTTTTCACTCTCCTCTTTCACTTTCAGCAAGAGGCTCTTTAGTTACTCTTCACTTTCTGCCATAAGGGTGGTGTCATCTGCATATCTGAGGTTATTGATATTTCTCCCAACAATCTTGATTCCAGCTTGTGCTTCTTCCAGCCAGCGTTTCTCATGATGTACTGTGCATAGAAGTTAAATAAGCAGGGTGACAATATACAGCCTTGACGTACTCCTTTTCCTATTTGGAACCAGTCTGTTGTTCCATGTCCAGTTCTAACTGTTGCTTCCTGACCTGCATACAGGTTTCTCAAGAGACAGGTCAGATGGTCTGGTATTCCCATCTCTTTCAGAATTTTCCAGTTTATTGTGATCCACACAGTCAAAGGCTTTGGCATAATCAATAAAGTAGAAGTAGATGTTTTTCTGGAACTCTCTTGCTTTTCTGATGATCCAACGGATGTTGGCAATTTGATCTCTGGTTCCTCTGCCTTTTCTAAAACCAGCTTAAACATCTGGAAGTTCATGGTTCATGTATTGCTGAAGCCTGGCTTGGAGAATTTTGAGCATTACTTTACTTGCCTGTGAAATGAGTACAATTGTGTGGTAGTTTGAGCATTCTTTGGCATTGCCTTTCTTTGGGATAGGAATGTAAACTGACCCTTTCCAGTCTTGTGGCCATTGCTGAATTTTCCAAATTTGCTGGCATATTGAGTGCAGCACGTTCCCCGCATCATCTTTTAGGATTTGAAATAGCTCAACTGAAATTCCATCACCTCCATTAGCTTTGTTTGTAGTGAGGCTTTCTAAGGCCCACTTGACTTCACCTTCCAGGATGTCTGGAAAACAACAGAATAGGAAAGACTAGAAATCTCTTGAAGAAAATTAGAGATACCAAGGGAACATTTCATGCCAAGCTGGGCTCGATAAAGAAAAGAAATGGTATAGACCTAACAGAAGCAGAAGATATTAAGAGGTGGCAAGAATACACAGAAGAACTTTACAAAAAAGGATCTTCACGACTCATATAATCACTGTATATAAAATAGATAACTAATAAGGACCTACTGTATAGCACGGGGGACTCTGCTCAATACTCTGTAATCACATGTATGAGAAAATAATCTAAAAAAGAATGGATATATATGTGTGTGTGTATATATATGTGTCTAACTGATTCACTTTGCTATAAAGCAAAAACCAAATAACATTTTAAATCAACTATACTGCAGTAAAATTAAAAAAAAAAAAACTTATCTGATATTTCCCATTTGCCTGCAAGTTCCTTGGATTAGTGACCCTGTCCTTTCCTCTTTGTATCTGCCAGTACCCAGCATGGTTCCCAGCACATATTTGAAATGTTAAATAAACATTTTATGGATGAATGAATTAGCTATAACTCTCTGGGACCGTCAGCCTTAAGGAACTCATATAGAATTAGAAACTAAACTGGGATGTTAAGGTTTACAGGGGAAGCCAAATAACATTACAGGCAGAATCCTGTAACGTTGGAGTTAACGAATCTGATTGAACCCTGTGATCTAGGAATTTACTTAGATTTTCTGAATCTCAGTGTTTTCACCTGTAGAACTGGAGTAATACTGAGTTACCCTTCATAACCATTGAAAGGATTGAGTGTGCTTTTGTAGCCGGCAGCCCTGAGAGCAGTGCTGGTCACACAAATACCCAAGAACAGCTGTGGTTGGCTTCATTGGTACTGTTATGGTTGTCCTTGTGGCACTTCTTTGTTTCTGTGCTGTGTCTCTGCCTACACTGCCCTGTCGGTTTTTCTGTGTTCAAGCTGGCTGCTGCTGCTAAGTCACTTCAGTTGTGTCCGACTCTTTGCGACCCCGTAGATGGCAGCCCACCAGGCTCCCCCATCCCTTGGATTCTCCAGGCAAGAACACTGGAGTGGGTTGCCATTGCCTTCTCCACTCCTGTGTTCATAATTCTCCTTAAAGTCAGTGAGGATGGAAATCTGCAGAACTTCCAACCCCTACACACATGGCGTCTGTCAGGTTTCTTTGTCATCTGATCACATCTTGCACATGCCTTGTCCAGGTGCTTAAACTTGATCTCTTCAGTCAGTATCTCTTCCTGCTGCCAGCAGATGCCTGAAGTTTCTCAGTGCTCATGAGGAAACTGTATTTTTCCTTTTCAGACTCTTCCACTAAATGTAAATTTTTCACATTGTTACACAAAAGCACTTTGTACTCTGGAAATTCAGTGGGAGAGAATAAATGTGTGCATGTGTCCACATGTGAATACTGACATGCAGATACCATACTTTCCACATCTGCTATTGGCTTTTGAAGCCTCATGATTTGTACTTACAGCAGATATCTGAGACAGATAATGTTATCCTCCAGAATATCTTGCCTTTCCAGCAGTCCTCGCTCCACTCCCAAACCACATCCACTTTACATAGTACTTCTACCTCAGTTGTCATCTCTCATTTGTTTTCATTCATTGCTTCTCTAGCAAGGCCATAAGCTTATGTTTTGCCATTTTGAAACTTTCTATAGAAGCATCATTACATATTAAGCGTAAAGGTAATGCCACATTAAAAAAAAGTTCTAATTTCTTAAGAAAACTCCATAGTTTTTTCATAGTGGCTGCATCAGTTTACATTTCTACCAACAGTATAGGAGGATTCCCTTCTCTCCACACCCTCTCCAGCATTTACTGTTTGTGGATTTTTTGACGATGGCCATTCTGACCAGTGTAACATCATACCTCATTGTAGTTTTGATTTGCATTTCTCTAATAACTAGTTATGTTGAGCATCTTTTCATATGTCTCTTGACCACATATATGTTTTCTTTGGAGACATGTCTATTTAGGTCTTCTGTTCATTTTTTAATTGGGTTGTTTGTTTTGATGATATTAAGCCATGTGTACTGTTTATAAATTTTGAAAACTGATCCATGTGATCCTGAAATCCCACTCCTGAGCATATACCTGGAGAAAAACATTGTCCAAAAGGATACATGTGCCTCTATGTTAATAGCAGAACTATTTACAATAGCCAAGATATGGAAGCAACCTAAATGTCTATCAACAGAAGAGTGGATAAAGAAGATGTGGTACATAAATACAGTGGAATATTACTCAGCCATTAAAAAGAATTAAATAATGCCATTTACAGAAATACAGATGGGCCTAGAGATTGTCATACTGAGTAAAGTAAGTCAGAGAAATATCATATGATATTGCTTTTTAGTGGAATCTTTAAAAAAATGAAACAAATGAACTTATTACAAACAGAAACAGACTCACAGACTTAGAAAAAGAACTTGTGGTTAATGGGGGAAGGTTGGGAGAAAGGGATTACTAGGGAGTTTGGGATCAACAGGTATACACTTCTGTGTTTAAAATGGATAACGAACAAGTACCTACTGTATAGCACAGGTAACTCTGCTCAGTATTCTGAAACAACCTAAATGGGAAAAGAATTAAAAAAAAACACACATAGATACATATATATATATAAGTGCATCACTCTGCTGTATACTTGAAAGTAACACAGCATTGTTCATCAGCTCCAATATGATATAAAAAGTTTAAAAAAGAAGTTCTAAGGAGAAGCACACTCCAGTATCTTCCATAATCTGCTCCATCCCCAAACTGAGTGGATGGCAGCCGTTGTTAATTAACTACATTCTTTCTATTGAGGTCTGTCTTTGTGCAGTACCACAAGCATTCACCATTGATCAGTTGGCCCTGGAAAAGGAGGAAAAACCTGTGGCTAAACTGAGACCCATCAAGGCCTTATAGTACCTCTGTGCAGTCTCCACTAAAGAGTGGGAAGTGAATTTCTTTATAAAAGAATCCTGTTTCCATGACTTACTTTGATCCTTGACATCACATTCATGTTGGAAGGTTCTTTTGAGCAGCAGCATTCAGGTTTAGTCTTCATTAGACAAAAAGGGAAAAAAAGAAAGCTATGAACAGTAGTTTAATACAGTATGTTAAGGACATATCAGTTATGGCAGCCACCAGCCACAGGTAGCTATTTAATTTTAAAATGAAACAAAATTAAATATTCATTTCCTCAGTTGCACTAACCCCAGTTCAAGTACTCAGGGCTGCTGTATTGGCCAGTGTAGATAAAGAAAATATCCATCATCACATATTTCTATGGGGCAGTGCAGAACTAGAGGTTGTGTTTTGTACCCTACAAGGTAGTTATTTTTATACTTTGTAATCTACTAACCCCCTTCTTCTCTCCCAAAACACACGATACTACCCTGTGCTAACTAAGCAAAAGCCTGTTAATGCTAGGATATCATTCAAAGCAGAAGCAAGTCTTAAATGAGGCATAGGAGCAGAACAAGACCCATCAGTAGATCTATTATGATGCTTTCTCAAGGAAATTTGCTTCTGGCTTCTTATACTGTCTATTGTATCTCCTGGTGAACATAAAAATAATGTTGCTCCTTTTTGCTTTTAAATTTAGCCACATATATGAGACTAGAAACACACAATCCATTTTGTGAGTCTCCAGCTTCCTGTTAACATGACATTAATAGAAGAATCCACCCTGTGATTATATTAAAAAGGAAAATAACTGAACAAAAGAAGACTTGGATTTGATTTTTCTATTGGCTAAATTTAGTTGCCTGAGAAACAGGAGGAAATTATTTCAGTACCAAAATAATAAAACATCATCTAAATTTGTTTTTTCTCTTTTATTCAGGTGCTATAGTTGCCTTTGGTATGGTAGGAAAAGGAAGGGCTGTTAAAGAGAAGAGACAGCTGTTCATACAATTTCCTTTAACATTTTGTTCATGTTTCCCTTTTAAAACTTTCTGTCAGCCTTTATAATCATCCAGTTAAATTTGTCTATCCAGTTCTCCTAAAACTAGGTGACATTTGAGTGCTATAAAATTAATATGAATGTGGTGCAATGGACATAATTGCTTTCTAGAAAAATCTCATCTTTATGACTCATTGTCAGAGACACAACTGTGAGCCCGGAAGTTCCTAGAACATTGATATATCTGATTCCTCATGTACATTTAACCAAGAAAGCTGTTTTTCAGGAAATAGGTTCTCTGCTGGATTTTTTCTTTTGGTTTCTTAGTTGTCTCAAATTAGAAAGTCAGGAAATTTCTGAAATAATAATTTACTGCACTTGTGTGATTTGGCATAGTATATTTCAAGGAAAACATTCAAATCTACATGTTGTCAATTTTGAATCTTTATTTTTTAATTTTCTTTACTTTATTGTGTTGGTTTTGCCATACATTGACATGAATCTGCCTTGGGTATACATATGTTCCCCCTCCAGAACCACCCTCCCTCCTCCCTCCCGATTCCCTCCCCCGGGTCATCTTGTTGTACCAGCCCCGAGCATCAGCACTGGGCTGGCGATTGATTTCACATATGATAATTAACATGTTTCAATGCCATTCTCCCATATCATCCCACCCCTGCCCTCTTCCACAGAGTCCACGAGTCTGTTCTATACATCTGCATTTCTTTTGCTGTCTCGCATGCAGGGTTCTCATTACCATCTTTCTAAATTCCATATATATGCGTTAGTATACTGTATTGTTGTTTTACCTTCTGGCTTACTTCACTCTGGATAATAGGCTCCAGTTCCGTCCACCTGAGTAGAACTGCTTCAAATGAATTTTATTTAATTCTGAGTAATATTCCATTGTGTATATGTACCACTGCTTTCTTATCCATTCGTCAGTTGATGGGCATCTAGGTTGCTTCCATGTCCTGGCTATTGTAAACAAAGCAGCGATGAACATTGGGGATACACGTGGCTCTTTCAATTCTGGTTTCCTCTGTGTGTATGCCAAGCAGTGGGATTGCTGGGTCATATGGCAGTTCTGTTTTCAGTTTTTTACGGAATCTCCACACTGTTTTCCATAGTGGCTGTACTAGTTTGCATTCCCACCAACAGTGGAAGAGGGTTCCCTTTTCTCCACATCCTCTCCCGCATTTATTGCTTGTAGATTTTTGGATTGCAGCCATTCTGACTGGTGTAAAGTGGTACCTCATTGTGGTTTTGATTTGCATTTCTCTGATAATGAGTGATGTTGAGCATCTTTTCATGTGTTTGTTAGCCATTTGTATGTCTTCTTTGGAGAAATGTCTGTTAAGTTCTTTGGCCCACTTTTTGATTGGGTCGTTTATTTTTCTAGAATGGAGCTGCAGGAGTTGCTTGTATATTTTTGAGATTAATTGTTTGTCCATTGCTTCATTGGCTATTATTATCTCCCATTCTGAAGGCTGCCTTTTCACCTTGCTTATAGTTTCCTTTGTTGTGCAGAAGCTTTTAACTTTAATTAGGTCCCATTTGTTTATTTTTATTTCTATTTGTTTAAATTTTCTTTACTTTATTGTGTTGGTTTTGCCATACATTGACATGAAACCGCCATGGGTATACATATACTCCCCCTCCAGAATCCCCCTCCTTCCTCCCTCCCGATTCCCTCCTCCTGGGTCATCTCGGTGCACCAGTCCCAAGCATCAACCCTGGGCTGGCGATTGAGTTCACATATGATAATTAACATGTTTCAATGCCATTCTCCCATATCATCCCACCCTTGCCCTCTTCCACAGAGTCCACGAGTCTGTTCTATACATCTGCATTTCTTTTGCTGTCTCACATGCAGGGTTCTCGTGACCATTTTTCTAAATTCCATATATATGCGTTAGTATACTGTATTGTTGTTTTTCCCTCTGGCTTACTTCGCTCTGGATAATAGGCTCCAGTTCCGTCGTGCTTTTATTTCCGATATTCTGGGATGTGGGTCATAGAGGATCCTGCTTTGGTTTATGTCGGAAAGTGTTTTGCGTATGTTATCCTCTAGGAGTTTTATAGTTTCTGGTCTTATGAATCTTATTCCTTAGCATCATGGCCTTTTGAAGTTTGTGTGGTTTTATTTCCAGGTTTGTTGGTATTGTAGCCCCACCATCTGTAACCCATTGATGAAATCATGAGGTCACTGAGTTCCCAGACCCCTCAGCCTCTTGATGAGGCTACTGTTAAAGAGTTCCAAAATGACTTGGGCTGCCTTGAGAGTAAGGGGAGAAAAGTGAATTTTTCAAGGCTGCTGGAGCAAAAGGTCATTAAAATACACAGTACGCCTTAGAGATTTATTAAAATTGGAACAAGTTTGAAGTTTGCCTTTGCATAATCTAGAAGGAAAGTAATTGTTAAGCTAATTAAGAGTATAAATCATTTTATAAGAAATGATCAGAAACACAGATTGTGGAGTCCATTAGACCCAAGCTTAATTCCTAATTCTGTCACTTAGCAGCTGTGACTTCACCACCATGAGCCTTATTTTTACATCTACAGAGTGAGGCTGACAATACTTAAGAGATTTTCTCAAGAACCATGTGAAACACTGTGCAGTTTGTTATTAGTGTTGTTAGTATTAGTGGTTAGGAAAACAAGCTATTTTAAAAAGAGATTTATAGAACATTATAGGCTTCATGAAAACAAAAAGAATAAATGTTCCCAGCTTTCCTCTCTTTTTGACCCTCACGGGAAGATTCAGTGTTTATGCAGTGAAAGCAGGAGCCAACGGGGCCTGATCATGATTAAAGTTGTGAGAGGAAAGGAACCTAGAGGGCAGATTAATTTCTAAAGTAAAGAGCTCTCTATGAAGGAAAAATAATAAGGAATCTAAAAGTTTGGAGGACTGAGAAAGAATGGTCCTGGAAGTTGAGTGGATAGCCAGAAAGAGGGAGGAGCATAGCAATGTGACACTTAGGAAAGCCAAATAAGTCAGGAACATTTGAGGAAGTGTTGTGCAGTGTAATTCCCCAGTTGCCAGTTTTATTGAGAGTCTTCTTAATTGAAGTATAGTTGATTTATAATGTTGTCTTAATTTCTGCTATATAGTAGAGTGATTCAGTTATACATATATACATTCTTTTTCATATTTTTTCCATTATGGTTTATCACAGAATATTGAATAGAGTTCCTTGTGCTATGCAGTAGAACCTTGTTGTTTATCCATTTTATATGTAATACTTTGCATCTGCTAATCCCAAACTCCCAATCCATCCCTCCTCCAGTGCTCCCTTGGCAACTACAAGTCTGTTCTCTATCGAGTCTGTTTCTGTTTTGCAAATAAGTTAATTTGTGCCATATTTTAGAGTTCACATACAATTGATACATGTAGTGTTTTTCTTTCTCTGTCTGACTTAATGTAGCATGATAATCGCTAGGTCCATCCATGTTGCTGAAAATGGCATTTACTCATTCTTTTTTATGGTTGAGTAGTATTCCATTAGTGTGTGTGTGTGTGTGTGTGTGTGTGTGTGTGTGTGTATGTGCGTGTGTGTGTGTGTATCGCATCTTCTTCATCCATTCGTCTTCTGCTGGATTTCCACATCTTGGCTATTGTTGATGGTGCTGCTATGAACATAAGGATGTATGTATTTTTTGAATTATTGCTTTGTCCAGAAACATGCCAGGAGTGGGATTGCTGGATCATATGGCAGATCTATTTTTAGTTTTATGCAGAACCTACATAGTGTTCTGCATAGTGGCTACACCAATTTACACTCCCACCAATGATGTAGTAGTTGTTGTTCAGTCACCCAGTCTTATCCAACTCTTTGCAACCCCATAGATTGCAGCACATCAGGCTTCCTTGTCCTTCACCATCTCCTGGAGCTTGCTCAAACTCATGTACATTGAATTGGTGATGCCATCTAACCATCTCATCCTCTGTCATCCCTTCCTCTTCCTGCCTTCAGTCTTATCCACGATCAGGATCTTTTCCAGTGAGTCAGCTGTTCATATCAGGTGGCCAAAGTATTGGAGCCTCAGCCTCAGCCTCAGTCCCTCCAATTAAAATTCAGGATTTATTTCCTTTAGGATTGACTGATTTGATCTCCTTGCCATACAAGGAACTCTCAAGAGTCTTCTCCAACACCACAGTTCAAAAGCATCAATTCTTTGAAATACAGCCTTCTTTATGGTCCAACTCTCACATTCATACATGACTACTGGAAAAATCATAGCTTTGACACATGGACCTTTGTTGGCTAAATGATTTCTCTGCTTTTTAATATGTTGTCTAGGTTGGTCATAGCTTTTCTTCCAAGGAATAAGCGTCTTTTAATTTCATGGCTGCAGTCACCATCTGCAGTGATTTTGGAGCCCAAGAAAACAAAGTCTGTCACTATTTCCACTGCTTCCCCATCTATTTGCCATGAAGTGATGGGACTAGATGCCATGATCTTAGTTTTCTGAATGCTGAGTTTTAAGCCAACTTTTTCACTCTCCTGTTTCACTTTCATCAAGAGGCTCCTTAGTTCCTCTTCACTTTCTGCCATAAGGGTGGTGTCATCTGCATATCTGATGTTATTGATATTTCTTCCAGTAATCTTGATTCCAGCTTGTGCTGCATCCAGCCCAGTGTTTCTCATGATGTACTCTGCATATAAGTTATTTTAATTTTTTTAAATTTTTTAAAAGTTATTTATTTTAGTTGGAGGTTAATTACTTTACAATATTGTAGTGGTTTTTGCCATACCCATGGCTGATTCATATCAATGCATATAAGTTAAATAAGCAGGGTGACACTATGCAGCCTTGACATACTGCTTTCCCAATTTGGAACCAGTCTGTCATTCTATGTCTTGTTCTGAAGACATTATGAGGATTAATTCATTTAATTTAGGATAGCTCTACAGGCAGGAGCTATCATTATTTTCATTCCACAGATGTTAAAACTGAGGTACAGAGGAGTCAATTAACTTGGTCAAAGTCATACACAGGGAGTAGCAGAGCTTGGGTTAGCATCAAGTATTCTAATGCTGGATCCATGCTCTCATCTTCTATACCAGAGTTACCCAATTCCCAGGCCATGGACCAGTACCCAGTAACAGTCTGTGGTCTGTTAGGAATCAGACCATATAGCAAGAGGTGAATGTCACTTCAGAGAGTGAAGCTTCATCTATATTTACAGCTGCTCCCCATCACTCATATTACTGCCTGAGTTCTGCCTCCTGTCAGATCAGTGGTGCCATTATATTCTTATAGGAACATAAATTCTAGTGCACTTGAATTATCCTGAAACCATGCCCACCAGGTCCGTGGAAAAGTTGTCTTTCATGAGACCAGTCCCCGGTACCAAAATGGTTGGGGACTATTGGCATGTTATACATAAGTGTCTGGTCTTCAGATGAACAACCTCAATGGCAGTTTGCCTTGTTTTATAAATGGTTTCTTTGTACTCAGCAATCTTGTCACTCAAGTGTGGTCCATAGGCAGCGGGATCAGTGACATCTGGGAACAGTCTCAGGCCCCCTACTCCAGACTCTTGAAACAGGAAATATGTCTTAACAAGCTTTCCACATGACCCGTGATCATGCATAGCCTGAGAAGCTGCTCCAGGATATGAATATCTTGGAGATGGGCTGTCTCTTAGTATCCATCATCATGCTTGTCACCTATGAGTAGAGTTACTTTTAATCTACAAGTAGGTTGAATAGGAAATAAATTCACAAGTTGAGGGAATAATACCTGCTTTCTCCTCAGCTGAGTGAATGATGCTTGGGGCCTCTGGATCCACTGCAGCAGGCACATAGTAGATTCCCTGTCATATTTCTTGCACTGAGATGAAAATATGTGATAGAGACATCTAGCATAGTAGCATTCTGCTGCAACATTTAAAAAGGCTAGATAATGCCAGGGCAAGCAGAACAGGGATTATGCACTTAATCTTAACACAGCTTTAAGGCAAGCTCTGCTCAGCTGGTTCCCCTGTGAACTGGAGCTGATTCTCCTCTCTTGGGCTCTCTATTGTCTTGGTGCTGTTTGCAACTCATTCAGAAACTAATTAAGTTTCAGGATCAATCTGTCCTGTTAAAAGAGTGTATATATGCTGAAGAGGTGTTTTTTTTTTTTTTTTAATGACTTAAGTTTTCCCAGTGAAAGAACAATTATAATTTGCTTCTAAAATTAGCCAATAGTCAGCTTTCATCAAAATAATTCTCAGCAGACATTAGTCTCTATAAAACCAGAGTATTGTAAGGAAGGCAACAAACGGATTTACACAGGCCATGGAAAATGTATTGATAATCTGGCCATATTAATCCTGTTCTCTAACAGAGTGTGAAATTACTTGTTTACTCCACTTATCTGGGACTGGAGGTAGCTGATCACTGGTTGACAGAGCCGTATTTTGTGATCTCCTTTCAACCATGAGCTTCACTGGGCCAAGGCCAAACAGTCTGACTTCACTAGCCTGTATACCACCTCCAAAGTCAAGGTCAGGACTCCTGCTACCTCTGGGCAGCCAGAGGAACTCATGATCTCCAATATGTCCGTCTAGGTGTGGCTTTCACTTGTGCATGGGTATGTCCTATGTTCCATCCCCCGAAAGTGAGGGTCTATAGTGGTTTCTTCATCAGTGTATAAACATTATTAAGGTGAACACTGTTAGGGATATAATAAAGTATAAGAAGTAGTCCCTGACCTAAAGTAGACTAACCATGGTGGTAAAATAGACCCTGCTGATGCTCTGCCCAGTTTCCTTTTATCAAGGTAGTGCATCTATCCTCCAGTGCCCAATAGACATGAACATTGGCTGCTAATGGCTCACAGCTGCCCTTTTTCTGGAGACTTGACCAGTTCCTCTCAGCTCATGGGTGGCTGGGACCAAATCTTAGGGGTTATGGTTCCCCAACTCTAGCATAACTGTAAGCCTGAAGGAGCCAAAGAAAGAACCTGTATTCCCAAAGCATTGTGAGGGCCTTGGAAATGGAGTTGCTCTACAAGACTGGGTCATGTCAGGGTTTAGCTCACATTTCTGGTGGCTAGACATCCCAGGATCAGAGTGCCATCATGGTTGGGTGAGGGCTCTTTCCCCACTGTGTTTTCACATGGCAGAAGGGCCTGGGGAGTTCTGTGGGTCTCTTTTATAAGAGACTAATGTCATTCAATAGGCATTCTTGAGGCTCCACCCCCTAATCTCACCACTTTCAGGGATTAGAATTTCAACCTAGGAACTTGAGGGGGGGGGGGCACATTCAGACCCTAGCAACAGGAAGCTAGCCAACAATGATCTGTTATTCAGTGGAGATCAGTCTCTTAGGTCCCTGAGCAAAAGAAGGGGGAAATCAATGAGAAAAGGAGAAATAAATAATGACCTTATACAGCCTTAGACAGTCATACATTTTCTTTTCTCCTTTAGTTCAACCATTGTATTGGCACTAGTTCAACCATTGCATTGATTTTTCTTGAATGATTATTTCATCATCTATTTTCCAAGCTTTAAATCCTCCAAATCTTTGCCATTGCCTAAAAGAATGTTTCATTAAAAAGTTTTTGGGGGGCGAAACTAAGATGGCGGAGGAATAGGACGGGGAGAACACTCTCTCCCCAATAAATATACCAAAAGAACTTTTAAAGGCCGAGCAAACTCCAAAAAACAGGAACTGAATGCTGGCAGAGGACATCGGGCATCTGGAGAGGCGACCCAGTGCCGACGTGAGGAGTAACAGTGAGGAAACCTAGACTCACCCACCAGAAAACCACACAAGCCTTTCCACCCAGGAAACTTCGACAAACCACGCATCCAACCCCTCCCATAGAGAGGAATCACCACAATAAAGGGACAACACAGCAAGATAAACAAGATGAAAAGGCAGAGAAATACCCAGCAACTAAAGGAACAGGATAAATACCCCCTAGACCAAACAAAAGACGAAGAGATAGGAAGTCTACCTGACAAAGAATTCCAAATAATGATAGTGAAAATGATCCAAAACCTGGAAAATAAGTTGGAGTTACACCTCAATAACCTGCAGGCAAGGATTGAGAAGATGCAGGTAAGCTTTAACAAGGACTTAGAAGAAATGAAAAAGAGACAAAATACAATGAATAATGCAATAAATGAGATCAAAAACACCCTGGAGGGAGCCAACAGTAGAATAACAGAGATAGAAGACAGAATAAGTGAGGTAGAAGACAGAATGGCAGAAATAAATGAAACAGAAAGGAAAAATGAAAAAAGAATTAATGAAATGAAGACAACCTTAGAGACCTCTGGGACAATATTAAACGCACCAATATTTGAATCATAGGAGTCCCAGAAGAAGAAGACAAAAAGAAAGACCATCAGAAAATTCTTGAAGAGATAATTGTAGAAAACTTCCCTAAATTGGGGAAGCAAATAGCCACTCAGGTCCAAGAAACACAGAGAATCCCAAATAGAATGAACCCCAAGTGGAACACCCCAAGACACATATTAGTCAAATTGGCAAATATCAAATACAAAGACCAAATATTAAAAGCAGCAAGGGAGAAGCAAAAGATAACTGACAAGGGGAATCCCATAAGGATAACAGCGGATCTCTCAACAGAAACGCTTCAGGCCAGAAGGGAATGGCAAAACATACTTAAAGTCATGGAAGAAAACAATCTACAACCCCGACTACTGTACCCAGCAAGGATCTGATTCAAATTTGAAGGAGAATTCAAAATTTTCTCAGACAAGCAGAAACTGAGAGAATTCAGCAACACCAAACCAGCCCTCCAACGAATGCTAAAGGATCTTTCCTAGATAGGAAACACCGATGGGATAGATAATCTGGAACCCAAAACAATAAAATAAATGGCAGCGGGATCATACTTATCAATAATTACCTTAAATGTAAATGGGCTGAATGCCCCAACCAAAAGACAAAGATTGGCCGATTGGATACAGAAACAAGACCCCTATATATGTTGTCTACAAGAGACCCACCTCAAACCTAGGGACACATATAGACTGAAAGTTAAAGGCTGGAAAAAGATATTCCATGCAAATAAAGACCAAAAGAAAGCAGGAGTGGCAATACTCATATCTGATAAAGAAGACTTTAAAATAAAGGCAGTGAAAAGAGATAAAGATGGACATTACATAATGATCAAAGGATCAATTGAGGAAGAAGAAATAACAATTATAAATATTTATGCACCTAACATAGGAACTCCACAATATGTAAGGCGAATGCTAACAAATATGAAAGGGGAAATCAACAACAACACAATAATAGCAGGAGACTTTAATACACCACTCACACCAATGGATAGATCAACTAGACAGAAAAGTAACAAGGAAATTCAAACTTTAAATGAAACAATAGACCAACTAGACCTAATTGATATCTATAGGTCATTCCACCCCAAAACAAGGAATTTCACCTTTTTCTCAAGTGCACACGGGACCTGCTCCAGGATAGATCACATCCTGGGCCATAAATCTAACCTTGATAAATTCAGAAATATTGAAATCATCCCAAGCATCTTTTCTGACCACAATGCAGTGAGATTAGATATCAACTACAGGAGAAAACCTCTCAAAACTTCCAACATATGGAGGCTCAACAACACACTGCTGAATAACCAACAAATCGCAGAAGAAATTAAAAATGAAATTCAGTTATGCATGGAAACGAATGAAAATGAAAACACAACAGCTCAAAACCTATGGGACACTGTGAAAGCAATGCTAAGGGGAAAGTTCATAGCAATACAAGCTCACCTCAGGAAACAAGACAAAAATCAAATAAATGACCTTACTATACACCTAAAGCAACTAGAAAGGGAAGAGATGCAGAAGCCCAGGTCTAGTAGAAGGAAAGAAATCTTAAAGATCAGGGCAGAAATAAATGCAAAGGAATCAAAAGTGACCATAGCAAAAATCAACCAAGCCAAAAGCTGGTTCTTTGAGAAGATAAATAAAATTGACAAACCGTTAGCCAGACTCATCAAGAAACAAAGGGAGAAGAACCAAATCAACAGAATTAGAAATGAAAACGAAGAGATCACAACAGACAACACAGAAATACAAAGGATCATAAGAGACTATTATCAGCAACTATATGCAAATAAACTGGACAATTTGGATGAAATGGACAAATTCCTAGAAAAGTACAACTTTCCAAGACTAAACCAGGAAGAGATAGATAATATTAATAGACCCATCACAAGCACGGAAATTGAAACCGTAATCAGAAATCTTCCAAAAAACAAAAGCCCAGGACCAAATGGCTTCACAGCTGAATTCTACCAAAAATTTATAGAAGAGCTAACACCTATTCTACTCAAACTCTTCCAGAAAATTGCAGAGGAAGGTAAACTTCCAAACTCATTCTATGAGGCCCCCATCACCCTAATTCCAAAACCCGGCAAAGATGCCACAAAAAAAGAACACTACAGGCCAGTATCACTGATGAACTTAGATGCAAAAATCCTCAACAAAATTCTAGCAAATAGAATCCAACAACACATCAAAAAGATCATACATCATGATCAAGTAGGCTTTATCCCAGGGATGCAAGGATTCTTCAATATTCGTAAATCGATCAATGTAATACACCACATTAACAAATTGAAAAATAAAAATCACATGATTATCTCAATAGATGCAGAGAAAGCCTTTGACAAAATTCAACATCCATTTATGATAAAAACCCTCCAAACAGCAGGAATAGAAGGAACATACCTCAACATAATAAAAGCTATATATGACAAACCCACAGCAAACATTATCCTCAATGGTGAAAAACTGGAAGCATTCCCCCTGAAATCAGGGACAAGACAAGGGTGCCCACTCTCACCACTACTATTCAACATAGTTTTGGAAGTTTTGGCCACAGCAATCAGAGCAGATAAAGAAATCAAAGGAATACAGATTGGAAAAGAAGAAGTAAAACTCTCTCTGTTTGCAGATGACATGATCCTCTATATTGAAAACCCTAAAGACTCTACGAGAAAATTACTAGAGCTAATCAGTGAATATAGCAAAGTTTCAGGATACAAAATCAACACACAGAAATCCCTGGCATTCCTATACACTAACAGTGACAAATCAGAAAGAGAAATTAAGGAAACAATTCCATTCATCATCGAAACAAAAAGAATAGCATGCTTAGGAGTATTTCTACCTAAAGAATCAAAAGACTTGTATATAGAAAACTATAGAACACTGATGAAAGAAATCAAGGAGGACACAAACAGATGGAGAAATGTACCGTGTTCGTGGATTGGAAGAATCAATATAGTGAAAATGAGTATACTACCCAAAGCAATCTATAGATTCAATGCAATTCCTATCAAGCTACCAGAGGTCTTCTTCAAAGAATTAGAACAAATAATTTCTCAATTTGTATGGAAATACAAAAAACCTCGTATAGCCAAAGCAATCTTGAGAAAGAAGAATGGAACTGGAGGAATCAACCTACCTGACTTTAGGCTATACTACAAATCCACAGTCCTTAAGACAGTATGGTACTGGCACAAAGACAGAAATATAGATCAATGGAACAGAATAGAAAGCCCAGAGATAAATCCACGCATCTATGGACACCTTATCTTTGACAAAGGAGGCAAGAATATACAATGGAGAAAAGACAACCTCTTTAACAAGTGGTGCTGGGAAAACTGGACAGCCACTTGTAAAAGAATGAAACTAGATCACTTTCTAACACCATACACAAAGATAAATTCAAAATGGATCAAAGATCTAAGCATAAGAGGAGAAACTATAAAACTCCTAGAGGATAACATTGGGAAAACACTCTCTGACATCAGCCAAAGCAGGATCCTACATGACCCATGTCCTAGAATATTGGAAATAAAAGCACGAATAAACAAATGGGACCTAATTAAAATTAAAAGCTTCTGCACTGCAAAGGAAACTATAAGCAAGGTGAAAAGACAGCCTTCAGAATGGGAGAAAATAATAGCCAATGAAGCAACAGACAAACAATTAATCTCAAAAATATACAAACAACTCCTGCAGCTCCATTCTAGAAAAATAAACAACCCAATTAAAAAGTGGGCCAAAGAACTTAACAGACATTTCTCCAAAGAAGATATAAAAATGGCTAACAAACACATGAAAAGATGCTCAACATCACTCATTATCAGAGAAATGCAAATCAAAACTACCATGAGGTACCACTTTACACCAGTCAGAATGGCTGCCATCCAAAAGTCTACAAGCAATAAATGCTGGAGAGGATGTGGAGAAAAGGGAACCCTCTTCCACTGTTGGTGGGAATGCAAACTAGTACAGCCACTATGGAAAACAGTGTGGAGGTTCCTTAAAAAGCTGCAAATAGACCTGCCATATGACCCGGCAATCCCACTGCTGGGCATATACACCGAGGAAACCAGAATTGAAAGAGCCACGTGCACCCCAATGTTCATCGCTGCATTGTTTACAATAGCTAAGACATGGAAACAACCTAGATGCCCATCAACTGATGAATGGATAAGAAAGCCGTGGTACATATACACAATGGAATATTACTCAGCATTAAAAAAAATTCATTTGAAGCAATTCTACTCAGATGGACGAAACTGGAGCCCATTATCCAGAGTGAAGTAAGCCAGAAGCAAAAACAACAATACAGTATATTAACACATATATATGGAATTTAGAAAAACAGTAATGAGAACCCAACATGGGAGACAACAAAAGGAACGCAGATGTATAGAATAGACTTGTGGACTTTGTGGATGAGGGTAAGGGTGGGATGATATGGGACAAGGGCATTGAAGCATGTTAATTGTCATGTGTGTAATCAATCGCCAGCCCAGGATTGATGCTGGGGGCTGGTGCAGCGAGATTTCCCGGTGGGTAGGGAGGAGGGAGGGGGGACCCGGAGGGGAAGCATATGTAAACCCATGGTGATATCATAACAATGTATGTCAAAAACAATAAAAAAAAAATTTTTTTGGATCATATACCCAATTGGTTAAAAGAAAGTCTCTAAACATGTGCCTCCTGTTCATTTTCTATTCACTTATCAACAATTTAAATTTGCTACCTACTAATAGCTCAGAATACTACATACACTTACAGCTTAGGATGTCATTCATGGTAATGGCATAAAAGAAGCTTTCCTAATAGTTTTAAACTTTTTTAGACCGCTTTTAGCCTATGTGATCAGATTGTTACATGTTTTGCTATCTGCCTTCAAAACATGTGAGAGTTATCAGCTCATCAATGTATATGGATCCTCAGACAAACTACTGATTTGAGAGGCAGCTCTGTGCTCTTAGGTGGAAAGTGTTATGCCCAGAATGTGGGCTGCAAAGACAGAATGAATTTAAGGGGTCATTAGAAGCTTGAGCCTAGAGTAATAGCAGAAAATCTGAGAGAGTTCCAGTTGGCAGTGGGAGAATGAATGATTTCATCTTGAGAGCAGTCAAATTACAATGATAATAGCTCCACTTTTGGAGCATCTACTGTATACTTGGGCTTCCCTGACAGCTCAGTTGGTAAAGAATCTGCCTGTGATGCAGGAGACCCCTGTTTGATTCCTGGCTTGGGAAGATCCTCTGGAGAAGGGATAGGCTCTTCACTCCAGTGTTCTTGGGCTTCCCTTGTGGCTCAGCTGGCAAAGAATGTGTCTGCAATGTGGGAGACCTGGGTTTGACCCATGAGGTTGGGAAGATCCCCTGGAGAAGGGAAAGGCTACTCATTCCAGTATTCTGACCTAAAGAATTCCATGGACTACATTCCATGGAGTCGCAAAGAGTTGGACACAACTGAGCGACTTTCACTTTCACTGTATACTTGGCATTGTGCTATTACTTTACACGTATTATTTCATCTGCCCTTCATATCAGCTTCAAGGTAGGTATTACTACAAGAGAGGTTAAGAATCTTGTTCAGGTTTACATAGTGAATGAAGGAGCCATTATTTGAAGGAACTATGTGTCTTCTTGACATTCTTTTTTCCATCACATCCACAATTAAGATGCAGCCTTAGAGCAGGTGTCCCATTCTATAACCACACTTGTTTTTTTATATAGAAGGGAGTCCTGGATGAAAGGAGCCATACTGAGAAGGTTCCCATCTTTGTGACATTCTGGAAAAGGCAAATCTGTGGAGACAGTGAAAAGAATCAGTGGTTGCCAGGAGTTAGGAGATATGAATAAGTAGAGCACAGAGTATTGTTAGGGTGGTGGAACTACTCAGTATGGTACTATAATGGGTGTACACATTATTATACATTTGTCCAAACTCATGGAACTTGCAACCCCAAGAATTGACCCTGATATGAACTGTGGATTTTGGGTGACTATGATGTGTCAATGGAGGTTCACTGATTGTAACAACCGTCAGTTCAGTTCAGTCACTCAGTTGTGTCTGATTCTTTGTGACACCATGGACTGCAACACGCCAGGCTTCCTTGTCCATCACCAACACCAACATAATGGAGATGGAAAGGTGGCATATGGGATATCCCTGAACCTTCCTCTCAATTTTGCTATGAACCTAAAACAGCTCTTAAAAAAATAGTGTTTAAGAAAAAGCAGGGTCGGGGGAGGGATGGAGGGGATGGACGTGGCTATGAGTCTATGAGGATAGGGCCAGTTAGAAAGAGGCAGCAATGCCTCCTAGAGATAGAAGAGGCCACTCAGAATTCAGCAGAGTAGTGTGAATCCAAGGAGCCAGTTAATGCTTTGGGAAAGCTGAATTCATGAAGGATAAGCTGTTCTTATCAAAAAGTTGATAGAGAGTTGAAAACTTTTTTCCAATACTGTCTGATAAAAAAGCCATCCTCATACTTGTCTATTTTCCCTCTGTGTGCCTTTTTATAAATCAAAGTTCATATATGCTCTGCCTTCTATGTTGCTCTAATAATTGGTATGCTCACAGTCTGTAAAAATAGAGGAACCATTGTTTACTAAGCTGTGCATTTATGATTTGTGCATTTTCTACATATGAATAAAGTTTATTTAAAAGTATAATGATTCTGTATGGAAGTTGAAAGAAGTCAAGGATATTGTCATATTCACTGTTGCTTGGTAGATTCAAACAATTCTTCAGTCAGCCATTTTACATATGATAAATAATAGTGTGGGCTAAGAGATAGAAAACTGGCATTCTAGTCTTAGCTCTGCTGTTAGAATAACTGTGTGACACAGTAAAAGTACCCAGTCCCCTCTGAGCATGGATTTCCTCATATGTGAAAAACAGATGTCCCAAATTCCCTATTAATTTTCAGTATGATAGAAGATAGGGCAACTCTCACCCTCAAACTAATCCCATAGCACATATTGAAACAGAATCCCAACTCTTCCCAACTGGAAACTCCCCTTACCTGATATTTTAGAGCAGAGATTGGGGAACATTTCCAATTGAGAGGGCCAGAGAGTAGGTATTTCAGGCTTTGCAGGAAATGCGGCCTCTGTTGAAAGTACTCTGAGCTGCCATCTATTAAGGTATCCACATACACTATGTAAATGCATGACAAGGCCTGTGTTCCAACAAAACTTTATGTGTGGCAAGACAGATTGGGCACACAGGCCATAGTTTGCCCATTTCTGTTCTAGGACATAGGTTTTTGGGATTCAGTTCAACTTCCCTTCAGCATATATGGGAAAAACCATATGTTCACAAAAATTAAATAAAATAGGGGACTAGAGACTTGGAGGGCTCCCCTGGTAGCTCATCTGTTAAAGAATCTGCCTATAATGCAGGAGACCCCAGCTTGATTCCTGGAGAAGGGATAGGCTACATACTCCAGCATTCTTAGGCTTCCCTGGTGGCTTAGATGGTAAAGAATCTGCCTGCAATGCAGGAGACCTGGATTTGATCCCTGGCTCAGAAAGATCCCCTGAAGGAGGGCATAGCTATCCATTACAATATTCTTGCCTGGAGAATCCCCATGGGCAGAGGAGCCTGGCAGGTACAGTTCATGGGGTCACAAGGAGTTGGACATGACTGAGCAACTAAGCACAGCACAGCACAGCACAGAGACTTGGAATGTACAAGGGAGGGAGAGTAAAGAGCCTTGTGATGCAGGATTGGGAGAGAAAATTCCAGTGATATCTGCTATGAAGGAGAGGCATTATCACATTGGAAAAATTGGCTTTGGTATGGAGCTACCTGCTCAATTTGGAGAGACCAGCTGGTGTGTGTGTGTGTGTGTGTGTGTGTGTGTGTGTGTGTGTGTGTG
>ML664152.1:8606152-8656435 GCA_007570785.1 Antilocapra americana | reverse complement strand
GTGTGTGTGTGTGTGTGTGTGTGTGTGTGTGTGTGTGTGTGTGTGTGCATGTGCAGGTGTGTGGGTACATGTATGTGTAAGAGGTTACAGTGTATTCAAGCCTACTGTGGTACCAGATACCAAGGAGACTCACTGAATATTTATGGAGACAGGGAAGGAAGAGGGGTGGATTATCCTCATTTATAGATGAAGAAATTCCACTGTGGAACTTCAATGCTGTTTCTCATAAGGAATCTACAGGGAAGCAGAATTTCATGGGAAGGATGGATTTCACCCTGGAGAGGATCTGTCAACATCTGTACAGGCCCAGCCCTTCTCAGAAGATGAGAGTATTGTTGGGCTCAGAGTTCCCTGTAATCCTGAGCTGCGGTCATGCAAAGTGTCAATGAAAGGTGACCCTATGAAGACAGGAAGGGGGACTGCAATTATTACTTGTGGCAGCTGTTTCCATTGGTTAGGCTTTATGCTCTCCCTAAATGGTCACAGTCGCATCTCTGACATGGCAGCAGGAACAAGGAAGGGAAATGGGCTTATGAAAATGGACTTATGCGTTTGAGTCAGGAGAGCAGATGCTGAGTCTCTCTTGGATTTGGTTTGCTGAAAACATCTTGGGAAAGGGGGCCAGAGTTTGGAGAAGGGAAAATTGTCCTTCTCGGTGCCATCACACAGAAGCTGGATTTGGGGGAAATCTTAACATCTTGGAATGTGTTTAAATTGATGAACTAACAGCTGTGTAAAATTTCAAACAAGCCATGCTCTTACTAGAGAGATGATTAAAGTTTGCAGTCTGCTGCACTAATTCATTAGTATAATTTCATAGACTAAAATTTTTACTTTGCAAATTTATGCAAATCATAAGAAAATAGTGTTCTTAGCCAAGTACATTAGCACCTATTTTTTTTTTGGTTTTGTTTGTTTCACTGGAACTCTGGCCCTGCTAGATAAGTAATATATTCAATACTCAAAAGTGTATGTTTAACATTTCCCTGAAGGGTGATTGAGAGACTTTCTCCTTTGACAAATAGTGATTGGCATGTCTTTTTTCCTCTTTTTCTTGCCTAAAACAGAATGAAGAAGATGAGCAACATTTATGAGTCAGCTGCCAATACACTGGGAATCTTTAACAGCCCCTGCCTGACCAAAGTTGAGCTACGTGTGGCATGCAAAGGCATTTCCGACAGAGATGCCCTTTCCAAACCAGACCCCTGTGTCATTCTCAAGATGCAGTCCCACGGGCAGTGGTTCGAGGTAGGCATGTCCAGTGAAATGGAGAGAAGCATGGCAGGAAGAGAGATTCGAAAATGTTTTGGCATTTCCTGTCTTCAGGTGGTTTATTTCGGTGAGACAGAAAATTCTAGAAATGAATATGATCACATTTCTGCTCGTATCATGATTTTTAAAATTTATTTATATATTTGAATGAAAAAAATTTATATTATAGTTGATTAACAATGTTGTATTAGTTTCACGTGTAGAGCAAAGTGATTCAGTTATACGTATATATGTATCTATTCTTTTTTCAATTAGTTTCCCATTTATGTTATTATAAAATAGAGGTCCCTGTGCTATGCAGTAGGTCTTTGTTGATTATCTGTTTTATATATAGCAGTGTGTATATGTTAACCCCAAACTCCCAATCTATCCCTCCCCTCCATCCTCCCACCTCTGCTAACCATAAATTCATTTTCTAAGTCTATGAGTCTGTTTCTGTTCTACAAGTAAGTTCATTTATATAACTTTTCTGGATTCCACATATAAGCAAAATCGTATGATATTTGTCATTTGGTATCTGAATTTTTTCACTTAGTATGATAATCTCTAGGTCCATCCATGTTGCTACAGATGGTGATATTCCCTTTTTCTTATGGCTGAGTAGTGTTCCACTGTGTATATGTACCATATCTTCTTTAGCCATTCATCTGTCAATGGACATTTAGGTTGCTTCCATATCATTATGTTTTAATACTGTGAATATTTTGATATTTACCATTAATTTGTGTGCTCATTGGGGATATAGTATCTCCGGGGGATGGGCAGCAGAGACTACTTTACTGGGGCCACATCACACACTTATTTTGGGGGAGTAAGAATTTAATATTAGCTAAACTTTATTTAGTGCTTATTAAGTATCAGGTGCTTTATGTAAAACAACTGATTTCATCTGTACAATAATCCTATGAGGAAACAGAAAGATTAAGGATTTGCCCAGGATCATCCAGTTTATAAGTGGAATAGCTAATATTTCCCAGTCAAGCTCCAGGGCCTGAGCTCTTTATTGCTATTTTATACTTACAGTGCCCATTGGTGTGGCCTTTGGTATTTTGTGTGGCAATACAGCATGAATTCTGCAGTTGGATTTTGTTTGTTTATTTAAAATTGAAACAAATTGGACAAGGACTGGTTTTTAAGTGTGTGTGTGTGTGGGGGGGGGGTTGTTACTGTTTTCTTTGTTCTTGGTACCTGGTCTAAGTTCAGTACAGTTTAGTCGCTCAGTCGTGTCCAGCTCTTTGTGACCCCATGGACTGCAGCATGCCAGGCTTCCCTGTTCATCACCAATTCCCAGAGCTTGCTCAAATTCATGTCTGTCGAGTTGGTGATGCCATCCAACCATCTCATCCTCTGTCATCCCATTCTCTCTCTTTCCCAGAATCAGGGTCTTTTCAAATGAGTCAGCTCTTTGCATCAGGTGGCCAAAGTATTGGAGCTCCAGCTTCAGCAACAGTCCTTCTAATGAATATTCAGGACTAATTTTCCTTTAGGATGGACTGGTTGGATCTCCTTGCAGTCCAAGGGACTCTCAAGAATCTTCTCCAACACCGCAGTTCAAAAGCATCAGTTCTTCAGTGCTCAGTTTTCTCTATGGTCTAACTTTCTCTTCCATACATAGCTACTGTTAGCAATGTTTTAAAAA
This sequence comes from Antilocapra americana, assembly GCA_007570785.1. NCBI lineage: Eukaryota > Metazoa > Chordata > Mammalia > Artiodactyla > Antilocapridae > Antilocapra > Antilocapra americana. The sequence goes on along the minus strand of ML664152.1, from coordinate 8,653,524 downwards.
GATCTGGTCTGTTTAAAAAGATGCCCAGTAGAATTTGAGTGAGGGTTTTGGATCCATGCTGAGTAGAGCAAGTGCATACACATACCTTGCTTGGATCCCTGAGGACAGTCTTTAGTCCTTTTTCTGTCTGTTTGCATGGAGCTGACAGGTGCTCCTCTAGGGGCCAAGGTCTTTACTCCACAGTAAGAAATAGGTTCAGAAGAGCTCATAGGTAATATGTTTACTTACTTGTACATATGTGATAAAAGGTACTTCTCTGAAAGGATAGTTTGATATAAGTTGGTGAGCAGATGAAATGCAGGTGAGAAGGCAACAACACATGAGGAAATCAATGACAGATGGCAGACTAGGGATCTTCCTTTAACCTCCATCTTATCCAGGGCTTATATTGTAAATATAAAATAGCATTCACAGGAATCTTAATGTATAATGTCTCTTTTTCCCCTTCTAAATATTATCCCTGACTTTGTTAGTGGACTTCCCTATCTTTTATTTTTTGTTTAACAAAACTAAGTGGAATACCTACATTAGGAAAAAGAGATTTATGGAAAATTAGAGGAAAAGACTTCATCTCCTAAGACTCCCTCTACATCATTGTTTATTTGTATATATTTCTTTTCAGTCTTTCCCTTCTGGCATTCATATTCTTACATGATATTTATGATGCACATAAAATTTTTTGTGTGATTTTATTACCTAACAGAATATGTTTTTTCCATATTGCTATAATATTCATAATTTTAATTTTTAAGGCTGCATTATATCCCACCAAGTAGATTTATTTAATGGTTTTCCTATTTTTTTTCACTTTTTAGTTGTTTTCAAAATTACCCTATTTTAAATAATGCTGCAGTATCCATCTTTGAGCATAAGGCTTTCCCCTTCCTTTTGAATTAGTTCCTATGAGAGATTCTCTCAAAGTGGAACTAGTGGAACAGGATAGGACACTTTGGGGGCTTTTGATGCATTTGCCAAATTGCTTTTCCAAAGCATTGTTCTACAGAGTTACTTGAACTGTGTTTTCACACAGCTACCAGCTTGCAAACATTTTGTTACCAGTGCACAGTGAAATCAGAAACTTGTGCCATACTGTAAACTAATTCACTGCTTCCTTCATCTCTAAAGTCTTACCTTTTAAAAATAGTGTCAGCTGAACTTCCACCATGCTTAGTGACATGACTGAATTATATTTTGGAACTTTTGAGAAGCACTTCTATAATAAATTTTAGTCTTAAGAGTATACATTTAGGGTATAGTTGGGAAAACAGAGCCCACACCAAGTAACTAATAGAAAAGATTTAATACAAATAACTAGTAACAAAAACATTGGAAATGTTGAGAAACTAAGTAGGCACTGTGTGAAACCCAGAGACTGACAATAGAGAGGTACTGGTAGATTTAGGGTAGAGCAGTGATATACTGAAGCTAGCTCATTGAAGTTTGTGACTCTGTTGTTAAATCTTCAGGAATTTTGCAAGCCTGGTGTAAGTATTTATACCATAGATATTGGCAAACATTTCAAATCAGAACTTTACTTCCCAACAAGACAATCAGTTGTTGAGCATTTACTGGCATACCACTTGGATGGAGGGACAGATGTTAGTGCCAGCTGGAACACCCAGCAGAAGCTGGATTTGTGGAAGGAAGGCCTGTCTAATGAGAGCCAGAAAGGTAGAGGAGATGCAGGCAGTGCTAGAACCATTGCCAGAAAGGGATATGAGGAAGGAGTGGCATCCCAGGTCTCCCATCTGTGTCTTCCAGTGACCACACCCCTGGTGGAAGCCTATTGCCAAGGTTGCAGGAAGAGTCTGGAACACATTTGAAACTACTGAGGTAACTGACTAGCTGGGAGAAATATCAATAACCTCAGATATGCAGATGACACCACCCTTATGGCAGAAAGTGAAGAAGAACTAAAGAGCCTCTTGATGAAAGTGAAAAAGGAGGAGGAGAGTGAAAAAGTTGGCTTAAAGCTCAACATTCAGAAAACTAAGATCATGGCATCCAGTCCCAACACTTCATGGCAAATAGATGGCAAAACAGTGTCAGACTTTATTTTTCTGGGCTCAAAAATCACTGAAAATGGTGATTGCAGCCATGAAATTAAAAGACACTTACTCCTTGGAAGGAAAGTTATGACCAACCTAGATAGCATATTAAAAAGCAGAGACATTACTTTGCCAACAAAGGTCCATCTAGTCAAAGCTATGGTTTTTCCAGTGGTCATGTATGGATGTGAGAGTTGAACTATAAAGAAAGCTGAGCACTGAAGAATCGATGCTTTTGAACTGTGGTGTTGGTGAAGACTCTTGAGAGTCCCTTGGACTGCAAGGAGATCCAATCAGTCCATCCTAAGGGAGATCAGTAGTGGGTGTTCATTGGAAGGACTGATGTTGAAGCTGAAACTCCAATACTTTGGCCACCTGATGTGAAGAGCTGACTCATTTGAAAAGACCCTGATTCTGGGACAGATTGAAGGCAGGAGGAGAAGGGGACGGCAGAGGATGAGATGGTTAAATGGCATCACTGGCTCAATGGACATGGGTTTGGGTGAACTCCGGGAGTTGGTGATGGACAGGGAAGCCTGGTGTGCCACAGTTCACAGGGTCGGGAAGAGTCAGACAAGACTGAGCAACTGAACTGAACTGAACTGACTAGCACATAGACCTTCTGACAACTCTCAGTAAGTGAGAGAATCACACACTCAGTCATGAAGTAGTACATATTTATTTAGTGCTAACACCTGCCTTTTAGTGCCAGTTCAGTGCATGGTCCTGTGCTCAAAGTGAGAAGCACCTGACAATCTATTTAAACCACATACCTACTACCTTCTATGTTTAGTGAAAGCTGGCAAATGTGGACATTGCCCTGGGACATAACTGATGCATATTCTTCTGTATCTGTACCTTGGTACAAGACTGGATTTATATCTCTGTTCTTTGTTCAGAACTACAGAATTCAGAGAAAGCCTTGCAGAATATAATTCATGCTGGCTGTGCCATTTTCTGGGTGTCTTTGTTATATGGAATGTGATAACTAAGTGAAGAAAAAAAGGAAAAACCTGGGGAGGCTGAACTTCTTTGCATAATAAAGAGATTGTTGTGGGTGTCAGGGTGAGAGAGAAAAACAAGGTGAACTTCTGTTTGAGAGAATTTTGAAGTTTGGCAAAAGAGACTCCACTGTCCACTAGAACTTCCTGCAGTGATGGGGATGTTCTGCATGTGTACTGGCCAGTAGGTAATTGCTGGTCACAGGTGGCTCCTGAGCAGTTGAAAGGTAGACTGTATAACTGAGGGATGGAAAAGTTTAATTACTTAAATTTAGTTAATTTGAGGGTAAATAAGTAGCTGGTGTGATTTCAGAGTCTCCTTGGGTGGTAAAGAATTAGGTTTTGTGCGGAGATGAGGAAAGGGAGTTTGTTAACATGTTATATCCATAGGATGTTGTTTTTACAGCTAAAATTCTTTTGGGGAATATATACCTAGAGACTGACATCTCTTTGTTATTACTTGTGTTTGCTGGCCCATTGTAATAGCATTCCATCCGGAAAAGGCCCTGTTATGCCCTCATTTACAGCTCAGGTACTTCTGCAATAATTATAACTACCTTCAGATGCCCTGCTCATATATGGTGAGGGGGAGTACTCTTGCTCCTTTAATTGGCTGTGGCCTGTTTGCAATGGGAGAGAACATTTTGATCTCTGAAGTGTATCATAAAAGTGTAAGCCTGATTATCAGACTCAAAAGAACCTACAATCCGACCTTCTGTGTTATTTACCATTGTTATTGTTGTTCAGTTGCTAAGTTGTGTTGAAACTTTGTGACTCCATGGACTGCAGCATGCCAGACTCCTCTGTCCTCCACTGTCTTCCAGAGTTTGCTCAAATTTTTGTCCATTGAGTCAGTGATGCTGTCTAATCATCTCATCCTCTGTTAATGGTATTGAGTCAATAAGAATACATAGTAGTTTGTGTCTCTTAAACCCCCTCCCATATGTTACCCTTCCCCACTTCCATCTCCTTGCAGGTAACCACTAGTTTATTCTCTGTATCTGTGAGTCTGTTTCTGTTTTGCTATATACATTCCTTTGTTTTATTTTTTTAGATTCCATCTGTAAGTGATAACATACAGTATTTGTCTTCCTCTGACTCATTTTGCTAAGCATAATACTTTCTCAATCCATCCATGTTATTGTAAATGGCAGGATTTCAATTTTGGGGGGAAAGGAGTAATATTTCATTGTATATATATACACCACATCGTTTATCCATTAATCAGTGTTGTAGATTATTTTCTACTAAGGATATATTGTACAATACAAGGGGTTATAGCCATTATTTTGTAGTAACTTTAAATAGAGTATAATCTATGAAACTACTGAATCACTTTGCTGTAAACCTGAAACTAATATACTATTGTAAATCAATTATACTTCAAAAAAAGAGTTGAGGATAAATAGTGTCTTTGAAATATTGGGGATCAGTTATTCTGAAATGTAGAACAGATTGTTGCTCTTTGCAGACCAGCAGGGTTTGGAGTGTATGTCTGATAGCTGAGGAGCTGGAAAGGATGCTTTTTGTTTCTTCTCAGAGTATAAACACGAGATGGTAAAAATTCTGGTAAATCTTTAATGACCATGATTGTAACTCTCAAAAAGGAAGGAAAGGAAAACTTGTAGCTTGGAAATATATTCCCAGTGGAGAATTTCAGACCTGTCATTTAATTTCCCTAATTTAATTCATACCCATTTTAAAAATCATCCCTGCTTCTCGACATGTAATTGTGATAGTAAATGGTACAGTTCACTGTGATGAGGATAATTTAGAACACATTTTGTCTTCCAGTGGAGGATAGAAATATTTCCCCCTGACTTCTAGTGAGTGCTGATATTCACTAACTCCCAGAAATGAAGCTTCATATGCAAATAGAATAAATTGACACTTCTCAGGGATTTGAAAGGCAAGAGCCCTTGTGAACTGGAGACTTTTATTCAGTTTCCAGGAGCACATCCTCTATTACCTGGACACGCTGGATGTTCTCCATGAAGCAGAGCTACAGTCCTGGTACCCTGGCCCTTGGCAGAGATCTTGTAAACAGCATAGTACTTGTCCTCATTGGAAAAAGCTGAATGATTCCCCATACTACTAGGATGTTGTTCCATCACCTCTAATTCCATTTTCCATTTAATTCCTTCATAGGAAGCTCTAAATAATTCTGAAGATAAATTACCCCTGGATAAATTCCATATTAAAACATGTTGTGATGAATCACATGCTTTGGTAGATTGTTGGTAATAATTGTTAATAATCAATGTGGTTCTATTAAATACATTATCAGTGGATATTAATGCAATTACTATTGTTTGTAATAATAAAGTATCCATATAATACTTTACATTCAGAAAACCCATCTACTTATATTACTTCATTTATTTCTCATAATAGCCCTGTAAAAGGGTGACACAGACATTGAAATTAACCCTAGCATGAACTGAGTACTATGAAAAAGACATGGTTTGTGTCCTCGATGACTTCAGGGTCCAGTAGAACAAAGCCCATCTCAGAGACAGAGGCCTTGGAGACTTAGATGGTCATGTAAACTTGAGAAAGGGGGCTCAAAACGAGGTCCTAACTTAAACTCCTTCCTTTCCTTGAATGTATGGAGGATAGTCTATTTCAAGGGTTCCAAGGCTCCCTTTTTTTGAGGTAGAACTAATAATCAATAATTCCTCCATCCCTCCACTATTCCCCATCTTCTCTCACCACTCCCCACCTATCCAGATGTAGGGTCTGTATGCCACATGACCCAGCATCACTACTGGCAGCACCGAGGAGAAATATGGGTCCATGGTGGTGGGCTTGCCCATTCCCAGATAAGAAGGCTGTGAACTGTTTTCAGAGGGTCTATCTTGACTGGAGGGCTCAAGGAGGAGTGGAACTTGTGGAACAAGTTTCTTTCATGCTTGGGCAAAAAGTGGGGCAGCATTCTTTTGTGTATTGAACCAGGAGATAGTCCAAGGTAGTAGTTTCACCTATATTGGAGATTTTCAATTTTCTATTGCTCCGAAGTGCTAGAATTTTATGAAAATGTGTCAGGCAATGTGAACCTTTAGGTGTAACAAAATAAAGTAACTGTCTCTAATTGTTAATACCAGCCATGTATTTGTCATTTTACTTGTTTTCCTTCTAATCCTCACAACTGCTCTGCAATGCAGACTTGATTAACCAGGTGAGAAAACTGAGGCTTGGGCCAAATTAATAAATCACCAGGTTCCAAAGCTAGTCAATGGTAAAGCTAGAATCTGGTTGACTCTGAAACCCACGTTCTCTGTGTTTTCCCAGAGGTCGAGAATTTAAAGCTAAAGACCTCTATTTAATCTCTAGACATGTTTGACGTTCATGGTGTTTAACAAGTTTTATACTGGTTGGCAAAATTTAAAGATCAGGAGATTTTTCATAAAACTCCAGATCTTTTGTTCCTTTTGTCAGGAAGCCTGGCAGCATTAATTTTTGTGAAATGATGGTCAGCAGCTGCCCCCTATCCAGAGTCCAAGTATGTCCTTGTTGCTCACTTGGAGGATGCCTCCTTCTCTCACTGGGATGGCTTGAATGACCCCCTAGAGGTGTTTGAGTTCAGACCATACTCCTGCAATTGCTGGGCTGGGCCTCTGAAACATAGCTAACCTCTCAGTTGTGGACTCAGATAAGAGCTGAAAAATGAATATTAAGTCAATTAAAGCATTCCCTCTGGATATCACAAACAAGCTCCTTTCTTGAAAGATTTTCTGTTCACACTTTGCTGACTCTCAGCATTTGAGTGGGTAACACCTTGCATGATGGATGATAAAAAACAACAGTTTCCTGCAGTTGTTCACAAAGTTTCCACTGTGGTTTCACATCAAACTGCTATTTGGGAAAACTTTGATATTGCTTTACACCTCCCCCTTAACACGTCCTTAAATAAGAATACTTCATTTTCTTAAAAAAAAAAGAAATTAATTTTGGTGATATTAGAAACCTTACCCTGAGCACTGAATAGAAAAGGAAACAAAATGAAATACTAGAAGCAGAAAATATTTCCTTCCTGCCGTTGGAGGTTACATCCCTGTGACCAGGGGCTGCATTGCCGTGATGCTCACTCCAATTATGATGCTTCTTGGATGGAAGGGAAGATTACTGGATTGTGTAATATGTGACTAAGTAGTTTTTTTTAATCATTGAAATTAAGTTGTCAATGTTATGATGTCTGAGAGCAGAATGACACAATAAGGGAAATTTGAGGCTGTAAATGAGAAAAAAACCAATTTGAATTGAAACGCTTTTTACTACTAATTCTCTCTTGGACCTGGAAGGCAATTTATCAGCTGGAAGGATAATATCACGCCTCCTGCAAGGAGGAAAGGACCATGATATGGGTTTCACTGCCTCCTTAGCTCAAATAACTGGCAAGGTACACTCTGGATACAAAATCAGCATTGGTTGCCATGAGTTTTGTAATGTGCCTTGGTTTCCTATGTTGAGTGAATGAAAATGTGAGTCTGGGCAGAGAAAGAAGGTATCTGTGATTTAGAGCTCTCTGACTCTAGCTCAAACCACCTGCAACATTTCAAAGGAGATATTTTCAACATCTTTTCAGGGTATTCATTTTAATATTTATTTAGTCACTATGATAATCATCCTAAAATTACCTTTCTTTTGTAATTTCAATCAATCTTATCTTTTTACTAACTGTAATGGTGGCTTACTGATGATGGTACCTTAAATATATTGAAAGTTATCGTGCGATGTATAAGGCACTCTTTTTAAGCACTTTACATATGTCATCCTATATAAATATCAAAACAGCCCCACAAATTGTCCTTTGAAGTGTAGATATTTTATAGAGAGGCACAGAAGAATTAAGCAACTTGCTCAATGGTCACACAAGTTGTAAGTGGAGGAGCTATGACAAATTGAATCCAGACTGTCTGACTGCAGACCCTGCTGCAAGGATCCTTCACTGCCTGTCTCTGAGAATAATGCATCCCAGTCATTGGGTGTCTGCTGTGTGCCATGTGCTGAATTTTTACATGCATATTGACAGAATTCTCACAACAATGTTAGCAGACACGAACTGATTACCCTTTTTACAGGTTAAAAAAAAATGGTGGTATTAGGACTTGAACTGAAATCTTCATCTCTCCAGTGCCCACAAAGCTCGAGTGACCTTGGAATGGTCTCCTAACTCTTCTGAACCTCTCATTACCACCTCCTGTCTAAATGGTTGTCATTAGGATCGAATTATTGGCTGACAGGATAGTGATAGTGCTGATGCTATAGGGTCTGCAATTAGACCATTTGGGTCATATATAAACTTATATAGAAACCTTCCCTTCTCTGGCCCTGCATTCTCTCCATCTACAACATGGAGGTAACGATAAAATCTGCTCCATGAATTTACTGTTAATGTATGGATAGAATGAAATGATGCTTAACAGAGTCCCGTGGCATAAACATTAAATGTTACTTTGCTTAAAGAATATAATGTGTGCAAAACTAATGTGGTTAGTCTATTACATAGGATTCCTATGTAGAAGATGTTATCAGGTAATACCTACAAGAGGTGTGTTTAACGCCAGCAACAAGTTTTTGTTGGCTGCCTCATCCAAGTGTTCTTGGTTCTATTCTTTGTGTTAAAATAAGAGAACTTTCAATCAAAAATTTTGACATGTCTCTAAGTTTCTCCCAAACCTCTGACTAACCACTTTGATTGATCTGTTTTGGCTCTCCTGGTAGGGAATTATCTAAGCCTCTTCCCCACTCTGGGCTCCCTGCATCTTGAAGAAGATGAATAGTCTTGGAGCAACTTCATTTTACTTGTCTATGGTCTCTAATCTGTGGATGGGAATCAGAGAGGCCATTCTGATAACCTTGCCTTTCCATCTTTGCTTCTGTACCAATGTTAGCTAGCACTGCTCAGCAGTCTTAGAAGAGAAGTGACAAAAAAATCCTTCCTTCAGGAAGCTCCAGATGTTCTCAGGGTCAGTTTATAGGCTAATTAAATATTTTATCTCTATTGAAGCTTAGAAATGTTCAACTGCCTGTCTTGGCTAGTCTGTTTTCAAATACTTGATATTTCAAGACCTTCTTCCAATTTGAGAATTCAGTCTTAGATAGTTTCTTCTTGAGTGTGAAGACTAGGTCTTATTAAAAGATTACAGTTTGAGAACTGTGTATTTAAATAAGAATTTTTTTAACTTTTTATTTTATTTTTAGAAATTTATTTATGTGTTTAAATTGGAGGATAATTACTTACAATATTGTGATGGGTTTTGCTGTACATTAGTATGAATCAGCCATAGATATACATGTGTCACCTCCATCCTGAACCCTGCTCCCACCTCCCTCCCCACCCTACCCCTCTAGGTTGTCACAGAGCACTGGCTTTGGGTGCCCTGCTTCATGCATCAAACTTGCACTGGTTATCTTTTTTTACATACGGTAATGTATATGTTTCAATGCTATTCTTTCAAATCATCCCACCCTCTTCCCCCACTGAGTCCAAAGTCTGTTCTTCATGTCTGTGTCTCCTTTGCTGCCCTGTATGACTGATTAACAATGTTGTGGTAGTTCCAGGTAGACAACAAAGGGACTCAAGCTTCCTTGGTAGCTCAGACTGTGAAGAATCTGCCTACAATGCAGGAGACCTGGGTTCAATCCCTAGGTTAGGAAGATCCCCTGGAGAAGGAAATGGCAACCCACTCCAGTGTTCTTGCCTGGAGAATTCCATGGACAGAGGAACCTGGTGGGCTTCAGTCCATGGGGTCACAAAGAGACACAACTGAGCCACTAACACTTGCATACATATACATGTATCCATTCACCCTCAAAGTCCCTTCCCATCCAGGCTGCAGAGTGCCCTGTGCTATAAAGATGGTCCTTGTTGGTTATCCATTTTAAATACAGCAGTGTATATGTTGATCCCAAACTCCCTTCCCCCCATCCTTCCGCCTGGCATTCTCTAAGTCTATGAGTCTATTTCTGTTTTGTACAAAGTTCATTTGTATCATTTTTTTTCTAGATTCCAAGTATAAATGAAATCATATGATATCTGTCTTTATCTGACTTATTTAGTATGATAATCTCTGTATCCATCCATGTTGTTGAAAATGGCATTATTTTGTATGGCTGAGTAATATTCTTATGTGTGTATATATGTATATATATACCATATCTTCTTTTTAAAATGTATTTATTTTAATTGGAGGCTAATTATTTTACAATATTGTGGTGGCTTTTGTCATACATCAACATGAATCAGCTATGGGTGTACATACGTCTCCCTAATACTCCATACATAATATTCTATAATGTCATATTCCATTGTATATACATACCATATCTTCTTTACCCATTCGTTTGTCAATGGATATTTAGGTTGGAAACAGTAAAATTTGGTACTTTTAAACACTTGCTTTGAATTCTAGCCTTTTCAAAACAGCTTCTGAGGAACTGGGATGTGGTAGGAGAACCAATATAAGTCTACCTCTCTTTGAAGTTTTCCTTTTCCAGTTTGTTCCAATTACTTCTGTTGTATAACAATCACCCTAAACAGCTTGAAACTACGATTTTTTTTAATCTGATGGATTCTGTGATCTCAGACAGGGCCCAGTGGTGCTGGCTTATATCTGATCCCAAGGGTCCAGGGCCTGAGCTGGGAAAACTAGAGAAGATGGCAGGACTTGAGACTAGGGTTCAAATCATCTGAAGGCCCTTCACTTTCATATCAGTCTAGGACTTCCAACTGGAGCATCTGCATGTGGCCTTCTATGTATGGTGATCTCAGGGAAATAAGTAAAGTGTTGCATGTTTGCTATCCAGTTAAACCATGGTCAATGAAGGCTGAAGTCCCTCTTCTGGTTCTTGACACCAGTTTTAAGAATAATGTATAAGAAATAGAGATGCTGACATAGAGAACAAACATATGGTCACCAAAGGAGGAAAAAGGGTGGGATGAGTTGGGAGATTCAGATTGACATGTATACATTGCTATGCGTGAGATAAGTTACTAGTGAGAGCCTGTTGTATACCACAGGGAACTCTACTATACCCTCTATGGTGACCTAGATGGGGGGGAATCCCAGAAAGGAGGGGATTTGCATAAACAGATGGCTATATAGCAGAAACTAGCAGAACACTGTGAAAATAAACTGGAAAAAAAGAATAATGCATAAATATTACCACACTAAATATAAAGAAGAAGAAATAAAGGTATAGCCCTTCCACAGTTTTTTCATAAATTCCCCATATCAGCATGTGAAAATCAGTACTGTTATTTTTATAACTAATTTACAGATGAGAACCTGAGATTCAGAGATCCCATGATAAAATTTCCAAGATCATATAGTCTATATATGGTACCTGCTCTCCAAAATCTTCTGGCTCAAAGTTTGGGGTCCTTTAGTTGCAAAATATATCCTCTCCCATTGGTATTCATCATTCAAATCCTGGCCCTTTCTGAGAAGCCAGTATACCCATGGCTGTGGGAGCCACTTGAGCCCAAACACAACTCTCTACACCTACTTGCCACTTCATTGTTTACTTGCCTACTCCCTGCCTGCTGTCTTGAAATTTGCTCAACTGTGTTTTCCTATCCCAGTAAATACTTTCCACACTGATTTACTGGCAAGAGAACAGTTTATCCCATGGGTCAGTCATGATTCACCTACCATGGTGCACATGTAAGTAATTCATTTTTTATATATTTAGCAAACACTTATTGAATTCCTACTATGTGGCAGACACTGTGCCATCCATGGGCTTGAAGAACAACAGGGAGTAACACACAGCCCCAGCCTTTTGTGCAAGTGAAGAGAATAGAAAGTAAACAATGAATGTATAACCTGTTGTCAGTTATTGGCAGTCCTGGGAAGAAAAATGAAGCAAGGAAGAGTCTGAAGAATGCTGACAGCATCAGTTTAAAAATTATGGTTAGGGAAGACCTCTCTGACTATTAAATTGTGCATGGGTAAAGAGTATTCTAACAGAAGGATGAACAGAGGCCATGATACAGTGACACAGATTTGCTAGAATTTCTAAGGAATAGCAGGGAGGCAGGACGGATAGAGAACAGTGGGGTTGGAAGGCAGGGATGACAGGAATGTTGTAGGGAGGCAGTGAGGGGCTAGGTCCTATAGAGACTTACATGCCACAGTAGGGATCCTGGGGGTTCCTGAATTTTACTCCAACATGGAGGGCGCAGAAGGCTTGGGGCAGGGAGTTCAGTTCAGTTCAGTTGATCCGTCATCTCTGATTCTTCGCAACCCCATGGACTGCAGTATGCCAGGCTCCCTGTTCATCACCAACTCCTGGAGCTTGCTCCAACTCATGTCCATCGAGTTGGTGATGCCATCCAACCATCTTATTCTCTGTTGTCCGCTTCTCCTCGTACCTGCAAACTTTCCTAGCATCAGCGGCTTTTCCAGTGAGTTGGCTCTTTGCATCAGGTGGTCAAAGTATTGGAGCTTCAGCTTAAGCATCAGTCCTTCCAATGAGTATTCAGGACTAATAACCTTTAGGGTTGACTGGATTGATCTTTTTATCTGTCCAGGGGACACTCAAGAGTCTTCTCCAACACCACATTTCAAAAACATCAATTCTTTAGTGCTCAGCTTTCTTTATGGTGCAAATCTCACATCCATACATGACTACTGGAACAACCATAGCTTTGACTAGATGGACCTTTGTCAGTGAAGTAATGTCTCTGCCTTTTAATGTGCTGTCATAGCCTTTGTTGCAAGGAGCAAATGCCTTTTAAATTTCATGGCTGCAGTCACCTTCCACAATGATTTTGGAGCCCAAGAAAATTAAGTCTGTCACTGTTTCCATTGTTTCCCCATCTATTTGCCATGAAGTGATGGAACTGGATGCCATGATATTCGTTTCTATTTTTATTTTTTTAATTTATTTTTTTCTCATTGTACATTCCTGTCTCCTTTTTATTTATTTATTTATTTTTCCTTTTCATTATTGTGTTGGTTTTGCCATACATTGACATGAATCTGCCATGGGTATACATGTGTTCCCCTTCCAGAACCCCCCTCCCACCTCCCTCCCGATTCCATCTCTCTGGGTCATCCTGGTGCACCAGCCCTGAGCACCCTGTATCAAGCATCAGATGAATGGATAAGAAAGCTGTGGTACATATACACAATGGAATATTACTCAGCCAAAAAGAATACATTTGAATCAGTTCTACTAAGGTGGATGGAAATGGAGCCTCTTATACAGAGTGAAGTAAGCCAGAAGGAAAAACAACAATACAGTATACTAATGCATATATATGGAATTTAGAAAGATGGTAATGATAACCCTGTATGAAAGACAGCAAAAGAGACGCAGATGTATAGAACAGTCTTTTGGACTCAATGGGAGAGGGCAAGGATGGGATAATATGGGAGAACGGCATTGAAACATGTAAATTATCATATGTGAAATCAATCACCAACCCAGGTTTGATGATATTCATTTTTAGAATGTTGAATTTTAAAACAACTTTTAAACTCTCTTCTTTCTCTTTCACCAAGAGGCTCTTTAGTACCTCTTTGCTTTCTGCCATAAGGGTGGTGTCATCTTCATATTTGAGGTTATTGGTATTACTCCCAGCTATCTTTATTCCAGCTTGTGCTTCATCCAGCCTGGCATATTCCCTGATGTACTCTGGATATAAGTTAAATAAGCAGGATGACCATAAGCAGCCTTGTGTACTCTTTTTCCCAATTTGGAATCAGTCCGTTGTTCCATGCCCAGTTCTAACTGTTCCTTCTTGACCTGCATGCAGATTTCTCAGGAGGCAGGTAAGGTGGTTTGGTATTCCCATTTCTTTATAAATTTTCCACAGTGTGTTGTGGTCCACACAGTCAAAGGCTTAGGCATAGTCAGTGAAACAGGTGTTTTTTGTGGAACTCTCTTACTGTTTCTATGCTCCAAGGATGTTTGATAGTTTGATCTCTGGTTCCTCTGCCTCTTCTAAATTCAACTTGAACATCTGGAAGTTTTTGGTTTATATACGGTTGAAACCTAGCTTGGAGAATTTTGAGCATTACTTTGCTAGCATGTGAGATGAGTGCAGTTGTGTAATAGTTTCAACATTCTTTGCCACTGCCTTTCTTTGAGAATGGAGTGAAAATTGACCTTTTCTAGTCCTATGGCCACTGCTGGGTTTTACCAATTTGCTGGCATTTGAGTGCAGCACTTTCACAGCATCATCTTTAAGGATTTCAAATAGATCAGCTGGAATTTCATCACCTCCACTAGCTTTGTTTGCAGCGATACTTTCTAAGGCGTACTTGACTTTGCATTCCAGAATGGCTCTAGGTGAGTGATCACAGCATCATAGTTATCCAGGTCATTAAGTTCTTTTTTGTATAGTTCTTCTGTGTATTCTTGCCACCTCTTCTTAATATCTTCTGCTTCCGTTAGGTACATACCGTTTCTGTCCTTCATCATGCCATCTTTGCATGAAATGTTTCCTTGGTATCTCTAATATTTGTGAAGAGATCTCTTGGTCTTTCCCATTCAATTGTTTTCCTCTATTACCTTGCATTGATCATTTAGGAAGACTTTCTTATCTCTCCTTTCTATTCTTTTTAACCCTGAATTCAGATGAATATATCCTTCTTTTTCTTCTTTGCCTTTCACTTCTCTTCATTTTTCAGCTATTTGTAAGGCCTCCTCAGACAACCATTTTGCCTTTGGCATTTCTTTTTCTTGGGGATGGCTTTGATCACCTACATGTTCAATGTCACTAACCTCTGTCCATAGTTCATCAGGCACTCTATCAGATCTAATCCCTTGAATCTATTTGTCACTTCTACTGTATAATCATAAGGGATTTGATTTAGGTCATACCTGAATGGTCTAGTGGTTTTCCCTACTTTCTTCAGTTTAAGATTTTGCAATAAGGAGTTCATGATCTGAGCTACAGTCAGATCCCAGTCTTGTTTTTTGCTGACTGTATAGAGCTTCTCCATCTTTGGCTGCAAATAATATAATTAATCTGATTTTAATATTCACCATCTGGTGATGTCCCTATGTAGAGTCGCCTCTTGTGTTGTTGGAAGAGGGTGTTTGCTATGACCAGTGTGTTCTCTGGGCAAAACTCTGCCAGCTTCATTTTGTACTCCAAGGCCAAAATTGTGCAGGGAAGTGATTGGGATTTTAAGAGATAACACTGTTTGTCGTGCCAGTGTACAGAGGCTACCTTTGTCTAAGGGAGATTGATTATAGTTTGGTAACCTTGGAGATGAGAAGTGGTTGGAAATGATATCTATTTAAAAAATAGAATGTAAAGTTTGCTGATGGATTGGATGTAGAGTGTAAGAAGAAAAGAGGAATCAAGCATGATTCCAAAGTCCTAAGCACCTAGGTCACTGATGACAGTACTGGGGGAAAGGGGGAATATGATGATAATCCTAGGATGAACATGTTTCTAGTAGTGAGAGGCAGGAACATCTATATTCGAATCCCAGCTCTGTCATTTATCTACCGTAAGATCTTACCTAGGGACCCTTCTGACCCAGGGATTGAACCCAGGTCTTTGGCATTGCAGGCAGTTTCTTACCCTCTGAGCCACCAGGGAAGCCCTTACCCAAGTCAGTTGGATCCATTTTCTTACCTATATAGTGGAGACCCTGATGCTGGGAAATATTGATGGCAGCAGGAGAAGGGGACGACAAAGGATGAGATGGCTGAATGGCATCACCAACTCTATGGACATGAGTTTGAGCAAGCTCCAGGAGTTGGTGATGGACAGGGAAGCCTGGCCTGCTGCAGTCCGTGGGATCGCAAAGAATTGGACACGACTGAGCAATTGAACTGAACTGATAGTGGAGATGATAAAGTACCTATGTTGTCAGGTTTTCTGGGGGACTGAATACATAGCAGTACCTAGCACTTAACTGCCAGCCATCAGTGTCATTATAAACATAATCTATTAATACTTAGATTGTTTTCTTAGGAAAAGTGCTGGATCAAAGGATATACACACATATTAAGCCTTTAAAATTATCCAGTTCCCTATCTAGAATGATCATATACATATATTCCTTACAACAAACTCTGAAATCCAAAGGAGGCAATTCTTTGTTTAAAAAATGTTTTAAATATTTAACGTTTAATATATAGGCTCTCTGCCCTCTGTTGCTCTCTCCTGCCCCAGTCACAGAGGGAGGCTTTCTTTGGTTTGACATGACTTGAGCTCACAAAAGGGATTCTGATCACATTCTGCCCTTCTTCTGAAAATATCATTATATTAATATATATTAACTATTAAAATAATATACTATGCCTATTGTAATAAAACACTAATATAATTAAACATAACTAGTTATTACTACTTTTTATTACCATATAATGTGGGTTTGTGAGACTGAGAGCTTGAACGAGAGAGATGTGGGTTTTGTGTGCAGGTTAGGACTGGAGACTGAATCCAAGTATCTCTAGGTTGTTCTCTCTAATTCTGAAAGATCACTGTACTTGATGCTGTGCTTTATTTAAAGAGATGGAGAGAAATTGATTTAATAACCTGTCACATTATACAGCACAAGAAGAAATTGGGAAGAAAAAGCGCTGTGGTATTCTCAGTGGGAAGAAAAATATTATGACAGCTCCATGGAGAAATCTTTGTACAGAGAAAGCTGGAAGAAGTTATGGTGGTGAGCTGAGGATCTTAGTAAAATGTGCTGCTTCCATAGAAAAAGTGTGACCACTATACCAGAGAGAAAACTCTTTCCCTCTCTCATCTAAGGGAGAAAGAAAATAGAAACTCTTGATTGTTCCTTCTCTTTTTCTAATTCCTTAAAATAATTTATCCCAGCATCATTTCCTCTGGGGCTTTCTAAAATATTTTATTTACCTGAAGTGGGACAGAATATCAACAAATTATGATAATAATATGATAGAATTGTAAAATTTAATCAAGAGACTTTAATATCTTAGTGCAATGATCCCCAGCCTTTTTGGCACCAGGGATCTCTTTCACAGGATACATTTTTTTTCATGAACTGGGGAGCAGGGGATGGTTTTAGGGTTCGTGCTTCTGTGAGGATCTACTCCCACAAGTGACCTGGCAGAAGGCATTGTTCAGGTGGTATTGTGAGTGATGGGGAGTGGCTGTAAATACAGGTAAAACTTCACTCACAAATGCTCACTGTTCACCTCCTGCTGTACGGCCTGGTTTCTAATAGGCCACTAGTCCATGGCCTGGTGGCTGGGGTCCTTTGTCTTGGTGTAAATGCTGGCAGTTGGGAGAACTTAGTTTGTACATTAGTGAACTGATAAATGTATGGGAATAATACTCTCCAGCCACCAAAAAGACACCTATAGTTGGACAAGCTAGACTTGTTGCTTTTTGCCTCACAAGAACACTGTCTTTGGGGAACTCTGAGGCATCTTATAGGGTTTAAGAAAGGACTTATAGAACTTGGGCTATTTTTCAGTGATTTGTGGAGAATTTAAGGAAGGACAGCTTTTCTCTGGATTGGGTAGAAGCCAGGACAGTTCTGTAATTGAGTACTATAATAGGTCTTATCTAGGAGGGAAGAATAGACCAAGGCTGAAGCTATAATTGATAAAGAAGCAGCAGTTAGTCATTTTAACCAGGATGGGAGATGTTTGGTCACTTTTGTGGTTTGGACAGGGTTTGTGTTTTTGTATGGTTCCAGCATGATAATGAAGTGGTCTAGTTTTTGCCTTGCTCCATCATGGCCTTGTGGTATATTGGTGTTCTGTGAAAGGGTTTTGTTTCACAGGACACTGAAACCTAGCTGTAAGTACCAGGCTAGCTGCTAGCAACACTAAAGTCAAGTTGATAGAACTGAGATGTCAGGGGATGCTTTCCTCTGGCTCAGAGTGAAACTCAAATGTTTAGCTGTTCTACTTAAAAATCATATTCTTAACAATAGACCAACTTGTTGACTAAGTAAAATGTAAACCATAACAAGTTTTAAATCCAAATAAAATGATCTTTTACTTCTCAGCTGTCCTTATTATCCAAAAAATGATAGTTATGATATTCAATGTATATAGATTCTATAAATTATTATTACTTCAATTTAACCCCAAATCTCCCATATATATATATATTAAAATAATATATAAACATATATATATTTAATATATAAAATATAAATATATATCTTTAAATCTCATATATATATATGAGATTTTAAAATCCCATAAATATATATATATATATTTAAATACTTAGAAATGTCTGTTAATAATAGGCTTCTCCGGTGGCTCAGATGGTAAAAAATCTGCCTGCAATGTAGGAGACCTGTGTTTAAACCTGGGTCGGGAAGATCCCCTGGAGAAGGAAATGGGAACCCTCTCAGGTATTCTTGCCTGGAGAATTCCATGGACAGAGGAGCCTGACAGGCTACAGATCATAGAATGCAAAGAGTTAGACATGACTGAGCGATTATCACTCACTCTTTTTTTTTCTCTATCTCCCTGTTTAGAGGGAGAATTCCCAGGAGCTCTTGGGAAACACTTAAGTTTCTGCTCATCTTTACTCTAGAAGTCTCTTTAAGTAGTATCTTCAGCCTATCAGACAGAACATGAATTTTCACTAGATATCTGGGCAGGGTAATTTTTTTTGAAGATGAGATAGAGGGTTTAATTTCTGTCACATTTATTAAGCCAGCTCTAGTTAGTTATGTTTGGGGGAAAATTATTTTCCAGAAGGTCCATTTTATAAGCACCATATGGTCACTGACATTCATTCAACAAATGGCTAATGAATACCTGCCATGTGCCATGCACCCTCCTTACCACTGGATATGAAAATTGGCAATTTTGGTCCCTGTCTTCATAAAACTCATAGTTCTCAAAGGACAAGAAAATGTGTGACCCAAAATATTCTTTCAAAGCTTGGAGGAGTCAGAGGCAAGTATATTCAAGTCTTGATTGAGAAGAGGAACCAGGGAGGGTTTTATTAAGGAGATGGAACTTAACTAACTCTTAGGTGATGAGTCTACCAGGTAGATAAAATAAGGAATAACATTGCTTAAAAAGGGAAAAATTATGCTATTTGCAAAATGTTGACTTCAACAGGAGCATCAAATAACCTCTACAGTCACCAAGCCTGAATAATTCGAATAAATGTCTCTTGATAGGACTTTATAAAAGGACCATCTTCTTGGCTAGAGCTCTTCATAAGCTATACTCCAAGAAGAGACTATCTCTCCTATTTTTAAAGACTTTTTTGAGGAGTCCACAGTCATCCTGGGAGATCCACAGCTTTGAGTCACAGAACCTTATTAACATAGATGGTGTTTAAAAGCTCTCAGTGTGGGAAGGAAGGGATGTTCCAAGAGGGATCCAGGGCCAGTTTTGAGGGTTTAACTTTGAATAGAGAATAACCTTGATGCAGCCATGAGCTAGGATTTTCCCATGAATATACCACAGGAGACAGGATATGGTAATGTCAGATGAAACAGCTAACTTTTTTAAATCTTGAGGAACAATGGGGGAGTTAAAGGAAAGACTCATTAATGGAAGTAGATTTCCGTTAGTCACAAGATGTCAGCCTTGGTTACATGTACCCTTACTCATGGATGCCCTGGAGTGTTCCACACTCCCTTCCTTCACTTTACTTAATCATATTGTCTCTTGGACAATCTTAAATGCTCGGTGTGGTTTATGCTCACTGACAAACTCGAACCCTCTGAGTCTGTCTGTGCTTTTTACAAAGACACACACACCCTTATACACATTTAGATCCAATTCATAGTTAACTCTGGTTAAGTGACCTTATTAGCAAATGAAACTGAGTCAAGAAGTCAACGTAGAAGGCAGTCTCAGCTATACTTTTGATGGAATTATTTAGGATAAACAAGTGAATTTTTTAGATGCTTTTTGTTCTGGAACTTAGAGGAAGGCAAGGTAAGATCCATAAGGGTGAGATTTTCATCTATCTTACTTATCACTGAATCTCCAGCTCTTAAAATAGTGTCTGATACCTAGCAAGTACTAAACAGATGTTTGGATGTATAATTGAGTGAGGTTTTCTCTTCCATGTAGAAATTGTTGGTGTTTCATTACTGCTGAATTTGATCATTTAGAAGTTCTTCTGTAGAGATCAGTGAACCTCATCTAGTTTTAGCAAGTTTGTTCTTTTTTTAAATATATATATATATGTATGTATATTTTATTGAAGTATAGTTGACTATGTTTCAGGTGCACAGCAAGGTGATTCAGTTATATAAATACACAAATATTATTTTTGAAATTATTTTCCATCATAGGTTATTACAAGATATTGATTGTAGTTCCCTATGCTATACAGTAAACCTTTGTTGTTATTTTTGTATATCTATTTTTTAATTAGTAATCTAGCATTCTATTTATACTAAGTCAAACAAGTTGAATCAAAATGTCATAATATTTTTAGTGAGGCAAAAATCAATGTTTTCTTATATATGTATACAAAAGCTTTTTTATTACACTTGATAAAGGCTTGAGAAAAATAGCAAAAAAAAAAGAAGAGATGGATAAATTGGAGAACATAAACTAATGAAATGGGAGCACTGATTATGAAGAAGAAAAAGTGAAACAAACTAGATAAAAGAAAAAGATCAACATA
Organism: Antilocapra americana; assembly: GCA_007570785.1. Taxonomy (NCBI): domain Eukaryota; kingdom Metazoa; phylum Chordata; class Mammalia; order Artiodactyla; family Antilocapridae; genus Antilocapra; species Antilocapra americana. The sequence continues at coordinate 8,632,900 of ML664152.1, read as the reverse complement.
TGGTCCAGTAGTTTTTAAACATGATTGCTCATTGGAAACATATATGGAGCTCTAGAGAAAAAAAGCAATACCTGAGCATTTGTGTTTTTCAAAAAAATTGGAGATAATTCTAATGTGCTTCTGGATTTTAAAAACTGATTACAGATCTTTCTATTAGATTCTAGTTTTGGTGATATAGGATTCTATTATTTTTCTGCTGGCCGATCATGATACAGTGGTATTAAGTGAGTAATAGTTACATAATCACAATAGTAAAAGATGTTTATTAGATAAAACATAAAAGATAATTATAATTGCAAACCATAATGAGAATATGATTAACTTAACAATATAAAATAATTACATACAATTTAGGGAGGTCAAGCAGAGTGATGTGGTAAGTGGAAGTGCATACATACATATATTTTCATCCACTCAGCCTACGTCTTTCGGTTGTTGCATTTATTCCATTTACATTTAAAGCAATTATCAATATGTATGATCCTATTACCATTTTCTTAATTGTTTGGGGTTTATTTTCTGTAGGGCTTTTCCATCTTTTGTGTTTTCTGCCTAGAGGAGTTCCTTTAGCATTTGTTTTAAAGCTGGTTTGGTGTTGCTGAATTCTCTTAACTTTTACTGGAAAGCTTTTGATTTCTCTATCAAATCTGAAGGAGAGTCTTGCTGGGTAGAGTATTCTTGGTTGTAGGTTCTTCTGTTTTATCACTTTAAATGCATCATGTTGTTCCCTTCTGGCTTGTAGTTTCTGTTGAGAAATCAGCTGATAGCCTGTTGGGAGTTCTCTTATATGTTCTCATTTTCCCCTGGTTGCTTTTAATATTTTATCTCTGTCTTTAATTCTTGTGAGTGTGATTACTGTGTGTCTTTGTGTGTTCTTCCTTGGGTTTATCCTTCCTGGGGCTCTCTGTTTCTTGGACCTGGTTGATTATTTCCTTTCCCATGTTAGGGAAGTTTTCAGCTATCATCTCTTCAGATATTTTCTCAGGTCCTTTTTCCCTCTCTTCTTCTTCTGGGACCCCTATAATATGAATATTTATGTGTTTAATGCTGGTCCACAGATCTCTTAGGCTGTCTTCATTTCTTTTCTCTTCTCTATATTCTTTACTGTGGCAGTGATTTCCACCATTCTGTCCTCCAGGTCATTTATTCATTCTTCTGCCTCAGTTATTCTGCTATTGATTCTTTCTAGTGTATTATTCATCTCTGTTTGTTTGTTCTTTAGTTATTCTAGGTCTTTGGTAAATGGTAAACCTTTCTTGCATCTTCTCAATCTTTGTCTCCGTTCTTTCCCTGAGATCCTGGATCCTCTTCTCTATCATTATTCTGAGTTCTTTTTCTGGAAGGTTGCCTATCTCTACTTCATTTAGCTGTTTTTCTAGGGTTTTATTTTGTCCTTCTTCTGGGACATAACTTTCTGCTTTTTCACCATGATTAACTTTCTGTAATATGGATTTTGTTTTAGCTGCTATGAGATTGTGCTTCTTCTTGGTTCTTCTATGTTACTTCTGATGGATGAGGCTGAGGCTTGTGTAAGCTTCTTGATGGGAGGGACTGGTGATAGGAAAAACTAGGTCTTGCTCTGGTTGGCAGATCCTTGCTCAGTAAAACTTAATCCAATTATCAGCTGATGGGTGGTGTTGTACTCCCTCTCTGGTAGTTGTTTGCCCTGAAGCAACTCAACCCTGAGGTCTATGGTAGGGATAATGGTGAACTCCAAGACAACTCCTTGGGCCCCCATCCCTGTGGTGAGCCATGCCAACCCACACCTTCACAGAAGGCCCTCCAACACTAGCAGATAGTTTTGGTTAAGTCTCCTGTGAGGTCACTGCCCTCTCCTCTGGGTCTTGGTGTGCACAAAATTTTGTTTGTGCCCTCTAAGACTGAAGTCTCTGTTTCCCTCAGTCCTTAATCAAATCTGCTGGCTCTCAAGGCCAGATTCCCTGGGGATGTCCAGTCCCTTTGTCAGATCCCCAGGCTGGGGAGCCTGACTTGGGATTCAGAAGCTTCACAATAGTGAAAGAACTTTGGTATTATTGTTCTTGAGTCTGTGGGTCACCCACCTGGAGGTTATGGAATTTAATTTGATCATGATTATGCCCCTCCTACCATCTCACTATGTCCTCTTCTTTGTCTTTGGATGTGGGGTATCTTTTTTGATGGATTCCAGTGTCCTCCTGTTAATGATTGTTCAACAGCTGGTTGCAGTTTTGGTGTTCTTGCAGGAGGAAATGAGCACTTGTCCTTCTACTCTGCCATCTTTGTTTTTTTTCCTTTTCAGAGTTCTTTATTTTGATTCATCTTTTGCTTGACTGGATTTGAAAAATGTCTTTTTTATTATTTTCAAAGAGCACATTAAGCTATAGTCTCTATTTTTTTCTCCTTTTTTGGTATGTTCTATGTTGGCTATTGTTTTTTTTTATTGTTTTTGCCATACAATGTCATGATATCACCATGGGTTTACATATGCTCCCCCTCCAGAACCCCCCTCCCTCCTCCCTCCCCCCGGGAAACCTCTCTGCACCAGCCCTGAGCATCAATCCTGGGCTGGCGATTGATTAGACATATGATAATTAACTTGTTTCAAAGCCATTCTCCCATATCATCCCACCCTTACCCTCATCCACAGAGTCCACGAGTCTATTCTATACATCTGCGTTCCTTTTGCTGTCTCGCATGTTGGGTTCTCATTACTGTCTTTCTAAATTCCATATATATGTGTTAATATACTGTATTTACTCTGCCATCTTGAACTGGAAGCATAAACATGTTCTTAATAGAAATATCTTATTTCTTGATAGCATATGAGTTGAGTATATGCCTTTTTGTTATTTTAATCACATAGCTGATGTGAAATTGTGTCAGTATGCCTTTGTGGAAACATATTCCAATAATTATTTTAAGAAAACTTTTATTTTTACAAGTTGTAAGTATTCAACTCAAGGTATTTTCAGGAAACGAATCCAATTGTAGAACCTAGATTAATAAACAGAACATCAGCACAACCACAGAGCCTCTCTTGTATCCTCTTCTATTTACTACCTCTCCACCTGTGTCAGGAATAAGCACTGTGCTGACATCTAACAGCACTGATAGCTTTTGCTGATCTTTGACTTTTATACAAATTGAGCATGCAGTTTGTACTCTTTAATGTTGACCTTCTTCCACTGAGCATTATATTTATGAGATTCTTGATACTGCATGTAGTCTGGTTGATTCTTTTTGTTGTATACCATTCTGTTCTATGAATATGCCCTAATTGATGTATCCATTCATCTGTTAATAGACATTTGAGTTTTTTCCAGTATAGGGCTCTTATGAGTAATTTTGCTATGAACATTCTTTGGGATGATTTTTAATGAGTATATTGATGTGTTGGTCTTGGATAAGTACCTAGAAGTATGATTGCTGAATCTTAAGGTGAGCAAAGGATGAGCTTTAGTAGATATTTCCAAACAGTCTTTCAGAATGGTTATATAAAAGTCATCCCCATGAGTAGTGTTGGGAGTTCTAATTGCTTCACATCTTCAACCTTTGATATTATTGCCTGTCTTTTTAAGCTTAGCTATTTAGGTAGTGTGTAGTCCTAGCCCATTGGGAGTTTAATCAGCATGCTCCTGGTGAATAAGAAGATAATCTCTTTCATTTATTTGTTAGGCATAAATATTTAAAGTTTTTTAAAATTATATTTCTATTGGGCATATATGTTTCCAACCCCAGTCACTCTCTTTTCAGCCTATTTTAATTCACTCCCAATATAGTTATTATTGTAATTATTATTGTTATAAACAGGGTAATTCTTAGCTATCACAGTCATTTTTGCCATCACTCTTATTATGGAACTTCACATTGAGATTTGTTTATATTATTGATTACTATTTATAATATATATATCCTTCTATTTAAAATGCTATTCCTAAAAAAAATAAGATGCTATTCTTGACTCATAATTGTTATCATCATCCATATTACATCATTAGGCTTTATAGTAAACCACATTTCCTCTCTGTACCAGCTAAAAATGCTTCTGGTTTGATGAGAGGCTAGAGGGTTTTGAAGAAATAGGGGTTCATTTTTCTCAAAAAAGAAGTTATTTGTGTTGGGTCAGTTACTCCACATCACTGTCAGAGGTTGTCTGCATTTTTGCTGTGCTACTCTTAGTTGAATTATTGCATTTTCTTTCCTATAGCTGTTGCCTCTTAGACACAAGTCATTTGTGTCAATTGCCAAATATATTGCCAACATTCCTTACCATTCAGGAAAAATGGTGGTAGGCAGAAGGCTATGCCATCCAGTTTAAAACTCTTTTCTGGTGGGCATAGTTGTGTCCCTAGAACTTTGATCTGCTTGCATGTTAGGGATCACTTGATGGTAACGATGTCACTGGTTACTACTAGATGAAAGGCAAGCTGGGAGATTATTGGTTTACTTTGTAGCCCTAAAAGCAGAAGGCAAGAGAGAAGGGTGTGGATTTGGTGTCAAGGAAACAAAATACATGATCTACTGTTGATTATTAGAAAAAAGAAAGCAAAAACAGCATGATACAATCAATTCCTCTTTAACCTTGAAAAATATAGCTCTAGAATGGCTTTTAAAAAGATAGATAATGTCCTTTGCTGATGCTTGTGTACTTTATACCTGGTGCTCAGAGTTTGATTTAGGGAGTACTTGCCAGGTTGTCCCTAGCTGTTCCTTCTGATTAGTGATGTGCCACACATGGTTCATTAGACTCTGTCACCTTCTGTCACCTATCACAAAGATTAACCTTTAGTAAAATTGATGATAAAACACAGACAGACACACAATCTCTGTGAATAGGGGGAAAGAATATCTCATAGCAATAAACAGTTCTCACAAATAACAAATGAAAGGCTTGCCTTCCATTTGGTTGCAGTTGTAGTTTTGTTTACACTAGATAAATACTATTTGTTTTTGTCTTTTATTGGTAAATATGGGACTTTGTCTTTGGAAAAGTAGATTATTTATCTTTTAAACTGAACTAGTGAGAAAATAAAATGAAAATATTAATGAGAAAAATCCAACAGCCTGTTTTAAAATTTTTAAAAACTCAGTGAAATTTTTTATGGTAAGAGGCAAAGTGGTTTCAACTTATAAATTTCTTTTGTAGCTTTATTGAGGTATGGTTGACAAATAAAAGTTATATATATTTATGTTGTACAAGGTAATTTTAAGCTATGTAATATGATTTAATACGTGTATATTGTGAAATGATCACCACAATCAAGTTAACTAATACATCCATTACCTCATGTAGACCTTAATGTGTGTGTCTGATAAGAACACTTAAAATATATTTTAAAATATGCTCTTTTAGCAAATTTGAAGTATACAGTGAAGTATTTTATTTTTTATTAGTTTTGCCATACAATGACATGATATCACCATGGGTTTACATATGCTCCCCCTCCAGAACCCCACTCCCTCCTCCCTCCCCCCAGGAAATCTCGTTGCACCAGCCCCGAGCATCAGTCCTGGGCTGGCGATTGATTAGACATATGATAATTAACATGTTTCAATGCCATTCTCTCATATCATCCCACCCTTTCCCTCATCCACAAAGTCCACGAGTCTATTCTATACATCTGCATTCCTTTTGCCATCTCGCATGCTGGGTTCTTGTTACTGTCTTTCTAAATTCCATATATATGCGTTAATATACTGTATTGTTGTTTTTGCTTCTGGCTTACTTCACTCTGGATAATGGGCTCCAGTTTTGTCCATCTGAGTAGAACTGATTCAAATGAATTTTTTTTTAATGCTGAGTAATATTCCATTGTGTATATGTACCACTGCTTTCTTATCCATTCGTCAGTTGATGGGCATCTAGGTTGCTTCCATGTCCTGGCTATTGTAAACAAAGCAGCGATGAACATTGGGGATACATGTGGCTCTTTCAATTCTGGTTTCCTAGGTGTGTATGCCAAGCAGTGGGATTGCTGGGTCATATGGCAGGTCTATTTGCAGTTTTTTAAGGAACCTCCACACTGTTTTCCATAGTGGCTGTACTAGTTTGCAATCCCACCAAAAGTGTAAGAGAGTTCCCTTTTCTCCACATCCTCTCCAGCATTTTTTACTTGTAGATTTTTGGATTACAGCCATTCTGACTGGTGTAAAGTGATATCTCATTGTAGTTTTGATTTGCATTTCTCTGATAATGAGTGATGTTGAGCATCTTTTCATGTGTTTGTTAGCCATTTGTATGTCTTCTTTGGAGAAATGTCTGTTAAGTTCTTTGGCCCACTTTTTGATTGGGTCGTTTATTTTTCTAGAATGGAGCTGCAGGAGTTGCTTGTATATTTTTGAGATTAATTGTTTGTCCGTTGCTTCATTGGCTATTATTTTCTCCCATTCTGAAGGCTGTCTTTTCACCTTGCTTATAGTTTCCTTTGTTGTGTCCAGTGAAGTATTATTAACTATGATCACCATGTAGTACATTAGATCCCCAGAAATTATTCACCTTATAACTGAAAGTTTGCACCCATTGACCAACATGTCCATATTTCCTTATCCTATACTATTCTACTGGTTCTAAGAGTTTGACTTTTTTAGATTCTACATATAAGTGGATCATACAGCATTTATTTTTCTGTGTCTGACTTATTTCACTTAGCATAATCTCTCCCAGGCTTATCCATATTGTCATAATAGTAGGATTTCCTTCTTTTCTATGATTTGATAAATCCACACATATATGTGTATTGTTAGTTGCTCAGTCATGTTTGACTCTTTGTGACCCCATGAACTGTAACCCACCACCTCCTCTGTCCATGGATTTCTCCAGGAAAAATATGGAGCGCATAGCCATTCCCTTCTCCAGGGGATCTTCCAACCCAGGGATTAAACCAAAGTCTCCTGTATTGCATGCAGATTCTTCATGATCTGAGCCACCACAGAAGCCCATTATATGTGTGTGTGTGTTTATGTATGTTCATATGTGTGTATTATCACATACACACAATTATATATTATCAATCTTCTTTATCCATTCATTCATAGATACTTAAGTTGCTTCCATGTCTTGTCAGCTATAAATAATGCTACAGTGAACATAGGAGTGCAGATATTTCTTCAAGATACTGACTTTATTTCTTCTGGATGTATACCAGAAGTAGGTTCGCATGACTGTATATAGTAGTTCTAATTTTAATTTCTTGAGAAACCGCCATACTGTATTCCATAGCGGCTGTACCAATTTACATTTCCACCAATAGTGCATGAGGGTTCCTTTTTCTCCTTAGGTTTTCTCCAATACTTACTATTTTTTGTGTTTTTGATAGTAGACATTCTAGCAGGTGTGAGGTGATATTTCATTGTGGGTTTGGGTCTGCATTTTCCTGATGATTATGTTGAGAACTTTTTTTATAAGCCTGTTGGCAAATTTGTCTTTATAAAAATATCTGCTTAGGTCCTTTGCTCACTTTTTTATTTATTATTTTTTTCTTTATAATTTTTTTTTTCTTCACATTATCGTGTTGGTTTTGCCAGACATTGATATGAATCCACCATGGGTATACATGTGTTCCCCTTCCAGAACCCCCTTCCCACCTCCCTCCCAATTCCATCTCTCTGGGTCATCCCGGTGCACCAGCCCTGAGCACCCTGTATCAAGCATCAAACCTGGGCTGGCGATTGATTTCACATATGATAATATGTAAGTTTCAATGCCGTTCTCCCATATCATCCCACCTTTACCCTCTCCCATAGAGTCTGAAAGACTGTTCTATACATCTGCGTCTCTTTTGCTGTCTTGCATACAGGGTTCTCGTTACCATCTTTCTAAATTCCATATATATGCGTTAGTATACTGTATTGTTGTTTTTCCTTCTGGCTTGCTTCATTCTGTATAATAGGCTCCAGTTTAATCCACCTAAGTAGAACTGATTCAAGTGTATTCTTTTTAATGGCTGAGTAATATTCCATTGTGTATATGTACCACAGCTTCCTTATCCATTCGTCAGTTGATGGACATCTAGGTTGCTTCCATGTCCTGGCTATTGTAAACAATGTGGCTATGAAAACTGGGGTACATGTGTCTCTTTCAATTCTGGTTTCCTCGGTGTGTATGCCCAGCAGTGGGATTGCTGGGTCATATGGCAGTTCTATTTCCAGTTTTTAAAGGAATCTCCACACTGTTCTCCATAGTGGCTGTACTAGTTTGATTCCCACCAACAGTGTTAGAGGGCTCCCTTTTCTCCACATCCTCTCAAGCATTTATTGCTTATAGACTTTTGGATGGCAGCCATTCTGACTGGTGTGAAATGGTACCTCATTGTGGTTTTGATTTGCATTTCTCTGATAATGAGTGATGTTGAGCATCTTTTCATGTTTTTGTTAGCCATCATTTATCTTCTTTGGAGAAATATCTGTTTAGTTCTTTGGCCTACTTTTTGATTGGGTCTTTTTTTTTCTGTAATTGAGCTGCAGGAGTTCTTGTATATTTTAGAGATTAATTGTTTGTCCATTGCTTTGTTTGCTATTATTTTCTCCCATTCTGAAGGCTGTGTTTTCATCATGCTTTTAGTTTCCTTTGTTGTGTAGAAGCTTTTCATTTTAATTAGGTCCCATTTGTTTATTTTTGCTTTTATTTCCAATATTCTGGGAGGTGGGTCATAGAGGATACCTCTTTGGTTTATGTCAGAGAGTGTTTTGCCTATGTTTTCCTCTAGGAGTTTTATAGTTTCTGGTCTTATGTTTAGATCTTTGACCCTTTTTGAGTTTATTTTTATGTATGATGTTAAAAAGTGTTCTAGTTTCATTCTTTTACAAGTGGCTGTCCAGTTTTCCCAGCACCACTTGCTAAAGAGATTGTCTTTTCTCCATTGCATATTCTTGCCTCCTTTGTCAAAGATAAGGTGTCCATAGGTGCGTGCATTTATCTCTGGGTTTCTATTTTGTTCCATTGATCTATATTTCTGTCTTTGTGCCAGTACCATACTGTCTTGATGACTGTGGCTTTGTAGTATAGCCTAAAGTCAGGTAGGTTGATTCCTCCAGTTCCATTCTTCTTTCTCAAGATTGCTTTGGTTATTTAAGGTTTTTTGTATTTCTATACAAATTGTGAAATTATTTGTTCTAGTTCTCTGAGAAAGGCCTCTGGTAGCTTGACAGGAAATGCACTGAATCTATAGATTTCTCTGGGTTGTAACTCATTTTCACTATATTGATTCTTCTGATCCATGAACATGGTATATTTCTCCATGTATTTGTGTCCTCTTTGATTTCTTTCATCAGTGTTTTATAGTTTGCTATATATAGGTCTTTTGTTTCTTTAGATAGATAAACTGCTAAGTATTTTATTCTTTTTGTTTCGATGGTGAATGAAGTTGTTTCCCTAATTTATCTTTCTGTTTTCTCATTGTTAGGGTATAGGAATGCAAGGGATTTCTGTGTGTTAAATTTATATCCTGCAACTTAACTATATTCACGGGTTAGCTCAAGTAATTTTCTGGTAGAGTCTTTAGGGTTTTCTATGTAGAGGATCATGTCATCTGCAAACAGTGAGAGTTTTACTTTTCTTTCCCAGTCTGGATTCCTTTTATTTCTTTTTCTGCTCTGATTGCTGTGGCCAAGACTTCCAAAACTATGTTGAATAGTAGTGGTGAGAGTGGGCACCCTTGTCTTGTTCCTGACTTTAGGAGAAATGCTTTCAATTTTTCACCATTGAGGATAATGTTTGTTGTGGGGTTTTCATATATAGCTTTTATTATGTTGAGGTATGTTCCTTCTACTCCTGCTTTTTGGAGGGTTTTTATCATAAATGAATGTTGAATTTTGTCAAAGGCTTTCTGTACATCTATTCAGATAATCATGTGATTTTTATTTTTTAATTTGTTAATGTGGTGTATTACGTTGATTGATTTGGGATATTGAAGAACCCTTGCATCCCTGGGATAAAGCCTACTTCGTCATAATGTATGATCTTTTTAATATGTTGTTGGATTCTATTTTGTAGAATTTTTGTAAGGATTTTTGCATCTATGTTCATCAGTGATATTAGCCTGTAGTTTTCTTTTTTTTTTGTGCCATCTTTTTCGGGTTTTCGTATTAGGGTGATGGTGGCCTCATAGAATGAGTTTGGAGGCTTACCTTTGTCTGCAATTTTCTAGAAGAGTTTGAGTAGAATAGGTGTTAGCTCTTCTCTAAATATTTGGTAGAATTCAGCTGTGAAGCCATCTGGTCCTGGGCTTTTTTTTGTTGGAAGATTTCTAATTACAGTTTCAGTTTCCATGTTTTATTTGCTATTAAGTTGTATAAATTCCTTAATATAAACATTTTGAATATTAACCTCTTATCCAATATATTTGCTAATATTTTATCCATTTGCATAGGTTGACTTTTCATTTTGTGGACTAATTTGTTTGTTTTGCATAGCTTTTTAGTTTTATATAGTCTCACTTGTTTGTTTATTTATTTATTTTTGCCTGCACTTTTCATGTCAAATATTAAAAAAATCATTATCAAGACCAAAGTCAAGGTGCTTGCCCCCTATGTTTTCTTTTAGAAGCTTTTTGACTTCAAGTCTTATATTTAAGTTTTTAACCAATCCAATCCAAGTTAATTTTTGTGTATGGTGTGAGACGAGAGCACAGTATCATTTTTTTTCCATCTGGGAATACAGTTTTTTCATTTTCACTTATTGAAGAGACTGTCCTTTCCCATTGTCTATTCTTGCCATCCTTGTCAAAAAAAAATTAACCCTATACATGTGTTTTTGTTTTGTTTTAAAATTTGTGCTCTCTATTCTGTTCTTTGGGATATGAATCTTTTTTTATGACAGTACCAGGATGTTCTCACTATTATAGTTTTCTATCAGAGTTTGAATTCAGGAAGTGTAATGTCCCTAGCTTTGTTCTTCTTCCTCAGGATTACTTTAGCTATTTGGTGTCTTCTGTGGTTCCACACAAGATTTAGGATTTATTTTTGTATTTGTGAAAGTGCCTTTGGAATTTTGATAGGCATTACATTGAATATGTAGATTGTTTTGGTTACTTTGGGCATTTTAATTATATTCATTCTTCCAATACATGAACATGAGATCTTTTTCTATTTATTTATATCTTCCTCAATTTCTTTCTTAAATATCTTACAGGTATTTTGTTTTTTTTAAATTTATTTATTTTTTATTTGATGGATAATTGCTTTACAGAATTTTATTGTTTTCTGTCAAACCTCAACATGAATCGGCCGTAGATATACATATATTTCTCCCTTTTGAACCTGTCTCCCATCTCCCATCCCATACCACCCCTCTAGGTTGATACAGAGCCTCTCTTTGAGTTTCCTGAGCCAAATAGCAAATTCCCATATGTATGTTAATGTGATGTATTAACATAACAATATGTTGGCTGTCTATTTTACACATGGTATTGTAAGTTTCTGTGTTACTCCCTCCATACATGTCACCCTCTTCTTCCCTCTTCCCATGTCTATAGGTCGGTTGTTTGTGTCTGATTCTCCATTGCTGCTCTGCAAATAAATTCTTCAGTACCATCTTTCCAGATTCTGGATATCTGCATTAGTAAACAATATTTATGTTTCTTTTTTTGACTTATTTCACTCTGTATAATAGACTATAGGTTCATCCACTTCATTAGAACTGACTCACATGTGTTCCTTTTTATGGCTGAGTAATATTCCATTGTATATATATATACCACAGCTTCTTCTTCTTCTTCTTTTTTTTTTTTTTTTTTTTTTTTTTTACCATTTTCACTGTCAGTGGGCATCTTGGTTGCTTCCATGTTCCAGCTATTGTAAATAGTGCTTCAGTGAACAATGGGATACATATGGTCTTTTTGAATTTTGGTTTCCTCAGGGTGTGTGCTGAGGAGTGGGATTGCTGGGTCATATGGTAGATTTATTCCTAGTTTTTTTTTTTTTTTTTAAAGAATCTCCATACTGTCTTTGATACCAGCAGGATCAATTTACATTCCCACCAGCAGGGTCAGAGTGTTCCCTTTTCTCCACACCCTCTCCAGCATTTACTGTTTGTAGACTTTTTGATGATGGCCATTCTGACTGGTGTGAGGTGATATCTCAGCATAGTTTTGATTTGCACTTCTCTAATAATGAGTGATATTGAACATCTTTTCATGTGTTTGTTAGCCATCTGTATGTCTTCTTTGGAGAAATATCTGTTTAGGTCTTTTCCACTTTTTGATTGCATTGCTTGTTTTTCTGGTATTGGAAATTAATCCTTTGTCCGTTGTTTCCTTTGGTATTATTTTCTCTCATTCTGAGGGTTGTCTTTTCACCTTGTTTGTAGTTTCCTTTGCTGTGCAAAAGTTTTAAAGTTTAATCAGGTTCCACTTGTTTCCTTTTGTTTTTATTTCCATTACTCTAGGTGGTGAATCATAAAGCATCTTGCTTTGATTTAATGTCACTGAGTGTTCTGTGTATGTTTTCCTCTAAGAGTTTTATAGTTTCTGGTCTTACATTTAGGTCTTTAATCCATTTTGAGTTTATCTTTGTGTATGATGTTAGAAAGTGTCCTAAATTCATTCTTTTTCATGTAGCTGTCCAGTTTTCCCAGCAGGACTTACTGAAGAGGCTGTCTTTACCCAATTGTATATTCTTGCCTCCTTTGTCAAAAATAAGGTACCCATAGGTACATGGGTTTATTGCTTGGCTTTCTATCTTGTTCTATTGATCTATATTTATGTTTTTGGCCAGTATCATACTGTCTTGATGACTGTAACTTTGTAGTATAATCTGAAGTCAGGCAGGTTGATTTCTCCAGCTCCATTCTTCTTTCTTAAGAATGCTTTGGCTATTCGGGGTCTTTTGTGTTTCCTGACGAATTGTGAAAATTTTTGTTCTAGTTCTTTGAAAAATTCCAGTGGTAATTTGATAGGGATCACATTGAATCTGTATATTGCACTTGATAGTATAGTCTTTTTTACAATATTGATCCTTCCTACACATAAATATGGAATACCTCTCCATCTGTTTATGTCCTCTTTGATTTCTTTCCTCAGTGTTTTATAATTTTCTATATATATTTCTTTTGTCTCCTTGGGTAAGTTTATTCCTAAATATTTTATTCTTTTTGTTGAAATGGTGAATAGGATTTTTGCATTGTTAGTATATAGGAATGCAAGTGATTTCTGTATAGGGACTTTGTTTCCTGTGACTTTGCTAAATTTACTGATTAGCTCTAGTAATTTTCTGCTACTGTCTTATAGAGTTTTTGTGAATAGCATCATGTCATCTGCAAAACAGTGACAGCTTTACTTCTTTTCTAATCTTGATTCCTTTTATTTCTTTTTCTTCTCTGATTTCTGTCACCAGGACTTCCAAAACTATGTTGAATAATAGTGGTGAAAGTGGACATCCTTATCTTGTTTCTAACTGTAGGGGAATGCTTTCATTTTTTCACCATTGAGAGTAATGTTTGCTGTAGGCTTGTATATGGTCCTTACTATGATGAGTTAAGTTCCTTTTCTGCCCATTTTTGAGACGTTTTAATCATAAATTGGTGCTGAATTTTTTTTCAAAGGTTTTTTCTGCATCTATTGTGATTATCATATGGTTTTTATCCTTCAATTTGTTAAGTGGTGTGTTCACATTAATTAACTTCCATATATTGAGGAATCCTTGCATCCCTGGAATAAATCCAACTTGATCATGGTGTATGAGGTTTTTAATACATTGTTGATTTCTGTTTGCTAAAATTTTGTTGAAGATATTTGCATCTATGTTCATCAGTTATATTGCCCTGTAGTTTTCTTTTTTGTTTGTTGTGTTTGGTTTTGGTGTCAGGGTGATGGTGGCCTTGTAGAATGAGTTTGGAATTGTTCCTTCCTCTGCACTTTTTTGAAAGAATTTTAGAAGGATAGGCCTTAGCTATTGTCTGAATGTTTGATAGAATTCTCCAGTGAAGCCATCTGGTCCTGGACTTTGCTGTTTTAGATTTTTGATCACTGCTTTGGTTTCCTTGCTTGTAATTGAATTATTTATAATTTCTATTTCTTCCTGATTCAGTCCTGAAAGATTGAACTTTTCTAACAATCTTTTCATTTCTTCTAGGTTATCCATTTTATTGCCATATAAGTAGTTCTTGTGGTCTCTTATACTCCTTTGCATTTCTGCATTGTCTTTTGTAACCTCTCCTTTTTCATTTCTAATTTTGTTGATTTGATTCTTCTCTCTCTCTTTCTTTTTCTTGATGAGTCTGGCTAAAGGTTTGTCAATTTTGTTCATCTTCTCAAAGAACCAGTTTTAGTTTATTAATATTTACTATTCTTTCATTTCTTTTTTATTTATTTCTGCTCTAATCTTTATGATGTTTTTCCTTCTGCTAATTTTGGGGGTATTTTTGTCCTTTTTATAGTTGTTTTAGGTATAAAGTTAGGTTACTATTCGATGTTTTTCTTGTTTCTTGAGGTAGGATGTATTGCTATAAACTTCCCTCTTAGAACTGCTTTTGCTGCATCCCATAGGTTTTGAGTTGTCATGTTTTTATTGTCATTTGTTTCTAGGAATTTTTAAATTTTCCTTTTGATTTCTTCAGTAACCTGTTCATTATTTATAAATGTATTGTTTTATCTCCATGTGTTTGTGTTTTTTATAGTTTTTTTCTTGTAGTTGATATCTAGTCTCATACCATCGTGGTCAGAAAAGATGCTTGATACAAGTTCAATTTTCTTAAATTTACTGAGGTTTGATTTGTGACCCAAGATATGGTCTGTCCTGGAGAAAGTTCCTTGTGCACTTGAGAAGAAGGTGTGTTCTTCTGCATTTTGATGGAATGTCCTGAAGATATCAATGAGATCCATCTCATCTAATATATCATTTAAGACTTGTGTTTCCTTTTTGATTTTCTGTTTTGATGATCTGTCCACTGGTGTAAGTGGGGTGTTATTCTCCTACTATTTTTGTGTTACTGTCAATTTCTCTTTTCATGTGTATTAGTATTTGTCTGATGTGTGAGTTTCTCCTATGTTGGATGCATAGATATTTACAATTATTGTGTCTTCCTCTTGGATTGATCCTTGATCATTATGTTGTGTCCTTCCTTATCTCTTGTAATATTCTTTATTTTAAGGTCTACTTTGTCTGATATGAGGATTGCTCCTCCAGCTTTCTTTTGATTTTCATTTGCATAGAATATAGTTTTCCATCCTCTCAGTTTCAGTCTATATGTGTCTTTACTGAAGTGCATTTCTTGCCAACAGCATATATAAAAGATAAAAATCAAGACAGGTCTTGTTTTAGCCAGTCTGTCTTTTGGTTGGAGCATTTAATCTATTTACATTTAAAGTAATTAGTGTTATATATGTTCCTATTGCTATTTTCTTAATTGTTTTGGGTTTGTTTTTGTAGATCTTTTTCTTCTCTTGTATGTCCTAAGTCTCATTAACATTTTTGTAAAGCTGGTTTGGAGGTACTGAATTGTTTTAACATTTGCTTGCCTGAAAAATTTTTATTTCCCCATCAATTTTAAATGAGGTCCTTGCTGGGTACAGTAATCTTGGTTGTGAATTTTTCCTTCTCAGTACTTTGTTTTTGTGTGTGTGTGTGTGTGTGATTCTTAAATTTATTTTATCATTATCATGTCAGTAGTCTTGTAATATATTGCATAACACATACACATATACACAAGTACAAGCTGTTATTGTTCAGTCATTATGCCATGTCCGAGTCTTTGCAACCCCATGGACTGCAACATGCCAGATATCCCTGTCCTTTACCAACTCCCGGTGTTTACACAAATTCATGTCCATTGAGTCTGTGATGCCATCCAACCATTTAATCCTCTGTCGCCTGCTTCTCTTGCCCTCAGTCTTTCCTAGTATCAGTTTCTTTTTCAGTGAGTCAGCTCTTCACATCAGGTGGCTTTTCAGTACTTTAAATGTATCCTGCTATTCCCATCTTGCCTTCAGAGTTTCTGCTGAAAGATCAGCTATTAATCATATGGAGTTTCCCTTGTATGTTACTTGTTGCTTCTCTCTTACTGCTTTTAATATTCTTACTTTGTGCTTAGTCTTTGTTAGTTTGATTATTATGTGTCTTGGCATGTTTCTCCTTGGGTTTGTCCTGAACGGGACTCTTTGCACCTGTTGGATTTGATTGACTGTTTCCTTTTCCATGTTGTGGAAATTTTCAGCTATAATCTCTTCAAAGATTTTCTCATACCCCTTTTTTTCCATTTTCTTCTTCCGGGACCCTTATAATTCAATGTTGGTACGTTTGATAATGTTCCAGAGATCTCTGAGACTATCCTCAGTTCTTTTCATTCTTTTTACTTTATGCTGCTCTTCAGAAGTTATTTCCACCATATTATCTTCCAGTTCACTGATCCTTTCTTTTGCTTCAAATATCCTGCTATTGATTCCTTCTATTTTTTATTTCAGCAATTGTATTGTTTGTCTCTGTATGTTTCTTTTTTAATTCTTCTAAGTCTTTGTTAATTAATTCTTGCATTTTCTTCATCCTGTTTTCAAGAGTTCTGATCATCTTTACTATCATTATTCTGAATTCTTTTTCAGGTAGTTTACCTCTTTCCTGTTCATTTATTTGGACTTCTAGAACAAAACTTCTAGTTTATTCTTTCATTTGTGCAATATTTCTCTGTCTTTTCGTTAGTTTTTGTTTCTTTTTTTATAGCTTACTGTGTTTGAAGTCTCCTTTTCCCAGGCTTCTAGGTTTAATTTTTTTTTTCTTTTTTGTTTCTGCCCTCTGTTTGATCCAGTGGTTTGTGTAAACTTCCTATAGGGAGAGATTTGTGCTGAGTTTTTTTGTTTTTTTTTTTTCTCTGATGGGCAGGGATCTGTGAGGTGATAATCCTGTCTGCTGATGATTAGGTTTGAATTTTTGTCTTGTTTGTTTTTTGGATGAGGTGCTCTGCATAGGGCTCTACTGGCAGTTGGGTGATGGTGAGTCTTGTATTCAAGTGATTTCTTTTACAGGAGTTCTCACTATTTGATACTCCCTAGGGTTAGGAGTTCTCTGGTTGTCTAAGGTCTTAGAATTAGTGCTCAGGGCTTGATCTCCTATCAGGAATTAAGATTCCACAAATGGTTTGTTATGGCATTAAGTGATATTAAAACAAATACCCAAAAATGACCCAGAGAGATGGAATTGAGAGGGAGGTGGGAAGGGGGTTTGGGGAGGGGAACACATGTATACCCATGGCGGATTCATGTCACTGTATGGCAAAATCAATATGATAATGTAAAGAAAATAAATAAATAAAATCCAAAAAATAAAACAAATACCCAAAAATTAGAAACCAAAAATGAACCTCAGACAAATTCCAGGTTACAAAATCATGTAAATAATAAGAAAAAAATAATATAAACATATACATGTACACTTATAATCAAAATCAAAACAGTCCAACAGAAATAAACACCAATAGATTGACCTAGCACAAAATGGAAACCAAAAATGATATCTTCCAGTTAAGAACAAAGCTAAAGTGGAAAACAAAACTAAAGCAAGGTGTCAAGTGGGGAATAAAGCAATGAAAATAAAACTAACAAATAGGGTGAGAGGTTAAGAAAGAAAGAAAAGAAAGAATAGACATGCAAAGTTAAATAGTGGTAGATAAAGCAGATTTGTATACATTAAGGATTAACTGCAATGGGAAAAGAACTGTGGAGAAAAGCAAAGGAACAAATGTAGAAGAAAATAATAGTTTTTAAAAATTAAAATTAAAAAAGAGAAAAATAAGAAGGGGAAGAAAAAGGAAAATGCAACAGATCTGCAGAAGACCAATGTAGAGGCAGAGGTTTATAACAACAAAAAGTGTGATTGAAAAAACAAATGCAACTCAAAATCTTAATTAGATTTCATAGTGCCAGTAAAATCAATTACAACAGCAAGGGCAGGGGGATGATAAAGGGGGGGAAAAAAGAAAAGAAATGAAAAAGGTCCAAAAGAATC
This sequence comes from Antilocapra americana, assembly GCA_007570785.1. Taxonomy (NCBI): domain Eukaryota; kingdom Metazoa; phylum Chordata; class Mammalia; order Artiodactyla; family Antilocapridae; genus Antilocapra; species Antilocapra americana. Next base: position 8,614,993 of record ML664152.1, on the reverse strand, counting down.
TAAAGAACAAGTCAAAACATAAGAATAATAATGTTTTTCTTGAGTCACTGCTGTCAGAATCCTTACGCTCACTGGGAGTCATAGTCCACCTAGCACCTCCAGGGTGCCTTCCAACACTGTGCTGGTCTCTGGACCTGCCATGGGGGCAACTCAGTCTCTAATATGTTTCTAGGCCTGTGTGTTCTTGCCTCCAATGTCCACAGCTATCAGAACTAGTGCGTTTTCTTTTGTGGGAGCTCTCAGTGTCCCTTTATATAGTCCCCAGACACAGAGTCTGCCTAGTTGATCATATGCATTTAATCTGCAGCTTGTACAGCTGGTGGGAGGGTTTTTGGTCTTCTTCCTTAGCCACACTGCCCCTAGATTTCAATTGTGGTTTTATTTCCACCTCTGCAGGTGAGGCATCCACTGGGGTTTGCCCCTGAGGCTGCTCTGGGGGACTTGGGTCTGCCCCAGTAAGGGCCAAGTATGGAGGTGGTGCAGCTTCTTGGGTCTCAGGGGTTCTGGAAGCATCAGGTACTCAGGAGAGTTGGCAGCTGGAGCAGCAGGAGATACAGTGCTCTAGAAGGGTATGGCAATCAGTATTGGCCAATACACTCCAATATTCTTGCCTAGAGAATCCCACTAACAGAGAAGCCTGGCAGGCCATGGTCCACAGGGTTGCAAATGGTTGGACATGACAGAAGCGACTCCATGTGCATAGATGCAAGACTTTTTTTGCTTATGGCAGCTCTGTACCAGTGAGAGTTGAGTATGAAAGTGGCACAGCTTCTTGGGTCGGGGGGACCCCGGTGGTGCAAGTGTGCAGGGACATGGACTGTCTCAGCTACAGGAGTTATGGTCCTATCAAAGTCTTTTTTTGAGCCTCTGATAGCTGGTGACCAGAAGGCCTCTTTGGCTAGTCTTTCTCCTTATCTCCATCCATTCAGGCACTTAGAGGGCTCCCTCGCCTGGGGTCCTTCTCTGTTGTTCGGTGCATCAGATACATAAGGGGCCCCCTGGCTGGAGTACCACTTTGTAGAACAGTGTGTCAGGCACTTAAGGGAGCACCCTGGGTGGGGTCCTATTCTGTTGTTGGTGCATCACTCACTTAAAGGAACACCCTAGTTGCAGTCCTACTTTGTAGTTCGCTGCATCACCACTTAAAGGAGCACACTGGATGGGATTCTACTGGAGTTTGGTGCATCAGGTGCTTGATGGGCCAGCCTCTCTGTTGTTCAGCTGCCAATGCTGGCATGTGGGCAGAGAGAGGCTATGGTGATGCCTCCACCCCCTATGCATCATTGGCATTATTGCCTTCTATGGCTTCCTGACTTTTCTCCACATGTATTTCCCACCATGGTCTCCTCCTTCACATCCCCTTGGTCCATCTCTCCAAAGTCAACAGCAGCCCTCGCCCAGGGATTGCTCCACAATACTAGCTCTAACTCCTAGCCACTGCACCTTCTAGGAGACCTGCACCTCTGTCTGGAGTATGTATGGCTGTAGCAAGGACTGTCTGATTCTCATACCATTTAGGCTGCCACAGATCAGTTATTTCACTCTCAGCCTTAAATATTTCTCCTTTGACCCAGACAATTGCCCTGATTTGGGGATTGACCCCTGCTTCAGTTCCCCCACCTACCGAGGGCAAGTCCAGTCCTACTAATACTCCCATATTTCCCCCTAGTTACTTCATCCTACTGACTTTTGTGTGGTTCTGTATGTATATTCTTTTCTGCTGTCCACTCTCAGCTTGTGTTCTGCAAGCAGTTCTGTGTCTAAAGGTATATTCCTCATGTATCTGTAGAGAGAGATGTAACCCACATTCACCTGGACACTATGGTATCCAAATGATAGTAACTGAAAGAAGCAGCCTTAGCCCTTAGAGCTGGAAGAACAAGGAGGAAAAATGGGCTAAAACCCAGGCCTCTGATGAAGAGATGGTGCCATGTCCCTGAAGGGTGTGATAGGCTGATTCTGTGAGTGTTAGAGAAACGTAAAGTAGATTCAACAAACAAGGGAAGTGCCTTTGTTTGAGTGAGAAGTGTTGGTGGGGGAAGATCACTGATGCCCCTGGGGTGTGAGAGCCAGCCCCCTCTACTTCTCCATTCTTATCATCACCTCTAAGGGACCCTGCTTGGCACTAACAGGGATCTGGTTGCCAAATCAAACAGTGGTTTTTAGAGTTCTCAGCTTTGACATCACAAAGAAATATAGAAAGGTGAGTGAAACTGAGAGACAAGTTTAGTAGTCGGCAAACCCATCTACCTTCCCCAAGCTGTCAGTCACAGAGTATGAGTGTCTTTAATTATTCCACAAGACAGCTAAGCTCCTATCCTGGCTACAGCTAATACTTAATCAAGTTTCATCCTTGTACTATCAGTGGTCCTAGGTGGGTTTCAGGGGTGGATAGAGCAAAATAAGATGGGTCCTCTGAAAATTCATCTGCCCAACAAATATTTATGTATTGCCCTATTCTAGGTCTTGGAGACATACAAATAAAAAGACATGGTTCCAGCCATTTGAGATTTCCCAATCTTGTGGTTGACAAAGTAATCAAATTATAATATAGTGTGATAAGACCAATGATTTCATCAAAATGAGTACTATAGAGTTATGAAAGATGGCAAAGGTAACAAAAATTATTTATTATCGCTCACCTTTTCTGTTGGTAAAGGATTGAGGCAGGGCACCTCAGGGAGAGTTTGTCTCTACTCTACAATGTCTGAAGTCTTTAGTAGAAAATTTGAAGGCTAAAGGCTGAAATCACTTGGAGGTTCATTCACTCACATGTTGGATATGTTGGCTGGGCGCCAAGCTGGGGCTCTTGCTCAGAACATATAGTCTTTTCATACAGTCTGAGCTTCTTCAAAACATGGCATCTGGGTTCCTAAGGCAATTATGCCAAGAGAGAGCCAAGCAGAAGCCACATTGCCTTTTACGACCTAGTTTCACCTGCCATGTACTTCTATCACAACGTTTTTCTGAGACAGGACAAAGATCTACTTAAGTCAGTGTAGGAGAACCAATTTCCCACCTCTCTATGGAGAAATGTCAGTGTCATGATATAAGGAAGGGAATGTGCAGTGGGATATATATCAGTGCAGGCATCTTTGGAAAATGTCACCTGCCACAGTATCTAACTCAATCCATGGTTAGGGTAGAAGGTAGTCAGGAAATGTTCTTTGAGGGGATGGCATTCCTGATCGATTCTGAAGACCCAGAAGGATTTCTTCTGAAGACCCAGAAGGATATCATCAATGAAGAAGAGAGGAAGGTTATTTCAGATTCAAAAAAAGTCCCAGAGTCTTAAAGTAGATTTATGTCTAGAAAAGTGCCTATAGTTCATTGTGTTTCATTTTCTTTGAATGGTAGAGTCTCTGTTTACCAAGTCTTTCTCTTTCAGAAGAAAGTCAGGCTGATGATGCAAGGAATAGAGTCTGGCATTCTGAGGCTAGTCTGTCCACGCTCGTCCTCCACTCTTCTCTGTCTGGACACACAAAAAGTATTAAGATGCTCTGGGTAGTCAGTTTCCTGTTGCCACAGGACTGTATCGTGGGGCCCGAGTGTGAAATGGTGGGGAAGGAAATGCCTTATATCAGCATCCCTACTCCAAACCTGCTCACCTGGTTCTCTGCATCGTTCTGAAGAATCAAGAAGAATTCTTGATGCTGACACCAAAAATACAGTCTTCTTCTAAAGATCTCTTCATTCCTTTATTGCTATATCTTATTGCAATCCCCTCAACTCTTCTGATGAGGAAAAATACCAATTGATCCTTATTTTCTAACTGAGATCACCTCCTGGAAGCATGTCATCCTGTTCTGGCTTAGCAAAGTTATATAGCCCTTAGCCACCATCAGCTTCTAAGTACCCCTTACAAATATCTTCTTCTTGCTACTTCTTTCTCCCTTATTCTCCCTACTTTATCCAGTCAAACTCTGCAGTATTTTTTTCTTCTTTCATTCTTTTACATCTCCTTTGCCCTCACTCTAGACTTCTAGAATTTTCTTCTTAGACTTTTAAGGAGGTTTAATAATTGGTCTCTCAACCACTTGTCTTTTCCAACTCTCAACCATACTTAGCATCACTAAGACCTCTTTGCAGAGTCTATTCAACTTGGTTGATTTTTCCTAGGAGGCATTTATTGAATTGCTCCCAAGCTGGATGTTCCCAAAGGTACCCCCCTGCACCTTGTGTGTCTCTAAATATGGCTCAGTGTGATGTCTGCTGCTGAGCTAAATGACTTCTAGATGGAAACCTTCCAGTTTCTGGCACCATCATTAACTAGCATTCATTCATTAGAACATTTAAGAGAAATTAGTTGGACGAATAATGTGCTCCCATACAAAAATAATGAAACACGAATGTTAGCAACATTAAATAAAATAAATAAGTACGTGCAGCCTTTGTTGGTTAACTGCTCATGCAGAGTTTACCAAACATACCTCTTCTTGACTTCTCCTTGCTATCCCCTGACCCTCTTACCTACTGCCTTCTTGTCCTCTCTCCATAGAATTACGACTGTGACCATGCTCAGTGTCCGACTCTTAGCAACTTCAGCTTTCTCTGTCCATGGGATTTTCCAGGAAAGAATACTGGAGTGGGTTGCCATTTCCTCCTCCAGGGGATCTTCCAACCTAGGGATCAAATCAGCTTCTCTTGCATCTCTTGCATTGGCAGGCAGATTCTTTACCACTGAGTCACCTGGGAAGCCCCAGAATTAAGACTTGTCTTTTATCACATTGTGCCCTGTTCATGCTTGATTATTAACAGCTGAAACTCTCATATAATCAATTTAAGTCCAGACTGCCTCTGTTGACAGAGTTTGTTTCTCCTCGAGAATAGGGACCATTTCTTATGTGTCCCTCTAGACTCTGTAAGTTGGCTCTTTGCACTGGAGGCCAAAGTAATGGAGCTTTGGCTTTAGCACCAGTCCCTCCAGTGAACACTAAGGGTTGATTTTCTTCAGGATTGACTGGTTTGATCTCCCTGCTGTCCAAAGAACTCTAAGGAGTTTTCTCTAGCACTGCAGTTCAAAGGCATCAATCATTGTCAGTCAGCTTTTTTTTACTGTCCAGCTCTCACATTCATACAGAACTACTGGAGAAACGATAGCTTCGACTATTTGGGCCTTTGTCAGCAAAGTAATGTCTCTGATTTTTAATATGCTGTCTAGGTTTGTCATTGCTTTTCTTCCAAGGAGCAAGCGTCTTTTAATTTCATGGCTGTAGTCACCATCCACACTGATTTTGGAGCCCAAGAACATAAAAAGTCTATTACTGTTTTCACATCTATTTGCCATGAAGTTATGAGGCCTGGTGCTGTAATTTCAGATTTTTAGATGTTGGGTTTTAAGCCATCTCCTTCACCCTCATCAAGAGACTATTTCCTCTGTGCTTTCTGCCATAAGAGTGGTGTCATCTGCATATCCGAGGTTACTGACATTTCTCCTGGCAATCTTGATTTCAGCTTGTGATTCATCCAGCCTGGCATTTTGCATGATGTATTCTGCAAATAAGTCATATAAGCAGGGTGACAACACACAGCCCTCACACATGCCGCTCCCAATTCTGAACCAGTCCATTGTTCCATGTCTGGCTCCAACTGCTTCTTCCTACCCTGCACAGGCTTCACAGGAGGCAGGTAAGATGGCCTGGTATTCCCTTTCTCTAAGAAATTTCCACATTTTGTTATGATTCACACAATCAACAGCTTTAGTGTAGTCAATGAAGCAGATGTTTTTCTGGAATTCTCCAGATTTTTCTATAATGCAATGGATCTTGGCAATTTGATCTCTGATTTCTCTGCCCGTTGTAAATCGAGCTTGTATATCTGGAAGTTTTCAGTTTACATACTGCTGAAGCCCAGCCTGAAGGACTCTGAGCATCACCCTGCTAGTATGTGAAATGAGTGCAACTGCATGGCAATTTGAACATTCTTTGGCATTGCCCTTCTTTGGGACTGAAATGAAAACTGACATTTTCCAGTCCTGTGGCCACTGCTGAGTTTTCCAAATTTGCTGGCATATTGAGTGCAATACTTTCACAGCATCATCTTTTAGGATTTGAAATACCTCAGTTGGAATTCCATCACCTCCACTAGCTTTGTAGTGATTCTTCCTAAGGCCCACTTGACTTCACATTCCAAGATGTCTGACTCTAGGTGAGTGATGACACCATTGTGATTATCTGGGTCATTAAGATCTTTTTTGTGTAGTTCTTCTGTGTGTTCTTGCCACCTCTTTTTAATATCTTCTGCTTCTGTTAGGTCCATATAGTTTCTGTCCTTTACTGTGCCTATCTTTGCATGAAACATACTCTTGGTATCTCTAATTTTCTTGAAGAGATCTGAAGTCATTCTTATTCTACTATTTTCCTCTATTTCTTTGCGTTGTTCAGTCAAAAACACTTTCTTATCTCTCCTTGCTCTTCTTTGGAACTCTGCATTCAGATGGGTATATCTTTCCTTTTCTCCTTTGCCTTTTGCTTCTCTTTTCTCATCTATTTGTAAGGTCTCCCTCAGACAACCATTTGCCTTTTTGCACTTCTTTTTCTTGGGGATGGTCTTGATCCCTGCCTTGTGTACAATGTTAGGAACTTCCATCAATAGTTCTTCAGGCATTCTGTCTATAAGATCTAATTCCTTGAGTCTATTTGTCACTTCCATTATATAATCATATGGGATTTGATTTAGGTTTTGAGAGTCCTTTGGACTGCAAGCAGATCCAACCAGTTCATCCTAAAGGAGATCAGTCCTGAGTGTTCATTGGAAGAACTGATGTTGAAGCTGAACGTCCAAAACTTTGGCTACTTAATGTGAAGAGCTGACTCATTTGAAAAGACCCTGATGCTGGGAAAGATTGAGGGCAAGAGGGGGAGGGGACGACAGAGGATGAGATGGTTGAATGGCATAATTTACTCAATGGACATGAGTTTGGGTAAACTCGGGGTGTTGGTGATGGACAGGGAGGCCTGGCATGCTGTTGTCCATGGGGTCACAAAGAATTGGACACAACTGAGTGACTGAACTGAACTCAACTGATTTGTCACTTTCACTGTATAACCATATTGGATTTGATTTAGGTCATACTTAGATGGCCTAGTGGTTTTCTCTATATTCTTTAATTTAAGTCTGAATTTTGCAATTCCTATTAAGAAGTGTTATTTTGCCCATTTTGGGTAAGGCACCCAAATGAGATCTAAGTTAGTATCTTGTCGTGATCCCATAGAGATGCTCCTAAAAAGTCACCCATGCAGTTTATTCTACCGAGGACAATCTTCTCATTATCCAGGTCATCTCCTACTCATCATGAGTAGATTTTAGCTTAACTGTCACTTCCTTGAGAAACTTTCCCTAACACCCTTCCATGAAATTTCAGTTTTCCTTCCTTCTTTGCCAAAGAAGGGACTCCTATATATACTTTCTTATACTTCTCATGTTACAGGAAATACCATATTTTACTGCTTGCCTATTAGTTATATTCACCTTTAAACTGCATACCCCACAAGAGGTCCATATATATCTTTTTTTTCTTTATTTTTTTTTACTTTACAATATTGTATTGGTTTTGCCATACATTGACATGAATCCACCATGGGTGTATATGTGTTCCCCATTAAGAACCCCCCTCCCACCTCCCTTCCCATCCCCTCCCTCTGGGTCATCCCAGTGCACCAGCTCTGAACATCCTGTATCATGTATCAAACCTGGACTGGCGATTCCTTTCACATATGATCATTTACATGTTTCAATGCCATTCTCCCATATCATCCCACCCTCACCTTCTCACTTAGAGTCAAAAAGACTGCTCTATACATCTGTGTCTCTTTTTCTGTCTCTCATACAGGGTTATCGTTACCATCTTTCTAAATTCCATATATATGCATTAGTATGTTGTATTGGTGTTTTTCTTTCTGGCTTACTTCACTCTGTATAATAGGCTCCAGTTTCATCCACCTCATTAGAACTGATTCGAATGTATTCTGTTTAATGGCTGAGTAATATTCCATTGTGTATATGTACCACAGCTTCCTTATCCATTCGTCTGCTGATGGACATCTAGGTTGCAACCATATCCAGGCTATTATGAACAGTGCTGCAATGAACATTGGGGTACACCTATCTCTTTCAATTCTGGTTTCCTTGGTGTGTATGCCCAGCAGTGGGATTGCTGGGTCATATGGCAGTTCTATTTCCAGTTTTTAAAGGAATCTCCACACTGTTCTCCATAGTGGCTGTACTAGTTTGCATTCCCACCAACAGTGGAAGAGGGTTCCCTTTTCTCCACATCCTCTCCAGCATTTATTGCTTGTAGACTTTTGGATGGCAGCCATTCTGACTGGTGTGAAATGGTACCTCATTATGGTTTTGATTTGCATTTCTCTGATAATGAGTGATGTTGAGCATCTTTTCATGTTTTTGTTAGCCATAATATATCTTCTTTGGAGAAATGTCTGTTTAGTTCCTTGGCCCACTTTTTGATTGGGTCATTTATTTTTCTGGAATTGAGCTGCAGGAGTTGCTTGTATATTTTTGAAATTCATTCTTTGTTGCTTCGTTTGCTATTATTTTCTCCCATTCTGAAGGCTGTCTTTTCACCTTGCTTATAGTTTCCTTTGTTGTGCAGAAGCTTTTCATTTTAATTAGGTCCCATTTGTTTACTCATGCTTTTATTTCCGATATTCTGGGAGGTGGGTCATAGAGGATCCTGCTTTGGTTTATGTCGGAGAGTGTTTTGCCTATGTTATCCTCTAGGAGTTTCATAGTTTCTGGTCTTATGCTTAGATCTTTGATCCATTTTGAGTTTATTTTTGTGTATGGTGTTAGAAAGTGTTCTAGTTTCATTCTTTTACAAGT
>ML664152.1:8498872-8606142 GCA_007570785.1 Antilocapra americana | reverse complement strand
TGTTAAAGAGGTTGTCTTTTCTCCATTGTATATTCTTGCCTCCTTTGTCAAAGATAAGGTGTCCATAGGCACATGGATTTATCTCTGGGCTATCTATTTTGTTCCATTGATCTATATTTCTGTCTTTGTGCCAGTACCATACTGTCTTGATGACTGTGGATTTGTAGTATAGCCTAAAGTCAGGTAGGTTGATTCCTCCAGTTCCATTCTTCTTTCTCAAGATTGCTTTGGCTATTTGAGGTTTTTTTTTTTTCTTTGTATTTCCATAGAAATTGTGAAATTATTTGTTCTAGTTCTCTGGAAAAGACCATTGGTAGCTTGATAGGGATTGCATTGAATCTATAGATTGCTTTTGGTAGTATACTCATTTTCACTATGTTGATTCTTCCGATCCATGAACACAGTATACTTCTCCATCTATTTGTGTCCTCTTTGATTTCTTTCATTAGTGTTTTATAGTTTTCTATATATAAATCTTTTGTTTCTTTAGGTATATATATTCCTAAATATTTTATTCTTTTCGTTGCAGTGGTGAATGGAACTGTTTCCTTAATTTCTTTCTGTTTTTTCATTGTTAGTGTATAGGAATGCAAGAGATTTCTGTGTGCTGATTTTATATCCTGCAACTTTACTATATTCATTGATTTGCTCTAGTAATTTTCTGGTGGAATCTTTAGGGTTTTCTATGTAAAAGATCATGTCATCTGCAAACAGTGAGTGTTTTATTTTACTTCTTTCCCAATCTGGATGCCTTTTATTTCTTTTTCTGCTCTGATTGCCATGGCCAAAACTTCCAAAACTATGTTGAATAGTAGTGGTGAGGGTGGGCACCCTTATCTTTTTTGTGACTTTAGGGAAAGTGCTTTCAATTTTTCACCATTGAGGATAATGTTTGCTGTGGGTTTTTCATATATAGCTTTTATTATTTTGAGGCATGTTCCTTCTATTCCTGGTTTTGGAGGGCTTTTTTTTTTTTTTTAACATAAATGGATGTTGAATTTTGTCAAAGGCTTTCTCTGCATCTATTGAAATAATCATATGGTTTTTATTTTTCAGTTTGTTGTTGTGGTGTAGTACATCGATGCATTTGAAATATTGAAGAATCTTTGCATTTCTGGGATAAAGCCCACTTGGTCATGATCTATGGTCTTTTTAATGTGTTGTTGGATTCTGTTTGCTAGAGTTTTGTTAAGGATTTTGGCATCCATGTTCATCAGTGATATTGGCTTGTAGTTTTCTTTTTTTTTGTGGCATCTTTGTCAGGTTTTGGTATTAGGGTGATAGTGGCCTCATAGAATGAGTTTGGAAGTTTACCTTCGTCTGTAATTGCCTGGAAGAGTTTGAGTAGGATAGGTGTTAGCTCTTCTCTAAATTTTTGGTAGAATTCAGCTATGAAGCCGTCTGGTCCTGGGCTTTTGTTTGTTGGAAAACTTCTGATTACAGTTTAAATTTCCATGCTTGTGGTGAGTCTATTAAGATTTTCTGTTTCTTCCTGGTTCAGTTTTGGAAAGTTGTACTTTTCTAAGAATTTGTCCATTTCTTCCACGTTGTCCATTTCATTTGCATATAGTTGCTAACAATAGTCTCTTATGATCCTTTGTAGTTCTATGTTCTCTGTTGTGATCTCTCTATTTTCATTTCTAATTTTGTTGATTTGATTTTTCTCCCTTTGTTTCCTGATGAGTCTGGCTAATGGTTTGTCCATTTTATTTATCTTCTCAAAGAACTAGCTTTTGGCTTTGTTGATTTTTGCTATGGTCTCTTTTGTTTGTTTTGCATTTATTTCTGCCCTAATTTTTAAGATTTCTTTCCTGTTACTAACCCTCGGGTTCTTCATGTCTTTGTTTTCTAGTTGCTTTAGGTGTAGAGTTAGGTTATTTATTTGACTTTTTTCTTATTTTTTGGGGTAAGCCTGTATTGCTATGAACCTTCCCCTTAACACTGCTTTTACAGTGTCCCAGAGGGTTTGAGTTGTTGTGTTTTCATTTATTTCTATGTATATTTTGATTTCTTTTTTGATTTCTTCTGTGATTTGTTAGTTATTCAGCAGCGTGTTGTTTAGCCTCCATATGTTGGAATTTTTAATAGTTTTTCTCCTGTAATTGACATCTAATCTTATTGCATTGTGGTCAGAAAAGCTGCTTGGAATGATTTCAGGTTTATCTCAGTTTACCAAGGCTAGATATATGGCTCAGGATGTTATCTATTCTGGAGAAGTTTCTGTGTGCACTTGAGGAAAAGGTGAAATTCATTGTTTTGGGGTGAAATGACCTATAGATATCAATTAGGTCTAACTTGTCTGTTGTATCATTTAAAGTTTGTGTTCATATGTATCTTTTAGTATCATATTATCAATATCAAACAGAGTGCCTGGCATACTGCAAGCTCCTGATAAATATGAATATAAGTATATAGGAATGATTAATAAAATCAAGACCTTTCTTGGGGGTCTTGGAATAATACTCTCTCCCCTTTCCTTCTCCCAACATAGAACTACATCATCTATATAGTTAGAAATGTGTTATAGAAAAAATAAAGCCATAATATATACAATGTCTTGTGCAAAGAAACCCAGCAATGTCTTTTATTCATGCTTTTGTCTAAAAATATTCCATTACTGTAAAATATGCAGCAGTAAAGGATACATGGCCTACAAGTTTTCTTTAAGTTGAAAAGCTGAGCTCCCAGTGGGCTTTGGCATCTCTGCTATTACTTGTGAATAAGCTGCTTCAGCTGCTATTGGCATCTGAGGTGCCATCTACTTACTTCTTAGAGAAAGATATGATTACTATGAGAAACATTGGCATTTTACCTAAAAAACAAAAAATAATAGACATAATATTATCTATTCTGGAACTCAGTTTTAAAACATAGTAAGGATGTTTTCAGAGAAGGCAATGGCAACCCACTCCAGTACTCTTGCCTGGAAAATCCCATGGACAGAGGAGGCTGGTGGGCTGCCGTCTATGAGGTCGCACAGAGTCAGACATGACTGATGCAACTTAGCAGCATCAGCAGCAAAGATGTATTCTATTCCTTACTAAGATGGTTTGAGAAGAATAAGAGTCCTTCATAGAGGTGGAATCCAATGTCCCCTCAATTTTAGAGAGGTGCTTTTCACCATTAACTTTTCATGAGAGTGTTTTTCACCTTCAGGGCAACATGAGCTGCTTCTGAGCTGTTCTGGTCTATGATGAATTCCATTTTAAAGAGTATCAGTTCAGTTCAGTTCAGTCGCTCGCCCTGTACAACTCTTTGCTACCCCATGAACCTCCTCAGCAGGCCAGGCATCCCTGTCCATCACCAACTCCCGGAATCCACACAAACCCATGTCCATTGAGTCGGTGATGCCATCTATTTGAAGAGTACATTTCTTTATATATACTAATGGTTCCTTGTATATATTTAGAGAGAAGTAAGAAGTTCACTGGGCTTAGGTATCAAAAATTTTCCAGTATTCACCTTCTCGGCCCCCTTTTTGGCTAGAGCAGGTGCAGGAGTCCTCTGAGGACCTAGTATTGTCTGCCGAGGGGAGACACGGGATCAGACGCCCCACCCCTTCTGTTGCCACTGCCGCCACCGCGGCCACCAGTGCCTTCGCCGGTTGGGTCTCCACTCTGTTGCCTGTGGGATCCATGAACTGAACCCCGACACCCCACCATCTCCAGCTGCCGCCATCTTGTGCCCCTCCCCCTCCCACAGGCAGAGCTAAAGGGGTTTTGGCATCTTCTCTAGAGAAGACACAGCTCTCACCTCCTCTAGACACAGCTCCCTCTCTAGGTCCCTGCTGCTGAGGAACAAGAGGAGCACCATGGCAGCCGCCACTGGCGCCTGCCTGTGCCGGTGAAGCCGCCTCCCACACCCTCCATCTCCTCCCTCCTCCTCTCTTTTGTCTGCACCAATCAATGATGCTGCCACCATGGATGATGCCACCGCTGCCGCCAGCACAGGGACTGGAGGGATCTACTCGCACTGCCGTTGCCGCCTCACTCATGGCGCGAGCAGGAGCCTGGTGAGGCTGCCTAGCTAGAGCGCAAAGAGACTCCGGGTGAGCCCTTGCTACCACCAGCTCTATGTCGTTTCCATCCGTCCGCCGCTTCTGCAGCCTGCACTGGGCCCCAGAGCACATGCCTCAAACCCTAGTCAAGGTGTGAGACGCACAATGCGAAACATAAGCCCCAGCTTTTGCACCATGATGCACAGTGTTGTACTTTTTGAGCTAAACTGATAGGTGACCTGTAGATTAACTTATATTTAACTTATATGCAGAGTACATCATGAGAAACTCTGGGCTGGATGAACACAAGCTAGAATCAAGATTGCTGGAAGAAATATTAATAACTTCAGATATACAGATGACACCACCCTTATGGCAGAAAGTGAAGAAGAACTAAAGAGCCTGTTGATGAAAGTAAAAGAGGAGGGTGAAAAAGTTGGCCTAAAGCTCAAAATTCAGAAAACAAAGATCATGGTATCCAGTCCCATCACTTCATAGAAAATAGATGGAGAAACAGTGGAAATAGTGAGAGACTTTATTTTGGATGGCTCCAGAATCACTGCAGATGGTGACTGCAGCCATGAATTTAAAAGTGTCTTACTCCTTGGAAGAAAAGTTAATGACCAACCTTGACAGCATAGTAAAAAGCAGAGACATTGCTTTGCCAACAAAGGTCCATCTGGTCAAGGCTATGTTTTTTCCAGTAGTCATGTATGGATGTGAGAGTTGGACTAGAAAGAAAGCTTAGCACTGAAGAACTGATGCTTTTGAACTGTGGTGTTGGAGAAGACTCTTGAGAGTCCCTTGGACTGCAAGAAGATCCAACCAGTTCATCCTAAAGGAAATCAGTCCTGAATGTTCATCAGAAGGACTGAAGTTGAAGCTGAAACTGCAATATTTTGGCCATCTGATGCGAAGAGCTGATACATCTGAAAAGACTCTGATACTGGAAAAGACTGAATATGAGAGGAGAAGGAGACAACAGAAAATGACATCACCAACTCGATGGACATGAGTTTGAGTAAACTCCAGCAGTTGGTGATGGACGGGGAAGCCTGGCATGCTGTTGTCCATGTAGTTGCAAAGAGTCGGACACAACTGAGCAACTGAACTGAACTGAACTGAACTGAACTTATAGGTGGCCTAGTGGTTATGCCCTGTACTACCATTTTGAGGATCTGGACTCTGTTCCTGCCTTATTCTTTGGACCACGTTTTCAATTCACACCGAAACTATGTTCCAACTACCTGTCAACAATCCTGGCAGTTTAAGAAAAGCCTGGAAAACTTTGAAAAAAATACTTAGTGATATTGGGTTGGAATACTGTAAAGAACACATAGAAGACTTTAAACAGTTTGAACCTAAAGACTTATATTTGAAAAACACTATATGAGAGGATGTAAGGCTGTGGGACCCTTTGCTTACAAAAAACCAGGACTGTTGGACAAAACCTTTTTGCTGCAGCACTTGCCCATTTTCTTTAAAATTTTTCTCTGCCTACAAAAGTCATTTCCAGAATGTCCATGGCGAAGAATCTGAAAATAAGATTCTCTTTAATTGCCCCTACTGTACATTAAATGCAGACAAAAAGACTTCAGAAACACATTAAAATACTCCATGCTCCAAACGCCAGCACACCAGGTAGCCTCAGCGCATTCAAAGATAAAAGCAAAAGTGATGGCCTTAAACCTAAGCAGGTTGTCAGTATAGAACAGGCTGTACCAAGATTCTCTTTAAGAAATAGTTAGGAAGCACATTTACAGAGAACATTTTCAGCAGGTGGTAGCACTTTACATAGCAAGAGCAGGAGAAAAATCATTCAGTGGTGCAGTCCCTTTAGATGCTAATGCTAGGGAAGAAAGTAGTATTCACTGCAAGCAATGCCTTTTTATGCCAAAGTCCTACGGAGCTTTGGTACAACATGTCATCATGAACAACAGGCTATCAGATCACTGCCACGACTGGTCACACAAGTGTGGTGGTTCCTGGATCCAAACCCTTGATGCTAATTGCTCCCAAACCTCAAGAGAAGAAGAGCATGGGACTCCAATCAAGAATTGGTTTCCTCACTTCTGGAAAAGTCAGGTCTTTGCCATCACAGCAGATGGTGAATCGACTTAATACCAAAGCCTAACTTAAATTCAACAGGTATCAAAATGGTGTCCAATGTTCACCGGCAGCAGGACAACTATGCTGTCAAATCTGTAGGCCAAGGCTATGTGTTGGTCAGTCAATGAGACTGGGGCTAGATGGCAAGGCACATGTTTCCATCCCTCAATAGTCTCAGTCTGTGAAGCAGTTACTTCCAAGTGGAAATACAAGATCTTACTGTCTTGGGTCAGAGCAGAGGACCCAGGCACCAGCAACATACTCACGGCAGTCTCCAAATGCTCCATCTCTGTCTTCAGGCCAGTTAAAGTCTCCTTTCCTCTCCTAGTCACAGGCATCCCAAGTATTAGGTCAGTCCAGCTCCAAGCTGACTGAAGCTGCCACTGGCCCTCCACCACCCAATGCTTCCTCAGCTCAGAAGTGGAAAATATGTACAATCTGTAATGAGCTTTTTCCTGACAATGTATATAGCATGACTTAGAAAAAGAACATGAAGCTGAGAAAGTCCTAGCAGTAGCCGATTACATTATGAAAATACACAATTTCACTAGCAAATGCCTCTACTGTAATCACTATTTGCCCACAGACACTCTGTTCAACCATATGTTAACTCATGGTCTGTCATGTCCATATTGCTGGCCAACCTTCAATGATATGGAGGAGATGGTGGCACACATGTGGATGGTTCACGTTGATGAAGAGATGGGACCTAGAACAGATTCTACTCTGAGTTTTGATTTGGCATTACAGCAGGGTAGTCATACTAACATCTATCTCCTTGTAACCATGTATAACCTGAGGGATGTTGCTGCTAAATCTGTTGCTTACCATGCCCAAAATAACCCACCCATCCCTCCAAAGCCACAGCCAAAAGTGGAGGAAAAAACAGTTATCCCTGTTAAAAGTTCACCTCAAGCTGCAGTGCCCTATAAAAAACATATTGGGAAAACCCTTTGCCTTCTTTGCTTTTCAGGCCTAAAAGGACCCATATCTGATGCACTTGCACATCACTTATGAGAGAGGCACTGAGTTATTCAGACAGTTCATCCAGTGGAGAAAAAGCTCACCTACAAGAGCATCCACTGCCTTGGTATACCAGCAACATGATGCCTTGCCTGTCACTCTGCATCTGGTTCACTGCAGGGGTGTTGGAAAGACCCAGAATGGCCAAGACAAGACAAATGCTTAACCAGTCACTAAGCCTGACACCTGTGATGCGCACTTATGAGCAAATGGAATTTCCTTTGCTGAAGAAATGAAAGTTAGATGAAGATAGCAGTTCACCCAGCTTCTTTAAAGAGAGCCTGAGGAGCCTGTTGTTTTAGCTTTAGACCCTAAGGGTCATGAAGATGATTAATATGAAGCCAGGAAAAGCTCCCTAACAAAATATTTCAACGAACAACCCTATCCCACCAGGAGAGAAATTGAGAAGCTGGCAGCCAGCTAATGGTTGTGGAAGTGCCATTGCTTTCCATTTTAGTAACAAGAGGGAGAAGTGTGTCTGAGACTGTGAAAAGTACAAGTCTGGTGTGTTACTGGGCTTCAATATGAAAGAATTTTTTTAAAATAGTTAAGCATGAGATGGGTTTTTGATGCTGAGTGGCTATTTGAAAATCATGATGAGAAGGATCCCAGAGTCAGTGCTAGTAAAACAGCAGACAAAAAGCTCAATCTTGGGAAGGAAGATGACAGTTCCTCAGACAGTTTTGAAAATTTGGAAGAAGAATCCAATTGAAGTGATTGTCCTTTTAATTCTGTTTTTAAAGTTGAGTCTAAAATCCGTAATGATAACCCAGATGAACACATACTGAAGGCAACTTCTGAAGATGCTTTAGGATCTGAGAAGCTAGACCAGAAGGAGGAGAATGGTTCAAAATATGAGACTTCGTTTTACTGAGAAACCAACCAAACTAATGCATGATGCCTCTGATAGTGAGGTTGGCCAAGATGATGTTGAGTGGAAAGGTTGTGCTTCTCCATCTGAGAGTGGCTCTGGCCAACAAGTGTCAAACTTTGAGAACAGCACATGTGAGATGAAAACAGGGACACATGTGAGATGAAAACAGGAACCAGTGAGTCTTCCCAAAGTGAAGACACAATAAGCAGCGAGCCAGCTACCCCCCCCCCCCAAAAAAAAAGCTACCATGCAGGATGACAGAGAGCAGCTGAAATGGAAGAATAGTTCCTATGGAAAAATTGAAGGGTTTTGGTCCAAGGACCAGTCACGGTGGAAGAATGCAACTGAAAATGATGAGCGCTTATCCACTCCACAGATTGAGTGGCAGAATAGCATAACTGACAGTGAGGATGGGGAGCAGTTTGACAACCTGACTGATGGAATAGCTGAGCTGATGCATGGCAGCTTGACGGGAGTTAAACTGAGCAGCCAACAGGCTTAAGGGCCAGGTTCTCTGGCATTGATGACAAATGCTGCAGCCTGGAACTCTGTTCTCCTTTCAGTTATGACTGCAAAGCTATTTTCTAACTGGTACTGCCTTTTGAGTACTGGGTCATCAGGCTGTGGGGACATGTGGCCACTCCAATCCCAGTGGCTATTTCGAAGTCTGTGATACATGATTAGCTGATCTTGCTTTAGAACATTCTGTGACAGACACAGTAACTAAATGTGAAAAACCAGTAAGCTGATGGCTCATGAATGCACACGAGAAAAATATAGGTTTGTTTTGTCTGCCTTCTCCACATTTTTTCCTCTCTGTAAAACAACATCTGGTTGGATGTCCATGAGAAACGTTCTCCTGATTAAAATGGTAGTGTAGGGCCAACAGTCAAGCTACCAGTCCAATGTATAGAGTAGACTTTGGGGAAATCAATTTTTTTTTCATGTATTCATTCTGAATAGTTGAAATGTATATTTGTACAGCCTTTTAGACATATTCAAGTGATGCTTATGATATTGTTATGGTATACCCATCATAGATTCATTTATTTTTTTAGTGTTGCCCTTGCTGTGTAATAAGCATTGTATCTGGTTGACGTAGCATAAGCCTGAAACTACGCTAGTGTGGACTTAGGGACAGACTTAAGTTTTGCATATAACCTTGTATAGTCTCGTGACAGAGACCAGCCACATAAGACATATATCTGGACTCTCTTGTATTATAGAATTTTTCTTGTTTTGAATACCCTTGACATTACAGCTGACAAAACCAAAAACTGGTATTTCAGATGTTTTCTGAAATCTTTTAAGCTAAATGTCACATGCAAGTATTGACTTTGCAGCTACTGATTTTGACACCTTTTAGATCTGTGTGGAAATGTGTTGTGTTGAAGCAGCAAACCAATGAGTGCTGCTTTGGGGATATTTAGTTTATCTTTTGTTTAACACCACCCTGGTGTATTCATTTATACCATCTAATATATGACACACTGTTGTAGTATGTACAATTTTCTGATCTTTATTTCCCTTTGTATTCATTTAAAGAACCTAAATAAATTGCTGTATTGTGCTTAAAAAAATTGTCCTGTATTCATATGTTACCTCTCTTGAAACTTTCAGCAACTTACTAAATTTGTAAAACAAAGCTGTTAATTCCTATATTTGTATCAGTTATGAATTATTTGGGCTGCAAGGGACATAAAAGTATTAGTTATTTATACAAAACACAAGTTTATTCTGCTCACATATTATCCAGGGTCTGCTAAAGCAAATTCATGGGGTCATTTGGAATCAAGGCATTTTATCCTGAAACTTAGTCATATTCCACCTGGAGTTTCTGCTTTGGTCCAAGGTGTTGCTTGACTTCTACTAACTGGCCTGCATCTCAGCCAACAGGAAGGAGATGGAGGAAAGAAATGCATGGCCACCTATTTTAAAAGATGTTTTCTGGAAATTATAACACTGCTTCTGCCAGAAGTTAGAGAAGTATCACACCTAGGTGTATGAGGAAGTTGGGAAAGGCATTCATTATTTCAGGTGTGGTCATAGGTTACAACAAAAACCAGGAGCTGATTCCTCTGAAGACAAAAAGAATAGATATAGGGGGACAATTAAAAGCCTTTTCCACCACTCCCCACCTTAATATTATAGAGATTAAGTGATACAAATGCATTCCATAGACTTAAATCCTGTATCCTTGACAGATTTTGTTTTTAAGATACTAGCAGCACTATTCTCATGAGTGGGAATTCAGAAAACTAAATAGAAGTTAAAAGAATTGCCTTCTTAAAAAGACATTTGCTAGATAAAATTTGATTCTGAAGAGTGATTGTTGAGATTTGTTTTTCAAGCATTCAGTTCATTTCTGTTAAGTTTCTCAGTCCTGTCTGACTCTTTATGACCCCATGAACTGCAGCATGCCAGGCCTCCCTGTCCATCACCAACTCCCGGAGTTTACCCAAACTCATATCCATTGAGTCGGTGATGACCATCTAACCATCTCATCCTCTTTTGTCCCCTTCTCCTCCTACCTTCAATCTTTCCCAGCATCAGGGACTTTTCAAATGAGTCAGCTCTTTGCATCACGTGGCCAAAATATTGGAGTTACAGCTTCAACATCAGTCCTTCCAATGAGCACCCAGGACTGATCTCCTTTAGGATGGACTGGTTGGATCTCCTTGCAGTCCAAGGGACTCTCCAGAGTCTTCTCCAGCACCACAGTTCAAAAGCATCAATTCTTCAGTACTCAGCTTTCTTTAGAGTTCAACTCTCACATCCATACATGACTACTGGTAAAACCATAGCCTTGTCTAGACAGACCTTTGTTGGCAAAGTAATGTCTCTGCTTTTTAATATGCTGTCTAGGTTGGTCATAATTTTCTTCCAAACATTATTATAAGGAAAATACTTACTGTTCATTGCATGCTGCTCATTCGCTTCAGTTGTGTCTGACTCTTTGTGACCCTACGGACTGTAGTCCAACAGGCTTCTCTATTTGTGGGATTCTCCAGGCAAGAATAATGGAGTGGGTTACCATGCCCTACTCAAGGGGATCTTCCTGACTTAGAGACTGAACACACGTCTCCTGCATCTTCTGCATTGCAAGTTTTACCACTGAGACCCCAAGGAAGACCTATTGTTCATTACCCACTTACATAAAGAATAGAGGGAACTCGGAGATGGATGGTGTATCACTTTCATTTTACAAATGAAGAAATGAAGTCCAAATCGGGGATGTTATTTTTTCCCAAGGTCCAGAGCTAGTTAGTGGTAGAGCCAGAGTTACAATTCAAGATCCCTTGAAGAATATTAAATATCCAATGTACACCCCTATCTTCCTCAAATGACAATCAGTTGTAAAATGAGGGTTAATTAAATTGTCAAGGGAAGTTGCTAAATTTTCTGAGAGTGGCTAAGGGGACCTCTTCAGGCCACCTCAGCTCCAGGCTTTCCTTGGGACTGGAGTGAAAATTCAGAGTAGTTCATTTAACCTTGTCTCTCTGTCTTTTTGTTTCTTAGTGGCAGAGTTGATTTTGCCCCCCCCCCCCCCATGACTACATATGGGGGTCCATTCTTTTTTGATTCTTGAAATTTGTTTAATGTTTTGCTTGTCTTTTTGTTTCTACATTCTGAATTCAAGTATTCTCAATTTATCAGCTCCCAGTGCTTTTTGTCCTTACAGCTTTTCTTACCCACTCCACCAGCAGCCATTCCCAAGGGCTGTGGGGGGTGTCAATTCTTCCTGAGTGTCACAGCCCTTTTTCCATCTCTTTCCTAGCATCAGGAAAACCTATTTCTGTCTCAGAGTGTGACTTTTAGCTTCTTGTATGAACATAGGCAGCAGAGTCTTCCCTCTCTCCCAGTAGCACCAGCTGCCTCTCTCAGTTCTCACTTGAATTTCTGAATGTTGCTGACTAGTTGCTGAGATATCTGTGCTTCATGTTTTATGCTTGCTGTTTTGTTTTAATATTTAGTGGTATCTTGTTCTCACTTTGCCTCTTTATTTGCATTCTTTTCTTTGCTGTCATTGAAGATGACTTTGATTCTTTATCCAGAAATTTGTTTTCTGCTATGTCAGGAGCTGGATGCCACTCTTCTCCTAATCTCTTTTGGCAAGCTTAATTAATTCATATAATTTTGTTTTGCTAAGTGGGAAACAATCACTTTACAAAACAACAATTACCTTATGAATCTACCCTGTCTCCATGTTATCCAATCTTATTATATGTCACTTGTTTCTCCTTTGAATGTGGATTTTTTAAAGTTAATTAATATTTTTATATAAGGATAATTGCTCTACAGAATTTGGTTGTTTTCTGTCAAAACACAACATAAACCAGCCATAGGTATACATATATCCCCTCTCTTTTGAGCCTCCCTCCCATCTCCCTGCCCATCCCACCCCTCTTGATACGGAGCCCCTGTTTGAGTTTCCTGAGCCATACAGCAAATTCCTGTTGGCTATCTATTTTACATACGGCAATGTAAGTTTCCATATTACTTTTCCCATACATCTCACCCTCTCTTCCCCTCTCCCCATGTCCATAAGTCTATTCTCTATGTCTGTTTCTCCACTGCTACCCTGTGAATAAATTCTTCAGTACCACTTTCCTGGATTCCATATATATGCGTTGGAATACAATATTTATTTTTTTCTTTCTGACTTACTTCACTCTGTATAATAGGTTCTAGGTTCATCCACCTCATTAGAACGGACTCAAATTTATTCCTTTTTATGGCAGAGTAATATTCCATTGTGTATATGTACCACAAATTCTTTATCCATACATCTGTCGATGGCCATCTAGGTTGCTTCCATGTTCTAGCTATTGTATATTCAGCACTATTGTAAATAGTGCTTTAGTGAACAATGGGATACATGTGTCATTTTCAGTTTTGCTTTCCTCAGGGTATATGCCTAAGAGTGAGATTGCTGGGTCATATGGTGGTTTTATTCCTAGTTTTTTAAGGAATCTCCATAGAGTCTGCCATACTAGCTGTATCAATTTACATTTCCACCAACAGTGCAAGTGTTCCCTTTTCTCCACACCCTCTCTAGCATTTATTGTTTGTAGACCTTTTGATGATGGGCATTCTGACCAGTGTGAAGTGATATCTCATTGTAGTTTTGATTTGCATTTCTCTAATAATGAGCAATGTTGAACATCTTTTCTTATGTTTTTTAGTCATCTGTATGTCTTCTTTGAAGAAATGTCTGTTTAGGTCTTTTCCCAACTTTTTGATTGGGTTCTTTGTTTTTCTGGTATTGAGTTGTATGAGCTGCTTGTATATTTTGGAAAGTAATCCTTTGTCCATTGTTTCATTTGCTATTATTTTCTCCCATTCTGAGGGTTGTGCTTTCACCTTCTTTGTAGTTTCCTTTGCTGTGCAAAAGCCTTTAAGTTTAATCAAGTACCACTTGTTTACTTTTGTTTTTATTTCCATTACTCTAGGAGGTGGGTGATACAGGATCTTGCTTTGATTTATCTCATTGAGTGTTCTGCCTATGTTTTCCTCTAAGAGTTTTATAGTTTCTAGTCTTAAATTTAGGTCTTTAATCCATTTTGAGTTTCTCTCTGTATATGGTGTTAGGAAGTGTTCGAATTTCATTCTTTTAATGTAGCTGTCCAGTTTTCCAAGCACCATTTATTGAAGAGGTTGTCTTTGCCCCATTGTATATTCTTGCCTCCTTTGTCAAAAATAAGGTACCCATAGGTTCATGGGTTTATTTCTGGGCTTTCTATCTTGTTCCATTGATCTAGATTTCTGTTTTTGTGCCAGCACCATATTATCTTCATGACTGTACTTTGTAGTATAATCTGAAGTCAGGAAGGTTGATTCCTCCAGCTCCATTCTTCTTCCTCAAGACTGCTTTGGTTATTCGGGATCTTTTGTGTTTCCATATAAATCATGAAATATTTTGCTCTAGTTCTATGGAAAATGCCATCGCTAATTTGATAGGGATCACATTGAATTTGTAGATTGTTTTTGGTAGTATAGTCATTTTCACAGTATTGATTCTTCCTACCCAGGAACATGGAGTATCTCTCCATCTGTTTATGTCATCTTTGATTTCTTTCATTAGAGTCATAATTTTCTGTGTACAGTTTTTTGTCTCCTTAGGTAAGGAAACAAAATAAAAGACATTTGTCTCATTTATTCCTAGATATTTAATTCTTTTTTTTGAAAGGTGAGGGAATTGATTATTTAATTTCTCATTCTGATTTTTCATTGTTAGTATATAGAAATGCAAGTGATTTCTGTGTATTGATTTTGTATCCTGGGACTTTGCTAAATTCACTAGTTAGCTCTAGTAATTTTCTGATACTATATTTAGGGTTTCCTATGTACAGTATCATGTCATCTGCAAACAGTGAGAGGTTTACTTCTTCTTTTCTGATCTGGATTCCTTTTTTTTTAATTCTCTGACTACTGTAGCTAGGACTTCCAAAACTATATTGAAAAATAGTGGTGAAAGTGGACACCCTTGTCTTGTTCCTGATCTTAAGGGGAATGCTTTCTTTTTTTCAACATTGAGGATAACGTTTCCTGTAATCTTATCATATATGGTCTTTACTATGTTGAGGTAGGTTCCTTGTATGCCCATTTTTTGATGAGCTTTTATTATAAATGGGTGCTGAATTTTTTCAAAGGCTTTTTCTGCATCTATTGAGATGATCATATGGTTTTTATGTTTCAATTTGTGAATATGGTGTATCACATTGATTGATTTGCATATATTGAAGAATCCTTGCATTCCTGGAAGAAACCCAACTTGATCATGGAAAAGGTCAGTTTTCATTCTAACACCAGGTACTCAACAGAGTTGGTGACTAGGGCAGCAGGAAATATAGTGCTCTAGAAAGGTATGACAGCCAACATTAGCCAATACACTCCAGTATTCTTGCCTGGAGAACCCCCATCCCTGACAGAGAAGCCTGGTAGGCCACAGTCTACAGGGTCACAGAGTCCTGACATAACCGAAATGACCCTGTACGCATAGACACAAGACTTTTTTTGTCTGTGGCAGCTCTGCCCCAGTGAGAGTTGAGCATGAAGGTGGCACAACTGCTAGGCTTGTGGGGACCCTGATGATGCCAAATGTGCAGAGACACGGACTGCCTCAGCGGCAGGAGTCATGGCCCTTTCAGAGTCTTTTTTTGAGCCTCTGGTAGCTGGGGATCAGAAGGCCTCTTTGGCCAGTCTTTCTCCATAGCTCCACCCATTCATGCACTTTGAGGGGGCTTTGAAGGATATGGAAGTTTTACCATATAAAGTAGGAGGTAAAGGGCATCAAAAAGGGAAGAGTATCCATTAAAAGACACATGGCTTGAAAGGGCATGGCATGATTTAAAAAGACAAATGAGGTAGAGAGTAGGGGGCGGCAGTCAGAGATGGTGGGAGAAGGAGGCGGCGGCGGCGGTGAATCTTTTATAAATGGCGCCGAAGCAGGACCCAAAGCCTAAATTCCAGGAGGGTGAGAGAGTGCTGTGCTTTCATGGGCCTCTTCTTTATGAACCAAAGTGTGTAAAAGTTGCCATAAAGGATAAACAAGTGAAATACTTCATCCATTATAGTGGTTGGAATAAAAATTGGGATGAATGGGTTCCAGAAAGCAGAATACTCAAGTATGTGGATACCAATTTGCAGAAACAAAGAGAACTTCAAAAAGCCAATCAGGAGCAGTATGCAGAGGGAAAGATGTGAGGGGCTGCCCCTGGAAAGAAGACTGCTGGGTTACAGCAGAAAAACATTGAAGTGAAAACAAAAAAGAACAAACAGAAGACACCTGGAAATGGAGATGGTGGCAGCACCAGCAAGACACCTCAGCCTCCTCACAAGAAAAGGGCTTGAGTAGATCCTACCATTGAAAATGAGGAAATATTTATGAGCAGAATTGAAGTTAAAGTCAAGATTCCCGAAGAACTGAAACCATGGCTTGTAGATGACTGGGACTTAATTACCCGGCAAAAACAGTTTTTTTATCTTCCTGCAAAGAAGAACGTGGATTTCTTTTCTTTTTTTCATTTCAAAGTTGCTGCCAGTGTATTCAGTGATGGACAACAGAGAGACATACTGTAGAGTGTTTTATTGCTTAGTTGACAAAACTGCTTTGAATGCTGGTGGTTTCTATTCCTTTGACACTATGCACTTTTATAATATGTGTTAATGCTATATGACAGAATGCTCTGATTCCTAGTGCCAAAGGTTCAATTCAGTGTATATAACTGAACACACTCATCCATTTGTGCTCCCCCTTTTTTTATGGTGCTTAAAGTAAAGAACCTGTCCTTTGCGAGTCATCCATCCTTGTTCTTAGTCATGTTATCTTTACTCAGATTGAAGAACGGTGGCTTGTTTCATGGTTTTTGTATTTGTGTCTAATGCACGTTTTAACATGATAGACGCAATGTATTGTGTAGCTACAGTTTTCTGGAAAAGTTAATCTTTTAGAAATTTTTTTTCAGGTCTTCAATAAATTTTTTCTTTAAATTTCAAAAATAAATAAATAAATAAAAAGACAAATGATTTTCTGGCAGGTGGGGAGACAGGAGATTTGAAGCCTGATAGTGGAAGACATTTTATAAGTCTTTGAGAATTCACTGGTATTTGTAAGAGTCAAGGTTTTATAATTTGAGGACTGAAGAAGGACCAACTATTGGTCATGTGAAAAGTAGATTAAATAGGAAGAATCGGGTAGGCAAGCCAGCAAGTGCTCTTCGTTAGCTTATCTAGGCAATAGGTGATGGGAGTCTAAACTAAGACAGGGAGTGTAAGTACAGAGAGGGTGTGATGGATTTCAGAAATTTGAGTAGAGGAATCAAGAGGGCTTGTAATCTATATTGATGTAGATAGTAAGAAAATCAAAGATGACTGAGAATTTTGGCTAATGAGATGCGATTATGGTAGTCTCAAAAGCCAAAAGAGGGACTAAAAGAGATTTGAGGTCTTGAAGACATCTAGAAAAACAACTTGAAATAGATTTCTAGCACACAAAACCATCCCTAGACAGCACATGTAGGTTTCTAATGCACTGAAGTATTTGTATTACTTGAAGCCCTATATTTGAATGATATTGCTCAAAAAGAAGATGTGGAATAGAAGAAAAAATGGCAAAGGGCAGAACCCCAGGGAAATGTTATTGTGCCTTTGTTTTTCAGTCATAAGTCATGTCTACTCTTTGCACCCCATGGAATACAGCATGGCAGGCTCTTCTGTCCTTTACTATTTCCTAGAATTTGCTCAAATTTGTGTCCATTGAGTCAGTGATGCTATCTAGTCATCTCATCCTCTGGCTCTCTTCTCCTTTTCCCTTCAATCTTTCCCATCATCAGAATCTTTTCCAATGAGTTGGAATAAGACCTGAATAAATAATTCTGAATCCTGAGCAGAGTGATGATGGCTAAACATTTGAGTCAAATGAAACTGAGTGAAGCCTTTTAGAATCTTTCCAGTAAGTGATGTTTTGCAGTTATTATCTGACTCCAAATGAAACGTTTTCTGCAGATATGGAAAATATATATCCAGTTTCAGAAAGACTTAAGTAGAAATAATGTATAAAGTGATCACCGTGATGAGTATAGTTATCATCCGTCAGCATACAAAATTATTGCACTATTATAGACTGTGTTCTCTCTGCCATACATTACATCCTCAAGAATTACTTGTTTTATAACTGAAATTTTGTACCTCTTAATCTCCCTTACCTTTTTATACATATATCCCTCCCCACCTTGCCTCTCTTATGAGTCTTTATGTTTTGTTATGTTTGTTCATTTTGTTTGCTTTTTAGAGATCACATTTATTAATAAGTGAAATCATATAACATTTGTCTTGCTCTGGCTTAGTGTAATACCTTGAGGTTCATCTATGTTGTCACAAATGGCAAGGTTTCACTATTTTATGGTTGAATAATGTTCTGTTCTATACACACATTCATGCACATGGGTGCTTGCATGCATGCTAAGTTGGTTCAGTTGTGTTGGACTCTTTGTAACCCTATGGACTGGAGCCCGCCAGGATCCTCTGTCCATGAGATTCTCCAGGTGAGAATACTGTAGTGAGTTGCTATGCTCTCCTCCAGGGAATCTTCCCAACCTAGGTACCAATGTCTCCTGCATTGGTAGGTAGGTTCTTTACCACTAGTGCCACCTAGGAAGCATATATATATATATATATATATAAAACAGAAGCATATATTTTTAAGAGAATATATATATATACACATATATATATATAACAGAAACATATATTTTTAAGAGAATTATATATATATATATATGAGCTCCTCTGGTGGCTCAGTGGTAAAAAAAATCCACCTACTAATGCAATAGATGCAGGTTTGATCCCTGGGGCAGGAAAATCCCCTGGAGAAGGAATGGAAACCCACTCCAGTATTCTTGCCTGGGAAATCCCATGGACAGATGGGGATCACAAAAGAGACATGACAATGACTAAACAACTACATACACACACACACACACACATATAAAATATTACTTATCCATTAATCTCTTGATAATTAAGTTACTTCCATATCTCAGCTACTGTGAATAATGCTGCGAAAAATGTAAGGGTACATAAATCTTTCCAAATTAGTGTTTTTGTTTTCTTTGGGGAAATATCTAGAAGTAGAATTTCTGGATCCTATAGTAATTCCATCTTTAATTTTGGCTACAACCTTTATCCTATTTTCCATAGTAGCCACACCAATTTGCATTTCCAGGAGTAGTGCATGAGAGTTGTCTTTTCTCTATGTCTTCATCAGCACTTGTTATTTGGTGTGTTTTTGACAACTGGCATTCTGGCAGGTCTGAGGTAACGTCTCCCTATACCTTTGATTTACATTTCCCTGATGATTAGAGACTTTAAGTTTCTTTTCATGTGTCTGTTACCTACCTGTATGTCTTCTTGGAAAAAATGTCTATTCAGATTCCCTATGTTGTAATTGGTTTTTAATATTGATTTGTATGAGTTCTTTGTATATTTTGTCTAGTAACCCCTTATCAGATGTCATTTACAAGTATCTTCTCTTGTTCAATAGGCTGCCTTTTCATTTTGTTGAAAGTTTCCTTTGCTGTGCAAAAGCTTTCATATTTGGTGTAGTACTACAAGTTTGTTTTTGCTTTTGTTTCTTCTGCCCAAGGAGATATCCAAAATAAGTTTGCAATAGAAGCAATAGCTGTGACATGGAAGCAACCTAGGTGTCCATTGGCAGATGAATGGATAAGGAAGTTGTGGTTGATAGATACAAGTATTATCTAGCTATAAAAAGAAATGCATTTGAGTCAGTTCTAATGAGGTGCATGAACCTAGATCCTACTATACAGACTGAAGTAAGTCAGAAAGAGAAAGAAAGATATTGTATATTAATACATATATGTGGATTCTAGAAAGATGGCACTGATGACCTATGTTCAGGGCAGCACAGGAGACACAGACATAAAGAACAGACTTTTGGACTCGGTGAGAGAAGGAGAGGGTGGGATGATTTGAGAGGATAGCATTGAAACATATATATTACCAGATGTAAACAGATAGCCAGTGAGAGTTTGATTTATGAGGCAGGGCACCCAAAATTGGTGCTTTGTGACAGCCTGGAGGGATATGGTGGAGAGGGAGGTGGGGAGTGGAGTTCAGGAGAGAGGGTACACCTGTATGGCTGTGGCTGATTCATAGTGATGTAAGGCAAAATCCATCACAATATTGTAAAGTAACTATCCTCCAATTAAAATAAATAAATCCATTTTGAAAATAAAATAAATTTGCTAAGATTGATATCAAAGAGCATACTATTGTCTTATGTTTCTTCTAGTTTTTTTTTTTTTTTGGATGGTTTCAGGTCTTAGATTTAAGTCTTTAGTATATTTGGAGTTTATTTTTGTATATGGTGTGAGAAAGTAGTCCAATTTGATTCTGTCCAGTTTTCCCAACATTGTTTATTGAAGAGTTATTTCCCAACACTTTTCTACATTGTATGATCTTGCATTCTTGTCATAGCTTAATTGACCATATAAACATGTGTTTATTTCTTGACTCTATTTTGTTCCATTGATTTGTGTGTCTATTTTTGTGTTAGGAACAAGCTAATTTGATTACTGTAGCTTTTTTTGATATTGTAGTATATTTTGATACTGCACTATATTTTGAAATCAAAGTGCATGATACTTGCCTCTTTGTTATTCTCTATTATATTTGTTTTGACTATTTGCTGTCATTTGTGTTTTTATACAAACTTTGATTTATTTGTTCTAGTTGTGTAAAAAATGCCACTGGTAATTTCATAGGGATTGCACTGAATCCATAGATTCCCTTGGGAAATACTGTCATTTCAACATTAATTCTTGTAATCCATGAGCATGGTGTGTCTTTCTATTTGTTTGTATTCTCTTCAATTGCTTTCATCAATGTCTCATAATTTTATTAGGATAGGACTTTTTATCTCCTTAATTAGATTTATTCCTAAGTGCTTTATTCTTTTAGGTACAAATGTAAATGGGTTGTTTTTTTAAATTTCTTTTCTGATTTTTTTTTGTTAGTGTATAGAAACACAACAGATTTTTTAAATTTTATTTTATTAGTTTTGCCGTACAATGACATGATATCACCATGGGTTTACATATTCTCCCCCTCCAGAACCCCCCTCTCTCCTCCCTCCCTCCTCCCTCCCCCGGGAAATCTCGATGCACCAGCCCCGAGCATCAATCCTGGGCTGGCGATTGATTACACATATGATATTCAATGCCATTCTCTGATATCATCCCACCCTTGCCCTCGTCCACAGAGTCCACGCGTCTGTTCTATACATCTGCATTCCTTTTGCTGTCTCGCATGCTGGGTTCTCGTTACCATCTTTCTAAATTCCATATATATGCGTTAGTATACTATATTGTTGTTTTTCCTTCTGGCTTACTTCACTCTGGATAATGGGCTCCAGTTCCGTCCACCTGAGTAGAACTGATTCAAATGAATTTTTTTTAATGCTGAGTAATATTCCATTGTGTATATGTACCACAGCTTTCTTATCCATTTGTCAGTTGATGGGCATCTAGGTTGCTTCCATGTCCTGGCTATTGTAAACAATGCAGCGATGAACATTGGGGTACACGTGGCTCTTTCAATTCTGGTTTCCTCGGTGTATATGCCCAGCAGTGGGATTGCTGGGTCATATGGCAGGTCTATTTGCAGTTTTTTAAGGAACCTCCACACTGTTTTCCATAGTGGCTGTACTAGTTTGCATTCCCACCAACAGTGGAAGAGGGTTCCCTTTTCTCCACATCCTCTCCAGCATTTATTGCTTGTAGATTTTTGGATTGCAGCCATTCTGACTGGTGTAAAGTGATACCTCATTGTGGTTTTGATTTGCATTTCTCTGATAATGAGTGATGTTGAGCATCTTTTCATGTGTTTGTTAGCCATTTTTATGTCTTCTTTGGAGAAATGTCTGTTAAGTTCTTTGGCCCACTTTTTGATTGGGTCGTTTATTTTTCTAGAATGGAGCTGAGAAACACAACAGATTTTTGTATGTTAAGTTTGTATTCTATAACTTACTGAGTTCATTTATTAGTTGTAATAATTTTTTTGTATTGTCTTTAGAATGTCATCTGCAAACAGTAACAGTTTTACATCTTTCTTTATAATTTAAATCTCTTTTCTTTTTCTTGTCTGATCGCTGTGGTTAGGACTTCTAATACTACAGTAAATAAAAGTGGTAAAAGTGAGCATCCATATCTTGTTTCTGATTGTAAAAGAAATGCTTTAAGCTAGTCAGAGTTGTTGGCTCTAGGTTAGTCATATATAGCCTTTACTATGTTGAGTTATGTTTCTTCTATACATACCTTCTGAAGAGGTTTTACCATAAGTGGAGGTTGTATTTTGTCAAAAGCTTTTTTTTTGTATCACTGAAATATAATATAATTTTGATTCTTCAGTTTATTATGTGGCCTATCACAGATTGATTTTTTGATATTGAGCCATATTTGCATTCTTGGGATAAATCCCACTTTATCATGGTATATTATCTTTTTAATATATCACTGAATTGGGCTTGCTAATATTTGTTGAGGATTTTTTTTATCTATGATCATGAGTAATATTAACTATAATTTTCTTTTCTTATGGTGCCTTTGGCACTGTGGTATCAAGCTGATGCTAGCCTTATAGAATGAGTTCAGAAGTACCCCTTTCTCTTAAAATTTTTGGAATAGTTTGAGAAGGATAGGTGTCAGTTCTTCCTTAATTGTTTGGTAGGACTTACCTGTGAAGCTGTCTGGGTCTGGAATTTTGTTTGGTAGAGTTGTTTTTTCTTAAATTACTTATTCAATTTCATACTGGTAATCAATCTGTTCATATTTTCTATTTCTTTCTGAATCAATCTTGGGATATTGTGTATTTCTAGTAATTTATCATAGAAGGTGCAGTCATCTCACACACTAGCAAATACTCAAAATTCTCCAAGCTAGGCTTCAACAGTACATGAACCAAGAACTTGCAGATTTTCAAGCTGAATTTCGAAAAGGCAGAAAAACCAGAGATCAAATTGCCAACATTTGTTGAATCATAGAAAAAGCAAGAGAATTCCAGAAAAACATATACTTCTGCTTCATTGACTACGCGAAAGCCTTTGACTGTGTGGATCACAGCAAACTGTGGAAAATTCTTAAAGAGATGGGAATACCAGGCCATCTTACCTGCCTCCTGAGAAACCTGTATACAGGTCAAGAAGCAACCGACTGGTTCCAAAGTGGGAAAGGAGTACATCAAAGCTGTATATTGTCACCCTGCTTATTTAACTTGTATACAGAGAACATTGTGTGAAATGCTGGGCTGGATGAAGCACAAGCTGGAATCAAGATTGCTGGGAGAAATATCAATAACCTCAGATATGCAATTGACACCACTCTTATGGCAGAAAGCAAAGAGGAACTAAAGAGCCTCTTGATAAAGGAAAAAGAGGAGAGTGAAAAAACCTGGCTTAAAACTCAACATCCAGAAGACAAAGATCATGGGATGCAGTCCCATCACTTAGTGGCAAATAGATGGGGAAATAATGGAAACAATGACAGACTTTATTTTCTTGGACTCCAAAATCACTGTGGATATTGACTGCAGCCATGAAATTAAAAGACACTTGTTCCTTGTGAGAAAAATTATGAAAAAACCTAGAAAGCATATTAAAAAGCAGAGACATTACTTTGCTGACAAAGGTCCGTCTAGTCAAAGCTTTGGTTTTTCCAGTAGTCATGTATGGATGTGAGAGTTGGACTATAAAGAAAATTGAGCACAGACAAATTGATGCTTTTGAAGTGTGGTGTTGGAGAAGACTCTTGGGAGTCCCTTAGACTGCAAGGAGATCAAACCAGTCCATCCTAAAAAAAAAAAAAAAATCATTAGAAGGACTGATGTTTAAGCTGAAGCTACAGTACTTTGGCTACCTCATGTGAAGAACTGCTTCATTGAAAAAGACCCTGATGCTGGGAAAGATTGAAGACAGGAGGAAAAGGAGACAATAGAGGATGAGATGGTTGGATGGTATCGTCAACCCAATGGACATGAATTTGAGCAAGCTTCGGCAGTTGGTGATCAACAGGGAAGCCCGGCATGCTACAGTTCATGGGATCACAAAGAGTTAGACATGACTGAGTGACTGAACTGAACTGAGCAATTTATCCATTTTCTCTGGTTATCTGTTTCATCAGTGTATAATTGTTCATAGTAATCTCTTAACAAATGAACAAAATGAAGCAGGGCAAATGTTGACTGAATTCTGCCAAGAGAATGCACTAATCAAAGCAAATACCTTTTTTCAACAGCACAAGAGACAACTTTATACATGGACATCACCAAATAGTCAATACCGAAATCAAATTGAGGACATTCTTTGTAGCCAAATATGGAGAAGCTGTATACAGTCAGCAAAAACAAGACCAGACCTCGACCTGAGTGTGGCTTAGATCATCAGCTTCTCATAGCAAAATCCAGACATAAACTAAAGAAAACCAGGAAAACAATAGGCCAGCCAGGTATGACTTAAATCCTTATGAATTCACGGTAGAGATAATGAATAGATTCAAGGGACTAGATCTAGTTAACCATTTGCCTGAACAACTATGGACAGAGGTCTGTAATATTGTACAGGAGGCGGTGAACAAAATCATCCCAAAGGAAAAGAATAGCAGGAAGACAAAATGATTTTCTGATAAGACCTTACCAATAGCAGAAGAATGAAGAGAAGCAAAAAGCAAGGGAGAAAGGGATAAGTACATCAAATTAAATGCAGAGTTCCAAAAAAAAATAGCTAGATAAGACATGAAGACCTTCTTCAATGAACAGTGCTTTAAAATAGAAGGAAACAATAAAAAGGGAAAGACTAGAGATCTCTTCAGGAAAATTATAAACATTAAGGGAACATTCTGCCTAAAGATGGACACAATATAGGATAAAAATGGTAGAGACCTAG
The DNA here is from genome assembly GCA_007570785.1 of Antilocapra americana. Classification (NCBI taxonomy): domain Eukaryota; kingdom Metazoa; phylum Chordata; class Mammalia; order Artiodactyla; family Antilocapridae; genus Antilocapra; species Antilocapra americana. The sequence goes on along the minus strand of ML664152.1, from coordinate 8,581,680 downwards.
TAGATGCTGAAGAAATCAAGAAGAGATGGAAGGAACACAGAGAACTATTTTTTTAAAGAGATCTTAATGAACCAGATTGCTGTGATGGTGTGCTTAGTCACCCAGAGCCAGACATTCTGGAGTATGAAGTCAAGTGGGCCTTAAGCAGCATTGCTGTTAATAAAGCTAGTGGATGCAATGAAATTCCTGCAGAATGATTCAGATCCCTAAAGGATGATGCCATCAAGGTTTTGCACTCATTATGTAAGCAAATCTGGAAGACCCTTCAGTGGATACAGAACTTGAAAAGTTCAATCCCCATCCCAATTCCCAAGAGGGGTAGTACCAAAGAATGTGCTAATAATCAGACAGTTGCCCTTATCTCCCATGTTAAATAAGGTCATGCTTAAAATCTTGCATGATGGACTTCAGCATTATGCGAATGAAGAACTTTCAGATGCCTAACCTGGGTTGAGAAAAGGAAGAGAAATTAGAGATCAAATTGCCAACATTCACTGGATTATAGAGAAAGCAAGGGGATTTCAGAAAAACATCTATCTCTGTTTCATCAATTATGCTAATGACTTTGTGTGGATCCTGACAAACTATAGAAAGCTATTAAAGAGATGGAACACCAGACCATCTTATCTGTCTTCTGAGAAACCTGTATGTGGGTCAAGAAGCAACAGTTAGAACCCAATATGGAACAACTGATTGGTTCAAGATGGGGAAAAGGTGGGAGGAAGTAGTGACAGATTTCCTCTTTCCAGGCTCCAGAATCACTGCAGATGGTAACTGCAGCATTGAAATCAGAAGACGTTTGTTTCTTGGCAGGAAAACAATGACAAACCTAGATAGCATGTTGAAAAGCAGAGACATTACTCTGCTGACAAAGGTCCATATAGTCTAGGCTATGGTGTTCCTAGTGGTCATGTGCAGATGTGAGAGATGGACCATAAAGAAGGCAGAGTGCCAACGAATTGATGCCTTTGAACAGTCTTGCTGGAGAAGACTCTTGAAAGTCCCTTGTACAGCAAGGAGCTCAAACTAGTCAATCTTGAGGGAGATCAACCCTGAATATTCACTGGCTGGACTGATGCTGAATCTGAAGCTCCAGTATTTTGGTCATCTGATGTGTACAGATGACTCATTGGATAAGTCCCTGATGCTGGAAAAGAATGATGGCAGAAGAAGAGGGTATCAGAGAATGAGATGGCTGGACGGCATCACCAATGTAATGAACATGAACTTGAGCAAACTCTGGGAAATGGTGAGGGACAGGAAGGCCAGGTGTACTGCAGTCCATGGGGTTTCAGAGAGTCAGACACAACAGGGTTACTGAATAGCAACAACAACAACAACAATCTTTATGATCCTTTGTGTTTCTGTGGTGCCAGATGTAACTTCTCTTTCATTTCTGATTCTATTTATTTGGGCCCTTTTTCCTGATGAGTCTGGTTAAAAGTTTATCAATTTTTTTTTATCTTTTCAAAAAAGAAGTTTAGTTTCATTGATTTTTTTATTTTTTTATTTTTTGGTCTGTCTCACTTATTTCTACTTTAGTATTTACTGATTTCTTAGGTAGCTCAGCTGGTAAAGAATCCTCATACCATGTGGGAGATCTGGGTTCCATCCCTGATTTGGGAAGATCACCTGGAGAAGAGAATTGCTACCCACTCAAGTATTCTGGCCTGGAGAATTCCATGGATGTATAGTCCATGGGATTGCAAAGAGTTAGACACGATTGAGCGACTTTCACTTTCACTTTACTTTCTACTAACTTTTGAGTTTTGTCTGTTTTTCTTCTAAGTTCCTTTAGGTATAAGACTAAATTGTTTGAGATTTTTCTTATTTTCTGGCATAGGTGTGTGTCAGTATAAACTTCCCTCTTAGAAACTGTTTTATGAACTCCATAGATTTTTAGATCATTATATTTCCATTTTCATTAGTTTCAATGTATTTTTTATTTGCTCTTTGATATCATCAATGATCATTGGTTATTTAGTAGTATATTTTTTAGCCTCCGTGTATTTGTGGGTTTGGCTGGTTTTTTTTAATAGTTTACTACCAGCACCATAGTGTTGAGGTCAGAAAAGATGTTTGAGATGATTTCAGTCTTCTTAGTTTTATTGAGACTTGCTTTGTGCCCTACATGTGATCTATCCTGGACAATATTCCATAAGCACTTGGAAAGACTGTGTATTCTGATGTTTGTAGATGAATGTTCTCTAAATATTAAGTACATTTTAATAACTGTACTTAATAAAAAAGTGTCTTACATGGCCAGTGTTTTCTTTTTTATTTTATGTCTGTATATATGTCCATTGATGTAAGTGGAGTGTTAAAGTCATCTAGGTTTTTTATGTTACTGTCAATTTCTTTTTTTATGCTTGTTAATATTTGCTTTATGTATTTATGCACCCAATCCTATTTAGAATGCATATGTATATTTGCCATTGCTACATGTCTTATTGGGTTGATCTCATTATGTAATGTCCTTTGTCTGTCCTAGTCTTTCTTTTAAAGTCTACTTTGTCTAAATACTGCTACCCCAGCTTTCTGTCTGATTTAAGAATTGTTACCCCAGTTTTTCTTTTATTTCATTTGAATGGAATGTCTATTTCCATTCCCTCACTTTCAGTCTGTTTACATCTCTCAATCTGAAGTGGGTCTGTTGTTGATGGCATGTATATGGATCTTTGTTTTTTTTTTTTTTTAGCCCATTCAACAATCTCTGTTTTTTCTTTTTTAATTGGAGCGTTCAGTCCATTTACGTTTAAAGAAATTATTGGTAAGTATATACTTATTTCCAGTTTTGTTGCTTTCTGATTGTTTTGTGGGTTTTTCTTTCTTTTTTTCCTCCTCTCTCCTTGTTTTCCTCTCTTTCCATGATTTTCTACCTATCTTTAGTGCTATCTTTGGATTTCTTTCTCTTTTTTGTGTGTGTATCTATTAAGCATATTTGGGTTGCAGCTACCATGAGGTTTATATATAACAATGTGTGTGCTATACATGATTATTTCAAATTGATAGTCTCTTTAGTTCAAATGCATTTTAACAACCCTATATATTTACTCCTCTCACCTACATTTAATGTTTTTGGTCATATTATATATTGTTTTGTTTTATATATCCCTTAACTACTTACTGTGAATATAGATGTTTTACTACTATTATCTTTTAATCTTCCTACTAGCTTTATAAGCGATTGATCCACCACCTTTACTGCTTGTTTGCCTTTACCAGTGAGATATTTTAAAAAATAACTTTCATATTTCTAATTGTGACTTTTTCTGCTTAGAGAAATTTCCTTTAACAATTATTATAAAGCCTATTTAATGTTGCTTAACCCTTTTTCTTTTACTTGTTTGTAAAGCTCTTGATAGCTCCTTCAAATCTGAAAAATAACCTTGCTGGATAGAGTATTCTCAGTTGTAGGCTTTTTTCCTTTTGTTATTTTGAATATATCATGCCATGACCTTCTGGCCTGCAAAGTTTCTACTGAAAATTCATGTGATAGCTTTATGGGAGTTTTCTTGTGTATAATTTGTTGCTTTTCTTTTGCCGCTTTAAAAATTATTTCTAATATTTGCTATTTTAATTTCAATGTGTCTTGATGTGGACCTCTTTGGGTTCATCTTGTTTGGGACTCTCTGTGATTTCTGGATCTACATGTCTGTTTTCTTTCCCTGTTTAGGGAACTTGTCAGCTATTGTTACTTTAAATAAATTATCTGTGCCTTTCTTTATTCTCCTTCTTGGATCTCTCTAATGCAGATGTTAATATGCTTGATATTGTTCTAGAGGTCTCTTAAACTATCCTCATTTTCAAAAATTCTTTTCTCTGTTCAGTGGGATGATTTCCACTTCTTTGTCTTCCACTTCACTATCAATTTGCCTGTAACATCTAACCTAGTATTGACTTCTTCTAGTATAATTTTTTAAATTAATTTATTTTAATTGAAGGATAATTTCTTTACAGAATTTTGTTGTTTTCTGGCAAACCTCAACATGAATCAGCCATAGGTATATATATATCCCCTTCCTCTTGAACCTCCCTCCCATCTTCTTGCCCATCCCACCTCTCTAGGTTGATACAGAGCCCCTGTTTGAGTTTACTGAGACATACAGCAAATTCCCGTTGGCTATCTATTTTACATATGGTAATGTAAGTTTCCATGTTACTCTTTCCATACATCTCACTCTAGTGTAGTTTTTATTTCCATTATTGTATTCTTCAATACTGTTTGTTTCTTCCTTATATTTTCTTAACTCTTTCTTAAACTTCTCACTATGTTTATCAATTCTTCTCCTGAGTTTATTGAACTTCTATGACCATTTCCTTGAAATCTTTACAGGAAGATTGCTTATGTTCTCTTCACTAAGTTCTTCTCCTGGACTTTTGCCTGTTTCCTTATTTGGAACATATTCCTCTGTCTCCTCATTTTACCTAATTTATCTGTGTTTTTTTCCTCCTATATATAAATAGGTCTGTTATATTTCCCAATCTCAGAGAAGTGGCCTTATGTAGGAGAAATCCTCTGGGGCCCAGCAGCACTCCCCTATGATCACAGGACCTGCATGCACTCAGAGTGCCCTCTGTGTGCACTGCACAGGCCCTTCTGTCGGGACATAACTGATTATTGTGGGTGTGTTGGTAAGCAGAGCTGGCATCTGGCCTGGTTGGCTTCCAGGAGCTGCCTCGTGTGTTAGTTGTCAGACTGCTTTGGGTCATTCATTGCTGGGTCTCTGCAGGGCTGGCTGCTTGTCTCTGGAGTCCCAGGTTGGTGCCAGTCCACTGCTGAGTGGGGCTGCATCACTGCACTGCTGGCTGTGCAGCCCTGGGAGCTGGTGCTGATGCTTGTCAACTGGTGGGCAGGTAAGCCTCTGGCTTTAATAGGCTGGGAGGAAGCACTCCAAAATGATGTGTCAGCATAGTGTCATGGTAGAATGAACTCACTGAAATGTCTGCTACTCTATGTTTCCAGGATTAGTCCCAGTTGCCTTTTGCCTTTCTGGGAGGCTCTCCAAGATCAGCAGGTATGTCTGACTCAGGGTACTTTCCAACTACTGCCTTTGTGCTAGGACTGGATTATGCCAGATTTTGCATGTACCCTTTGAGAGCAGAGTCACTGTTTCCTTCAGCCCTCTGGCTCTCCCATAGCAGTGCCCTGCTTTCCTTTAAAGCTAATGTTCTGGGCACTCTTATACCTGGTAAATGACCCTTGGCTTGTAGAACCTGATATGGGGCTTGGACCCTTCACTGCTTCAGAAGAACCTCTGTGATCATCCTTTTGTGAGTCACCCACCCAGAATTGTGAGTTCTGGCTCTACTGCATCTCCACCCCTCCTAATCATTTGTGGCTCCTTCTTTATATCTTCAGTTGTAGAAAATATCTTCTGCTGCTCTCCTGGTCATTCCCATAGATATTTGCCCTGCAAATTGTTATAATTTTGGTGTATCTGTGGGAGGAGGTAAGCTCAGGGTTTTTCTGCTCTGCCATCTAGGCCACATCAATGTCAATATGTTTATGTTTGTACTCAGCAATGACACTTGGAAACTTTTATATGAAATGATTCCTGAGTCTTTTTAGGCTTCTATAACAGAATAATCACAGACTGGGTGACTTGCAAGTGACAAAAATGTGTTTGTCACAGTCCAGGAGGCTAGGAAGTCCAAGATTAAAGCACCTACAGACTTGGTGTCTGGTGAGGATTCACTTCCTGGTTCATGAACAGCTGTCTTCTCTCTTGTATCCCTACTTTGCAGAAGAGACAGGGTAGTTCTTTGGGGGCTCCTTGATAAAGGCATTAATCCCATTCATGAAACCTCCACCCTCATGACCTTCTGAAAGGCCATAAGCACTTCTGAAAGACCTCACTTCTTCAGTTCAGTTCAGTTCAGTCACTCAGTCAGATCTGACTCTCTGCAACCCCATGGACTGCAGCACACTATGCTTCCCTGTCCATCACCAACTCCCAGAACTTCCTCAAACTCATGTCCATCGAGTCGGTGATGTAATCCAATCATCCCATCGTCTATCATCCCCTTCTTCTCCTACCTTCAATCTTTCCCAGCATCAGGGTCTCTTCCAGTGGGTCGGTTCTTCGCATCAGCTGGCCAAATTATTGGAGTTTCAGCTTCAGTATTAGTCCTTCCAATGAGTATTCAGGACTGATTTCCTTTAAGATTGACTGATTAGATCCCCTTGCTGTCCAAGGGACTCTCAAGAGTCTTCTCCAACACCACAGTTCAGAAGCATCAATTCTTTGGCTCTCAGCTTTCTTTATACTCCATCTCTCACGTCCATACATGACTACTGGAAAAACCATAGCTTTGACTAGATGGACTTTTGTTGGCAAAGTAATATCTCTGCTTTTATTATGTTGTCTAGGTTTGTCATAGGTTTTCTTCCAAGGAAAAAGCATCTTTTTATTTCATGGCTGCAGTCACCATTTGCAGTGATGTTGGAGCCCAAAAATATAACGTCTGTCTCTATTTCATTTGTTTCCCCATCCATTTACCATAAAGTGAAGGGACTGGATGCCATGATCTTAGATTTCTGAATGTTGAGTTTTAAGCCAACTTTTTTACTCTCCTCTTTCACATTCATCAAGAGGCTCTTTAGTTCTTCTTCACTTTCTGCCATAAGGGTGGTGTCATCTGCATACCTGAGGTTATTGACATTTCTCCCAGCAGTCTTGATTCCAGCTTGTGCTTCATCCAGCCTGGCATTTCACATGATGAACTCTGGGCATATAAGTTAAATAAGCAGGGTGCAATATACAGGCTTGACGTACTTTCTTCCCAATTTGGAACCTGTCTGTTTTCCCATATCCGGTTCTAACTGTTGCTTCTTGACCTATGTACAGATTTGTCAAGAGGCAGGTAAGGTGGTCTGATATTCCCATCTCTTAGATAATTTTCCACAGTTTGTTGTGACCCACACTGTCAAAGGCTTTGATGTAGTCAATAAAGCTGAAGTAGATGTTTATCTGGAATTCTCTTGCTTTTTTGATGATCCAACAGATGTTGACAATTTTATCTCTGGTTCCTCTACCTTTTCTAAATCCAGTTTGAACATCTGGGATTTCATGGTTCACAGGCTCTTGAAGGCTGGCTTGGAGAATTTTGAGCATTACTTTTATAGTGTGTGATATGAGTGCAATTGTGTAGTAGTTTGAACATTCTTTGGCATCACCTTTCTTTGGGACTGGAATGAAAACTGACCTTTTCTAGTCCTGTGGCCATTGCTGAGTTTTCCAAATTAGCTGGCATATTGAGGGCAGCACTTACACAGCATCATCTTTTAGCATTTGAAATAGCTCAACTGGAATTCCATCACCTCTACTAGCTTTGTTTGCAGTGATGCTTTCTAAGGCCCACTTGACTTCACAAATCAGGATGTCTGGCTCTCTGTGCGAGATTACACCATCGTGATTATCTGGGCCATGAAGATCTTTTTGTATAGTTCTTCTGTGTATTCTTGCTACCTCTTCTTAATATCTTCTGCTTCTGTTAGATTTATACCACTTCTGTCTTTTATTTTGCCCACCTTTGCATGAAATGTTCCCTTTATCTCTAATTTTCTTGAAGAGATCTCTAGTCTTTCCCATTCTACTGTTTTCCTCCATTTCTTTGCAGTGATCACCAAGGAAGGCTTTCTTATCTCTTCATGCTATTATTTGGGTATATCTTTTCTTTTCTCCTTTTCCTTTAGCTTCTCTTCTTTTCTGAGCCATTTGTAAAGCCTCCTCAGACAACCTTTTGCCTTTTTGCATTTATTTTTCTTGGGGATGGCCTTGATCCCTGCCTCCTGTACCATGTCACAAACCTCCTTCCATAGTTCTTCAGGCACTCTGTCTATCAGACCTAATCCCTTGTATTTGTCTCTTCCACTGTATAATCATAAGGGGTTTGATTTAGGTCATACCTGAGTAGTCTAGTGGTTTTCCCTACTTTCTTCAATGAAGTCTGAATTTGGCAATAAGGAATTCATGATCCAAGCCATGGTCAGCTTCTGGTGTATAAAGCTTCTCCATGTTTGGCTGCAAAAAATATAATTAATCTGATTTTGGTATTTACCATCTGGTGATGTTTATGTGTAGTCTTCTCTTGTCTTGTTGGAAGAGGGTGTTTGCTGTGACCAATGTGTTCTCTTGACGAAACTCTGTTAGCCTTTGCCCTGCTTTATTTTGCACTCAAAGGCCAAATTTGCCTGTTAATCCAGGTATCTCTTGACTTCCTACTTTGGCATTCCATCATATTGGGGATTAGGTCTCAGTATAAGAATTTAGGGTGGAGGACATTCATTGAGTTCATAGCAGGTAAATAGAAATTCACAAAGTCAGTGATAACAGAGGCAGCAGGACATACTGGAGATGTGATTCATATACTGAAACTAACTGCTTGGGAAACTAGCATTTGCATTGATGTCCAGAAATCTCTGGGGCTTCCCATGTGACTCCTTGGTAAAGAATCTGCCTGCCAATGCTGTAGACATAGGAGATGTAGGTTTGATCCCCAGGTCAGGAAGACCCCCTGTAGTAGGAAATGGTAACCTACTCCAGCATTCTTGCCTGAAAAATCCCATGGACAGAGGAGCCTAGCAGACTACAGTCAAAGAATTGAACGTGACTGAGCGGTTGAGCATGTACACTAGAAATCATATGGTGTTCTTTTTCATCAATTATTAAAGACATACTCATAAAATAGGTGTTACTCATTCAAAGACAGATTCACCTTTCACTTTTGAGTACTCTGTGTGCTAAGTACTGTGGTTTATTTTGTTGTTGTTTTGCATTGCTTAGTACAGGGAAGATACAAGTTATTTTATTCTTTCAGCATTTTCTATGACTTAAGCAATATAGCATCCATTAATAAATGAGGAAACAAAGACTCTTTGTACTTGACTGACTTAGTCACCACAATCTATATCTCAGATTCACACTGAGATCAAATTGACTCAAAGTCCTATATGCTTTAAAACATGTCCACACTGTTTCCATTGAATCCTTCATTAAAAATGTATGCATAACCTAAGTAAAGGGAAGTTAATACAATTTTCAGATTTCTTTATCATCTTAGTGTATCATCCATGCCAGGATCAGGAACTGCTGGGGCATATGTAGACCTTGTCTCAACTATTTTCCATTGCAGATCCTGCCATTTCTTTTCGAAATTTGTAACAGTCGTTTAAATGAGTCTATTTTTGACTTGTTTGTATCTTACCCCTCCTCTCCTTATGTTTTGCACAACTAATCCTCAGTTAATATCTAATCTGCTTCCAAATATTATTATTGTAACTTAGTAACTCTTTTATTTTGTAAAGCTATAGGCTTAGAAATATCTAACTCTGATGGATTGAGTCTTTATTATGGCCATCTTTATCTCTTCAGAATAACTTCTGAGGCATTCGTTGTCATGCTTTGTTGGTGATGTGCCAGCATAACTCTATAGACACAAAAGGACTGACTGATAACAAACAGTTAAAGGCCCAAGTGCCCTAGCTTGTCTAAATAATGACTTAGGTTTGATATAATTAGGGGCACACAAGAGATGTAATTCAGGAGAAGGTGATTTATTTGAAATAAAGGAAAGGGATGAGGAAATAATTGCTGAGTAAGAAAGTATGGGATAACCAGGTCATTCTGTGGATGGATTTGCATTGATGTTTTCTATTTTAGTCTATGCTCTAGGTTCTAGTGGATCAAAATCATTATTATTTCTTTTAGCAGTACCAGTGTTTTTCTGTTTTCTTAATTAAATAATTTATTTTTTTCTTTACATTATTGTGTTGGTTTTGCTATATGCTGACATGAATCTGCCATGGGTATACATGTGTTCCCCTTCCAGAACCCCCCTCCCACCTCCCTCCCGATTCCATCCCTCTGGGTCATCCTGGTACACCAGTGTTTTTCTGTGCATCTTTTCCCATTGGACCCAAGTTTTGCATTTTAATGTAAGGTTCTTGAGAAATAGAAGAGTTTGGACATCAGCAGAATCACTGAGAGTATTATGAATTGGACAGAGTTCGGTGGATAGCAACACTATCTCCTTTTTGTAATTGCCCAGAGAGTACTGAGTCTCAATTGTGGCTATTCACTCAAATCATCTTTAAAAAATACTGATGCCTTACGTTTAATCCTCAGAGATTCTAGTTTTATATACCTGGGTTATGGCTTTGTTGCTGTTATTCAGTCACTTAGTCATGTCCTGCTCTTTGCGACCCCATGGACTGTAGCGCATCAGACTTCTCTGTCCTTCACCATCTCCCTAAGTTTGCTAAAACTCATGTCCATTGAGTAAGTGATGCCATCCAAACATCTCATCCTCTGTCATCCCCTTCTCCTGTCTTCAACCTTTCCCAATGACAGAGTCTTTTCCAATGAATCAGTTCCTTGCACCAGGTGGCCAAAGTATTGGAGCTTCAGCTTCAGCAGTAGTCCTTCTAATGAATGTTCAGGACTTTCCTTTAGGATTTCCTTTAGGATTGACTGATTTCACCTCCTTTTAGCTGAAGAAACTCTCAAGAATCTTCTCCAACACCCTCCAGAGTTCAAAACCATCAGTTCTTTGGCATTCAGCTTTCCTTATTGTCCAGCTCTCACATCCATATATGACTACTGGAAAAACCGTAGCTTTGACTATATGACCTTTGTCAGCCAAGTAACATCTCTGCTTATTAATATGCTGTCTAGGTTTGTCATAGCTTTTTTCCCAAGGAGCAAGCATGGCTTGCTCCTTAATTTCATGGCTGCAGTCACCATCTGCAGTGATTTTGTAGCCTAAGAAAATAAAGTCTGTCACTGTTTCCATTTTTTCCCCATCTATTTGGCATGAAGTGATGGGACCAGATGCCATGATCTTTGTTTTTTGAATGTTGTTTAAAGCCAGCTTTTTCACTCTCCTCTTTCACTTTCATCAAGAGGCTTTTTTGTTCTTCTTCACTTTCTGCCATAAGGGTAGTGTCATCTGCATATCTGAGGTTATTGACACTTCTCCCAGCAATCTTGATTCCAGCTTGTGCTTCATCCAGCCTGGCATTTCGCATGATGTACTCTGCATATTGGGCTTCTCTGGTAATTCAGCCAGTAAAGAATCTGCCTGCAATGCAGGAGATCCCTGTTTCATTCCTGGGTCAGGAAGATCCCCTGGAGGAGGTCATGGCAACCTATTCCAGTATTCTTGCTGGAGAATCCCCATGGTCAGAGAAGCCTGGTGGGCTACAGTCGATGGGGTCACAAAGAGTTGGACACAACTGAGCAGCTAAGCACAGCACAGCACTCTGCATGTAAGTTAAATAAACAGGGTAACAATATATAGCCTGGAAGTACTCTGTTCCCAACTTGGAACCAGTCCATTGTTCCATGTCCAGTTCTAAGTGTTGCTGCTTGACTTGCATATGGTTTCTCAGGAGGCAGATAAGGTGGTCTGGTATTCTCATATCTTTAAGAATTTTCCAGTTTGTTGTGATCTACACATTCAAAGGCTTGATATAGTCAATGAAGCAGAAGTAGGTGTTTTTCTGGAATTTTCTTGCATTTTCTATCATCCAATGGATGTTGGCAGTTTGATCTCTGGTTCCTCAGCGTTTTCTGAACCCAGCTTGTGCATCTGGAAGTTCTTGCTGCACATACTGTTGAAGGCTAGCTTGAAAGATTTTGAGCGTTACTTTGCTAGCATGTGAAATATGTGCAGTTGTGTGGTAGTTTGAGCATTCTTTGGCATTGCCTTTCTTTGGGACTGGAATGAAAACTGACCTTTTCCAGTCCTGTGGCCATTGCTGAGTTTTCCAAATTTATTGGCACATTGAGGGCAGTACTTTCACTGCATCATCTTTTAGGATTTGAAATACTTCAGCTGGAATTCCATCATCTTCACTAGCTTTGTTTGTAGCAATGCTTCCTAATGCCCACTTGACTTTGTACTCTAAGATATCTAGCTCTAGGTGACTGATTACAGGATCGTGACTTTGTGGGTCATGAAGATCTTTTTTGTATAGTTTTTCTGTGTATTCTTTCCACCTCTTCTTAATATTTTTTACTTCTGTTAGGTCCTTGCTGTTTCTTTCCTTTACTGTGCCCATCTTTGAATGAAATGTTTCCTTGTTATCTTCAATTTTCATGATGAGATCTCTAGTCATTCTTGATCTATTGTTTTCCTCCATTTCTTTGCATTGTTCACTCAAAAAGGTTTTCTTTTCCCTTCTTGCTTTTCTTTGAAACTCTGCATTCAGATGCGTATACCTTTCCTTTTGTCCTTTGCCTTTCAGTTCTCTTCTTTTCTGAGCTATTTGTAAGGCCTCCTCTGACAACCATTTTGCCTTTGTGTATTTCATTATTGGGTATGGTTTTGATCACTATCTCCTGTACAATGTCACGAGCCTCCATCCATAGTTCTTCAGGCACTATGTCTATCAGATCCAATCCCTTGAATCTATTTGTCACTTCCACTGTATAATCATAATGTATTTGATTTAGGTCATACGTGAATGGTCTAGTGATTTTCCCTACTTTCTTTAATTAAAGTCTGCATTTTGCAATAAGTAGTTCATGATCTGAGCTGCAGTCAGCTTCTGGTCTTAGTTTGGCCTACTGTATAGAGGTGCTTGAAAATTTAATCTGTCCGGCAGTTTCTAATTTGTGGTGAGAACTACTCAGATAGAGGCTGAGAATCACTGAAATCAATCCTTAATTTTGTGGAAGAGAAAGAAGAATGGAACTGGAGGAATCAACCTGCCTGACTTAAGATTATACTACAGTGCTAGTCATCAAGACAATATGGTACTGGCACAAAGATAAAAATATAGATCAGTGGAACAAAATAGAAAGCCAGAGATACATCCACGCACCTATGGACACCTTATCTTTGACACAGGAGGAAAAAGATACAATAAAGGAAAGAATCTCTTTAACAAGTAGTGCTGGGAAAACTGGTCAACCACCTCTAACAGAATGAAACTAGAACACTTTCTAACAAAAATAAACTCAAAATGGACTGAAGATGTAAATGAAGACCAGAAACTATAAAACTCCTAGAGGAAAACATAGGTAGAACACTCTCTGACATAAATCACAGCAAAATCCTCTATGACTCACCTCCCAAAGTAATGGAAATAAAAGCAAAAATTAACAAATGGGACAAAAACTTTAAAGGTTTTGCACAATGAAGGAAACCATAAGCAAGGTGAAAAGGTAGGCTTCAGAATGGGAGAAAACAATAGCAAACAAAACAACTGACAGAGAATCTCCAAAATATACATGAAGCTCAATAACAGAAAAATAAATAGCCCAATCAAAAAATGGGCCAAAGAACTAAACAGACATTTCTTCAAGGAAGACATACACATGGCTAAAAAACACATTGAACGATGCTCAACATCCCTCATTATCAGAGAAATGCAAGTCAAAAACCACAGTGAGGTACCATCTCACCCCAGTCAGAATGGCTGCCATCAAAATGTCTACAAGCAATAAATGCTAGAGAGAGTGTAGAGAAAACAAAACCCTCTTACACTGTTGGTGGAAATGCAAACTAGTATAGCCACTATGGAAAACAGTGTGGAGATTCCTTAAAAAACTGGAAATAGAACTCCCATACAACCCAACAATCCTACTGCTGGGCATACACAGTGAGGAAACCAGAATTGAAAGAAACACGTGTACCCCAAAGTTCATCGCAGCACTGTTTATAATAGCCAGGACATGGAAGCAACCTAGATATCCATCGGCAGGTGAATGGATAAGAAAGCTGTGGTACATATACACAATGGAATATTACTCAGCTATAAAAAAGAATGCATCTGAGTCAGTTCTAATGAAGTGGATGAAAGTGGAGCCTATTATACAGAGTGAAGTAAGTCAGAAAGAAAAATACCAATATAGTATATTAATGCATATATATGGAATTTATTTTTATTCAGCTGTGAATATATATATATATATATATATATATATATATATATATATATTTCATTCAGTTTCATTTGACTCAAATGTTTAGTCATCATTAGTCTGCTCAGGATTCACCAGTAATTATTCAGGTCTTATTCTAACTCATTGGAAAGGACTCTGATGATGGGAAAGATTGAAGTTAAAAGGAGAAGGAGGCTAGAGGATGAGATGACTAGATAGCATCTCTGACTCAATGGGTATGAATGTGAGCAAACTCTAGGAAATACAGAGTAATAAACTTTTTGAATTGTCTTTGTTGAAAATCAATTGAAAGTATTTTGTGTCAGTTCATTTCCAAACTTTGCTCTGTTTATTACTTTTCTGTCCTTACAAAGTATCAGACTTTCTTGGTTAGTGTACCTTTATAGTATGTCTTGAATTTGGATACTGAGGGTCCTCAAACATTTTTATTTTTCAAGATTGTTTTGGCTATTCTAGATCATGTGCATTTTCACAAAACTTTAAGACCAGCTTAACAATGTCTTCAAAAAATTTGGCTTGTATTTTGTTGAGATTTCCTTGAATTTTACATCAATTAGAGAATAATTGACATCTAAGATATATCTTAATATGATCTGTCATTCTTTAAAATTTTTTTTAAAAAATTTCTCTCAGAAATTTTAAATAATTTTTACTGCACGGGTCTGTGCATGTTTTGTTCATTTTATTTCTATGTATTTTTATGCTATTTTAAATTATATATTATTTTCTATTTCTATTTATTTTATTCTATATTAGAATAAAATATTCTATTATAGTTACTAATTTATTATTAGTAAATGAGAATACAGTTTATTTTTGTACATGACTTTGTATCCTGTGAATTTTATAATTTGTTTTATCAGTTTATTTTTTAGATTCCATAGGAATTTCTGAGTACACAATAATATTGTCTGAAGTAATGATCATTCTCCTTTTAATCTTTTTTCTTTTTATCTAGAACTGTGTAGAACTTCTAGTACAGTTTTGAATACATATAAGGAAAGTGGAAACCTCTACTTTTTTCCCAATCTTGAGTAAAAAATGGCTGGTAATTTAGCATTAAATATGTTAACTCTAGGTTTCTCATAGGTGCCCTTTATCACATTCAGGAAACTCCCATCTATTTCCAGTTTCCTGAGAGGTTTTAATATCAGCAGACTTTTGAATTTTCAAGTACATTTTCTGCATCTCTTGTTATGATGTTTTTTCTCTTTTGTTCTGTTAATGTGATGAATTATAATGATTCATTTTCAAATGTTAATGTGATCATGACTCCCACATGATCTATTACTCTTCTTATATATTGCTGGATTTCATGTATTGCTATATACTGTTAATATTGCCAGTGACACAAAATCATCATACTCTCCTATTAGATACAATTCTTGAGAAGGGAATTTATTTCTAGTCTGTGAAATTTTCCATTACTGTATCATACTCTTAATGACCAACAAGTGCATATAAAATGTTTTATTTTAGGAATAAATGAATTCATAAATAAATATATATGCCTTTGTTCTCCCATGTCTGTTTCAAGAGTAGGTTTTACTTAATAAAACCTTGGGAGACATTATTGCAAAAAAAGAAAAAAAGAAAACTTGGGACATATAACATCCTTGTACTGTAGCACATGAGAAATATAATTAATACCATTGTATATGATAGTAAGCCCTAAGAGTTCTCATCACAAGGAAGAAAAATTTTTTTAATTTTTTTCTTGTTCTATGTATGTGAGATGTCTATGTTCACTGTATGTATTGTGGACATATTTTCATGATGTATATCAGTCCAGCCATTATGCCGTGCACCTTACACTTACACAGTGCTTTACATCAGTTATATCTCAATAAAATGGGATCAGTAAAATGGGAAGGAAATAAGAAAGCTTGTGCTCAGCGCCTTCCCCTTTGGCCAGGTCTGAGTGCCTTATACAGATGTGAACATTGTAGCTGTCTGTGGTGTGCATAGGCATCCCAGTGGTGCCATTCTCATCCATGAATGAAGACTCAGCCATGAGTGTATGGTGATCGAGGAGGGTTCTGCTGGGGTCTCAGTCTGGGCTCCAGGAGAACTGCTACCAGGAGAATTTGAGCAATCTACCTCCTGCCCTGTCTTCATTTCCTCATCTGTGAAATGCGAAAGGTCTTGGGTCTCTAAGACCTTCTATGAATGTCAAATATTCTGTGTCTGAAGGTGGCAGTGAATTACAGAAAGACCAAAAAAGAATCCAGATCTCCTCAGGCCAAGCTGCTGTCTCCTCCACTGCAGTGCTCTGTCTTCCTCTTCTAATGCTCACTGTTTCATGCTGTCTGTTTGAAGGTTTATACTAAAAATTTTCGGTGCAGGGGATATTTACTCTTCTCTCTTCCATCACCAATTCCCAGGAAGTGACCGAGTAAAAGTTTTTTTATGCCCATTCACTATTAATATGAGGGTAGTAATAAAACTCTTATTTTTAGCTTAATTGAGGTATATTTGACAAAAAATTATAAAATATTTAAAGTATACTCACTCCCTTACTTACTGCCATGTTAATCCTTCAGTGTCTTTCAGCATTTCTGTATGTATGATTCATCTGGAGAGTAATGGTCCTTTATATGTTTTATGATTTTCTGGCTCTAATTTTTTCAGCTTGATAAATTTCCTCCATCCAACTGTTATACAGCTCATGCTAAGCTCATAGAATATTCTTCCAGTCAGCCTTTGGAGTTTCTCACTGAATTTTTCGTTAAGAAGGGATTAAAATATTAATTTTTAATTGAATGAGAAATATATAAATACAGTCTAATTTTGAAAGCCACCCCTTTGTTTGCTTGTCACTTCTCAAGAGGTTATCTGTGTGTTAACTTTTCTTATATATTTACATACATATGTACATGTACCTAAAAAAGTCTGAAATCATAACTCAAATAGCATCTTGCAATGCTCATTTTTTATTACCTTTCCTCATTGCATTGTTTCAGTTTATCAGTATTGTAAACAGCTCTGCAGTGAACCAAGTTCTTAGACACATTGTCTTGCACATGGGAGCAGGCAGAGCTGGCAGGAAGCAGGATTTCTGTGTCATGGAGCTTGTGTGTATTTACTTTAATAAATACCATAATAGCAGAGAGGTAAGAGCATGGGCCCTGGATCCAGACTACCTAGGTTTGAATCTCTGCTCTGTTGCTACCTAACTATGCGACTTGAAGGCTGCTCTGCAAAATGGGGATAGGATCTCACAGGATTGTTAAGGATATTAAATGAGATGATAGATAAAACAGTACCCACTCCAGAGTGTTGCCTGCTACACTTTAGTTCACTAAAGCTACGGATCATGTCTTACTCATGTTGCATCCTCAGTAAAGCACTAAGTTTAGCACATATTAGAAATTCAGAGATCCTATTAATTGTAGTTCAACACCAAAATATTTTTTTTTCCACGTAGCCATAGTAGCTCCTTGAATAATATAGGAGGGGAGTCAGAATAAAAAAGAAACAAATACTTATTCTGTTACTTGCGTATGTCAAGTATCAGGCTAGGTATTCTACATTTCTTATCTCATTTCATGCCCCTTGAGATCTCATTTTATCAATTAAATAATTGAGCCTCAGAGAGGTTAAGCAACTTGTTCGAGGCCATGCAGCTAATGATTTCGAATTCAAATTCAGCATTGTCTACTTTCTGACCTAATGAATATCCTTACAGAACAAACAGCAGGATGCCTTCAGTTCCTAAAGGCACAGTCCCATTGGGGTCAGGTATGCTTTTTCTAGTGGTGTCATACCCTACACCAAGAACTCTTAGAAAGCATTTTTTCAAAACCAAGCCCCATTTTAAGATATAGTTAACATTAAGAGGATGAGGGGAGTTCTAAGTCTTAGCCAAAAAGCTAAAAATTGTTTTAAAATTTAGGAAAATGGAAGTGATCAATTGTGCAGACTGCTGCAACCCAAAAAGATATTCTCAGTATTAAGGAGATGCTGGTCATGAATATTGTATGCACAATGAAAGACAGATTTACAGCACCTAACCAAGGACAGGACACTCCTAGCTTTCAGTGCTATTGGATAGTACCCTAAGAGTCTGTTGTAGCTATGATCATTCTGTGGAACAAATAACCACAGAAATTCAGTGGCACAGAGAAGAGTTAGATGTGTCTGTGTGTTGACTGAGAGCCAGATGGTTTGAGCTGGGCTCCTTCACGTTCTTTTTGGTTGAAGCAGCTCTGTTCCATGAATTTTTCATCCTCCTCCTGGGACCAGAGGGAATGTTCTATTGTGGTGAAGGCAAAAGTCCCAAAGAACAGCAAGTCCCAAAGAGGCCCATGCATCACACAAGGCCTCTTAAAACTGGACTCAGAGCTAGCATACTGTTCCTGCTGCTTCATTCTATAGCCAAAGAAAGTAACATGGACAAATCAAAGTCAATGTGTGGAGAAGGACACTATGGGAGAGGGCAAGGGTGGGATGGTATGGGAGAACAGCATTGAAACATGTTAATCATCATATGTGAAATCGATCACCAGGCCAGGTTTGATGCTTAGGGCTGGTGCACCGGGATGACCCAGAGAGAGGGAATCGGGAGGGAGGTGGGAGGGAGGTTCTGGAAGGGGAACACATGTATACCCATGGCAGATTCATGTCAACATATGGCAAAACCAACATAATAATGTAAAGAAAATTAAAATTAATTAATTAATTTAAAAAACAAAAAAAGCAGAATAGAAAAACAAAAAAATATACTCATTACCTTTACAGGGAGGAACTTCAAAATCACTTTTGGTGGGAATGCAAACTAGTACAGCCACTATGGAAAACAGTGTGGAGATTCCTTAAAAAACTGCAAATAGAACTGCCATATGACCCAGCAATCCCACTGCTGGGCATACACACCGAGGAAACCAGAATAGGAAGAGACACGTGTACCCCAATGTTCATCGCTGCATTTTTTACAATAGCCAGGACATGGAAGCAACCTAGATGCCCATCAACTGACAAATGGATAAGAAAGCAGTGGTACATATACACAATGGAATATTACTCAGCATTAAATAAAATTCATTTGAAGCAGTTCTACTCAGGTGGACGGAACTGGAGCCTATTATCCAGAGTGAAGTAAGCCAGAAGGTAAAACAACAATACAGTATACTAACGCATATATATGGAATTTAGAAAGATGGTAACGAGAACCCTGCATGCGAGACAGCAAAAGAAACGCAGATGTATAGAACAAACTCGTGGACTCTGTGGAAGAGGGCAGGGGTGGGATGATATGGGAGAATGGCATTGAAACATGTTAATTATCATATGTGAAATCAATCGCCAGCCCAGTGCTGATGCTCGGGGCTGGTACAACAAGATGACCCGGGGGAGGGAATCGGGAGGGAGGAGGGAGGGTGGTTCTGGAGGGGGAACATATGTATACCCAAGGCAGATTCATGTCAATGTATGGCAAAACCAACACAATAAAGTAAAGAAAATTAAAAAATAAAGATTCAAAATTGACAACATGTAGATTTGAATGTTTTCCTTGAAATATACTATGCCAAATCACACAAGTGCAGTAAATTATTATTTCAGAAATTTAAATTTAAAGAATTTAAATTTAAATTTAAATTTAAAGAAAATTAAAAAAAAAATCACTTGGCAAAGTGCATGGATTTGAGCAATTTGAAAGATTGAGACCAGTGATGCAACTTACCTTGAAGATTAGTCAGATTCCTCTTGTTGCTATGTATTTGCTCCTCCAGCCTTGGTTGAGCAGCTAAGACAGAAAGAAGTGGCTGTATCTCATTTGTGTCTTTCCTTTTTTTTTTTTTTGAATCACCACTGTCATTCTACTAGTGATAGAAAATGCCTTCTTCAATTCTCACTCCCCTGTGGTCACATGGAATGAAGAGTAATTTAAAATGAACAGACTGCATTAGATTTTTCCAAACACCTGTATCTTATTTTAGAAGCAACTGATGCTCTTGGCCTGATTTGTACTTGAGCAATTTGGAGTGATTAAAGAATTTTATATTTCTCAAGTGCTTCTGTGTTCAAATGAGCCAAATACAGGTTGAATGTAAATTTTCTTCAGTGCATTTTTTTTTGTTTTTGAGACATTTTAAATTACTAATAACCTAATAAAGTGGCTAAGATATGAAGTTCCCAGTGTTCCAATTTGAATTCATAGCAGAACAAATTTAGAAGCCCTCCTGGCAAATTCTACTTCTTTGGCTTGATATTTTTTCCACTTTCCCTTTTTATTTTTATCAACAAGAAGTCCTTGCCTGTCTCTGTGTTTGTCATTTTTGCCCACATGATGTAGGCTGAAAAGAAGTCAGCTTAAAAGTATTGCTCTCTTAAATGAGATTATTTTGGGTTCGGGACTGGTGGAGTGAGATGAAGTAGGAAAAGAAGAAGAGTGGGGGCATGAATGAGGTGGAAGCCACAAACAAGATTAGCCACTGATAATATTTGCTTAGCAATAGACAAGTAGCCTAGAGATAAATGGATATAATGCAAAGGAAACAATATCTGAAGTTTTTTAAATGAAGCTATCTTCCAAATAGGGTGGATTGTATCAAATACTAGTTCAATTTTTTGTGCAATACATTGGGTTTGGAAAGGCAAAAAGTGGATGTGGAAATATAACTTGGCAATAGGAGCCTGGAAGAGCAGAACTGATCTATGTGAAACAAAAATACAAAATTTCCCAAATCCTTCCACAGAGTATTGTCTTGGGACCAGCGTGGGCTACAACCACAGACTTGTCAGATATGGAGAATCTTGAACCCAAACTGCCTTTTGGATCATAAGCTACATTGCACCAAGATCCCCAGATGTTTCGTATTGAAGGTGAACTGCCTTAGAACGGGACTATTTGATTTTACACCTGAGTCTAGGTGGGAAAGACTAGAACCAGCAGATGCAGCAAGGCAGGGTGACTCAGTACCTGAGGGAATCTATTAGAATTGGGAGTCTGGGATAAGAGACCACCAAGGTGATGTTGATACAATGAGGATATTTTAGAACATAATCTTTTCCCCTTTAGCATGTGCTTGTGACCTCCACATCAACTAAAAGTAAACTTTGTCTCAAAGAGTATTGGTATTATTAAAGCCACAGGGCCCAGAGATGGTCAGTATGCAAATTCCCGGTATTTTGACAATTCGAAGAATTTCCTAAATTGTACATGCTTCCCATTACATATCAAGACTCTGACTTGTCTGGCTGTAATCATAGCATTCTATTGTAAACTCTGGTGTAGAGAAGATCCAGACTATAATCTTAGAGAAGGGACCATGTGACAAGACATTAATCCAGGAATCCAGTTTCTCCACTGCATTGGCTTTACTCAAGGGAGCTGAGAAGTAAGAAATACCAATTAGGTTGAAGAAGAAGTCAACAGTGATAGAGCTTCTATCTGCTTTCTCTTTATGACTCTGGGAAGAGATGTGGCTGTGATGCCTCAGGATGATATATAGTGACCACAGTAAGATTGATGTGCCATGGATCAATGTGCAGTGAAAACCTGACACTGTATCTCTCTCACATCCACCACACTATTCTTTTTTTTTTTCTTTAGTTTCTTTTTTTTTTTTGTTTGTTTTTTTTATTGTTTTTGCCATACAATGTCATGATATCACCATGGATTTACATATGCTCCCCCTCCAGAACCCCCCTCCCTCCTCCCTCCACCCCAGGAAATCTCGCTGCACCAGCGCCGAGCATCAATCCTGAGCTGGCGATTGATTAGACATATGATAATTAACTTGTTTCAATGCCCTTCTCCCATATCATCCCACCCTTACCCTCATCCACAGAGTCCACGAGTCTATTCTATACATCTGTGTTCCTTTTGCTGTCTCGCATGTTGGGTTCTCGTTACCATCCTTCTAAATTCCATATATATGTGTTAATATACTGTATTGTTGTTTTTGCTTCTGGCTTCTATTCTTAAGACTTGTGGTAAAAAGGAAAGGACCAGGCTGTACCTATATGCTCAGTGAAAATATGATATATAAGTGAAGAACATTCTGGCAAGTTCTGGCCAAAGTGACTTTGTGGCCAAGGGCTTGAAGAAGGGCGGGCTAAGCTGGCAATTAAACTGGAGTCATGGTCAGAGCTCAGAAGATTTGCTAAGTCTGTACAAGCTGCTGAGATTGGGAGAAGAACCCAGGCCTCAACCACAGGAGACCTAAAGTATAGAGAGCAGTGGTTACACTGAGGACAGGGGCCACTGCCTAAATCTTTGGTGAGGTGAGCTGTCCTCAGCCTTGAGTTCATT
This sequence comes from Antilocapra americana, assembly GCA_007570785.1. Taxonomy (NCBI): domain Eukaryota; kingdom Metazoa; phylum Chordata; class Mammalia; order Artiodactyla; family Antilocapridae; genus Antilocapra; species Antilocapra americana. The sequence continues at coordinate 8,559,507 of ML664152.1, read as the reverse complement.
AAGGACCATGAGCAAGGACAATGAGGACCTGATACCCCTTCCCTTGCTTCCAGGAAAATATGAGCTTCACCTTACTCCCAGATAGGCTTGTAGAAAGGTGGGGTGGTGGTGGTGAGATCCTTTAAGAAAAGAGAGAAATACCCTTGATGATGGGTATTTTACACTCAAATTGACACAGTACTTACCCAAAGAAGTTGAATAACTAGAAAGTTTATTTTAATGTATACTTTTAAAATTAGAGATGCCAAGGAAACATTTCATGCAAAGATGGGCACAATAAAGGACAGGAATAGTATGGCCCTAACAGAAGCAGAAGATATTAAGAAGAGGTGGCAAGAATACACAGAAGAACTGTACAAAAAGATATTCATGACTGCAATACTGTGATCACTCACCTAGAGCTAGACATCTTGGAGTGTGAAGTCAAGTGGGCCTTAGGAAGCATCACTACGAACAAAGCTACTGGAGGTGATGGAATATCAGCTGAGCTATTTAAAATCCTAAAAGATGATACTGTGAAAATGCTGCACTCAATATGCCAGCAAATTTGGAAAACTTGCTAATGGTCACAGGACTGTAAAAGATTAGTTTTCATTTCAATCCCAAAGAAAGGCAGTTCAAACTACTTCACAATTGCACTCATTTAACATGCTAGCAAAGTAATGCTCAAAATTCTCCATGCTAGACTTCAAAAGTATGTGAAATAATAGATTCCAGATGTTTAAGCTCTATTAAGAAAAGACAGAGAAACCAAAGATTGAATTTCCAGCATCTGTTGGATCATAGAAGAAGCAAGAGCATTCCAGAAAAACATCTACTTCTGCTTCATTGACTATACTAAAGCCTTTTGACTGTGTGGATCACAACAAACTGTGGAAAATTCTCGGAGAGATGGGAATACCAGTCCATCTTACCTGTCTCCTGAGAAATCTGTATGCAGGTCAAGAAGCAACAACTTAGAACCAGATATGGAACAACAGGCAGGTTCAAAATTGGGAAAGGAGTCAATAAAGGCTGTATATCGTCACCTTGTTTATTTAACGTATATGCAGATTACATCATGTGAAATGCCAGGCTGGATGAAACACAAGCTGGAATCAAGATTGCCAGAATAAATATCAATTAAACTCAGAAATGCAGATGATACCACCCTTATGGCAGAAAGCAAAGGGAAACTAAAGGGCCTCTTGATGAAGGTGAAAAAGGAGAGTGAAGAAGCTGGCTTAAAAACTCAACATTCAAAAAACAAATACCATGGCATCCAGTCCCATCACTTTATGGCAAATGGATGGAGAAAAAAGGAAATAGAGACAGACTTTATCTTCTGGGGCTCAAAAATCACCATGGATGGTGACTGCAGCCATGAAATTAAAAGATACTTGCTCCTTGGAAGAAAAGCTGTGACAAACCTAGACAGCACACTAAAAATCAGAGACATTACTTTGCTGACAAAGTTCCATACAGTCAAAGCTATGGTTTTTCCAGTAGTCATGCATGATGGGAGAGTTGGACAATAAAGAAGGCTGAGTGTCGAAGAACTAATGCTTTTGAACCGTGGTGTGGGAGAAGACTCTTAAGACTGCAAGGAAATCAAACCAGTTAATCCTAAAGGAAATCCATCCTGTATATTCACTGGAAGGACTGATGCTAAAACTCAATACTTTGGCCACCTGAAGTGAAGAGCTGATTCTTTAGTAAAGGCCCTGATGCTGGGAAAGATTGAAGGCAGGAGAAGGGGAAAATAGAGGGCAAGATGGTTGGATGTCATCATCAACTCAATGGCCATGAGTTTGAGCAAGCTCCGGGAAATGGTGAAGGACAGGGAAGCCTGGCATGTTGCAGTCCATGGGGTCGCAAAGAGTCAGAAATGACTGAGCAACTGAACAAAAACAATATTTTAATGTGATGAGTGTGACTTTTAATTGTTATGTGCATATTTTCTTTCAAAATTGAAAAAAAATGATGAGATGAATTAACAGAAGATATAGGAAGCTATATTTTTTGCAATCTGACATATTGAGTTAAATCCCCCTGTCCAGCTTCCCTGAAACATAGACACACAAGCACACATACAAACACACACTCATGCAGCTTGCACATTTCTGAGAAATTTTAATAATTTTATTTATTTTCTTTACATTATCGTGTTGGTTTTGCCATACATTGACATGAATCCTCCATGTGTATACATGTGTTCCCCTTCCAGAAACCCCCTCCCACCTTCCCTCCAGATTCCATCTTTCTGGGTCATCCCGGTGCACCAGCCCTGAGCACCCTGTATCAAGCATCAAACCTGGGCTGGCGATTGATTTCACATATCATAATTTACATGTTTCAATGCTGTTCTCCCATATCATCCCACCCTTGCCCTCTCCCATAGAGTCCAAAAGACTGTTATATATGTCTGCATCTCTTTTGCTGTCTCGCATGCAGGGTTCTCGTTACCATCTTTCTAGATTCCATATATATGCGTTAGTATACTGTATTGCTGTTTTTCCTTCTGGCTTACTTCACTCTGGATAATAGGCTCCAGTTTCGTCCACCTCAGTAGAACTGATTCAAATGTATTCTTGTTAATGGCTGAGTAATATTCCATTGTGTGTATGTACCACAGCTTTCTTATGCATTTGTCTGTTGATGGACATCTAGGTTGCTTCCATGTCCTGACTATTGTAAACAGTGCTGTGATGAACATTGGGGTATATGTGTCTTTTTCAATTCTTGTTTCCTTGGTGTGTATGCCCAGCAGTGGGATTGCTGGGTCATATGGCAGTTCTATTTCCAGTTTTTTAAGGAATCTCCACACTGTTTTCCATAGTGGCTGTACTAGTTTGCATTCCCACCAACAGTGTAAGAGAGTTCCCTTTTCTCCACATCCTCTCCAGCATTTATTGCTTGTAGACTTTTGGATGGCAGTCATTCTGACTGGTGTAAAGTGGTACCTCATTGTGGTTTTGATTTGCATTTCTATATGAAGGGCATCTTTAATTGTTCCACATATCGGAAGTTGGAGCTTTCACTCTTCATGTGCATTGAGACCCCAAATGATATCCATGTGACAGTAGATGTCAAGTACTTGAGTATCTTTTGTGCTGATACTTAATACATTATTTAAAATAAGTTGTACAGGAGCGGAAGCTTCGGCAGTGTTGCTCCATCCTCTGGTTTGCAGGAGGCCAAAGCCAGGCTCGCGCTGGAACCATGTTTCGCAACCAGTATGACAGTGATGTCACGGTCTGGAGCCCTCAGGGCAGAATTCATCAAATTGAGTATGCAATGGAAGCTGTCAAACAAGGTTCAGCCACAGTTGGTCTGAAATCAAAAACTCATGCAGTGTTGGTTGCATTGAAGAGAGCATAGTCAGAACTTGCAGCTCATCAGAAAAGAAATTCTCCATGTTGATAACCATATTGGGTTTCTCAATTGTGGGACTTACTGCTGATGCAGGCTGTTATGTAATTTTATGCACCAAGAGTGTTTGGATTCCAGATTTGTATTTGACAGACCTCTTCCTGTGTCTCGTCTTGTATCTCTAATTGGAAGCAAAACCCAGATACCAACACAGCGATATGGCCGGAGACCATATGGTGCTGGGCTGCTCATTGCTGGTTATGATGATATAGGTCCTCACATTTTCCAAACTTGTCCATCTGCTAACTATTTTGGCTGCAGAGCTATGTCCAATGGAGCCCTATCTCAATCAGCTTGTACTTACTTGGAGAGACATATGTAAGAGTTTATGGAATGCAGTTTGAATGAACTGGTTAAGCATGGTCTGCGTGCCTTACGGGAAACCCTTCCTGCAGAACAGGACCTAACTACCAAGAATGTTTCCATTGGAATTGTTGGTAAAGACTTGGAGTTTACGATGAATGATGATGATGATGTGTCTCCATTCCTGGAAGGTCTGGAAGAAAGACCACAGAGAAAGGCACAGCCTACTCAACCTGCTGATGAACCTGCAGAAAAAGCTGATGAACCAATGGAACATTAAGCAATAAACCAGTATATATATGTATTGTCATACATGTAAGAATGCAGGAACACATACTGATGACAATAACCTATACTTTGAGCTGAAAGATGCCGAATAGTGGGATAGAATGGAATGTTTTAGGAATCGGTTCAGATGTGAGTTTTTCCTGAGCTGCCACCAAAACCATATAATTGGGTTTATTTTTCTTTAAGAGGGTCTCTATAATCATTTTCTAGAAAGTATAGTTCTCTGTACTAACACTTTTATATGAAGAACATAGTGTCTTTGTGGTTTTAAAGACAACTGTGAAATAAAATGGTTTCACCTGCAAAAAAAATAAAATAAGTTGTACAGAAAAGTCTGATTTATTAATAGGTGGTGGTATTCCAGTTTACAGATGGGAAACCAGAGGCTCAGAATGGCTGATTTACAGGTAACTTGCCCAGTGTTATATGGCCAATAAGTGACCACATTGGGACTCCAACCCAGATTTAACTCCAGAGTTTATGTTTATATCTTGCAGTCTATATTTGGTACTTTCCCAAATGTATGCTTGCAGCCTAAGAGCCTTCTCTATTCCTTCCTCCTTCTAGGTTCTGCATTTCTATTTTCTCTCCCTTTGCTTGCTCCATTTGTAGCTGCATGATGACCATTTGTCTCTGGGCATTAGCACAAGCATTAGCATTTGTTGTCACATGTACTCCCCTGGGCTGAGTCCTGTGTCCCAACTGGACCTTTTTTAGTGGTCCTCATACATGAAGAAGAGACGCATGTAACCCAGTGTCCATGCAGGTCTTCTCCCTGGAGACACAAGTGTGGTCGGGCATCTGTCATGGTTCCTAGTACTGTGGCCTCCCATTTACATTCTAGAAAATGGCCAGGGTGCCTCAGCCAGGGAGCCACCCTTGTCTTGGCTGACATTGACTTTGCTTGGTTGTGTTCTTTCTAAGTTCTGGGAACTCAATGCCTCCTGGACTGTTGTTGCTGTGCAGGGGAGTGGCAGGTTCTGCTATTACATGAGAGCTGTAAAACTTCCTCCTTCCTCTTTCACTAGCTCACTTATTCCCTGAACATACCTTGCTTTGTCCCACTTCTGTTCCTCAGAATCTCACATAGAATTAATATCTAAGGATTCAGTGATTGAGTAAAATATTGAATGTAGTTGTTGTCAAGCTTCGCTGGAGTGATGAGACTTGGGATAATTTGAAAACGCTGCTTACCCAGGCTGTAAAATCAGTTAAAAGAAGAACAGACAAATCAAGAGATAGCTTTGTTTTTGTTTCTCTCATAATGTCTTTATTTTAGGAAGCTGGTCTACAAAGTAGGGACTTCCCAGGTGGCGCTAATGGTAAAGAACTCACCTGCTGATGTAACAGACATGGGTTCAGTCCCTAGGTCAGGAAGGTCCCCTGGAGTAGGAAATGGCAACCTGCTTCCATATTCTTGCTGGAAAATTCCATGGACAGAGGAACTTGGCAGGCTAGAATCCATGGGGCCTCAAAGAGTGAGACATGACTAAGTCAGCACTACAAAGCAATCTTGTACCACTGTTTTATAGGGTCACACTACTACCTGTATTCTGATTCTTCATGAGTTACCCTTATTTACTTCCATGTTTCTCTCAGATTAGCAATTGATATCACAAGAGATGTCAAAATATATGTCAATGTCTTGCTTTGCAAAAGAGGGTATGACATGACATTGCCTGAGAACACAGAGGCTATACAGGACATAAAAACAGATTGGCTGGAAGACATGGGTGAGCTGAGCAAATGAAAATACAGTGCTAGTTCTCCTCACTGTAAATCAATGAAGGGAGCCAAGATGCCCAAACATTTCATACTTTTTGAACTCGTTATTCCATTTTTGGGAATCTTTCCTAAAGGAGTAATGAAAGATACACACAAAAACTGCACTGATTAGATAATATGGGATTTACTAAGTCACTGAATACTTTATAGAATTTACCTATAAAACCATAAAGACCTTGCATGCTTTAGGGGGAAATACTTCATGAACTTTCTAATTTCTTTAATGGTTATTAGACAATTCAATTTTTTTTCTTTTGTCAATCTTGGTACTTAATATTTCTCACCAATAGTCCATTCCCTCAAACTTGTCACATTGCTTTTGAGTTTCTTAAGTCTTCTCCATGCCTATGGTAATAAGATTTTACTAACATTGTATTGTCAAACTTCAAGCATTCAGAATGTTGGAAAGATTTTATAATGAGCACACATACACTCACCACCAAAATTCTACCAGTAACATTTTACCATGTTTGCCTTATCACACTTTTATCCATCACTCCATCTTTTTAAAATGAATTCCAAAGTAAATTACAGACATAGTATTAGGATTTTAACATGAAAAAAATTATTTTAATCTCTGAGTAGTGTAATAGCATTAGTATTATTAGTTGACATATCTGAGATTCATGGAAGGAAAGAGATGGTCTGTAATATTGAAGACTGCTCGCAAAGATGGGAATGGTGCCACCCCAAGGTATTGGGGCACCAATGCCACCCTGGGACCTAGAGGGGCAGCTAAAGAGGGTACTCACTAGAACTAGATACAGAACTGTATGGAGGTAGTTGCCTCACAGGAAAAGTGCAGGTAGGAGCCTGGAAGACTAGACACCAGTTTCACCTGCTTCTCTCCCTTCAGTCTCCTGCTGGTGCTCCCATTGCTCAAACCCAGGCAGAAGTGAGAAGGCAAGGTTAGCCTTTGGAGCAGATAGCAGGGTGGAGAAGGGAAGAGAGTAGATCGGGTGCAGGGGCTATCTAAGTGACATAAATTCTAGGTAGAATATAGCATGTTCAGCAACAACCTGGATTTTGAAAACCTTGGGGTATGTAGCTCAAGTAGATATATACATAGTAAGTGTCCAGAAAATGTCAGTTAAATTAATATCAGAGTTGTGAAAAGCTTAATTTATGGTGATTTAATCCTGGAAAACCCATCAGCATGATAGCAGAAAGGCTTCTGTGTGGTAGAAGTGACTGTGAGGGAAGGAAAGTGCAGGATAACCGTGAGGTTGATTGATCACACTGTCAGCTTTTTGTGTGTGTTTTCCTAGTGGGTCTTCTGCTTCACTGGATGCTCCCAGTCTTGCACATTTGGCCCCCTCCTGACTCACTTAGCTGGCCTGCTGGCTTCACAGCCAAGAAAGTTAATGCCCTTTCTAAAGGAAGTGTTCAAGACATCATATCTTAGTATCTGGGAGTCTTCTGGAAGGTGCCATCCTAGGTACTGCAGGGAATTCAGGCAGGGAAGGCTACCCACAAGGAGCGTCTCATCAGTAAATGAACTATAAGGAGGCATAACTGACATCTTACTTGCAGGTGTCCTTGATACGTGATCCCCAGTTGTGCTCAGGTCATCACTGGTTTCTGCTTCATCCTAACACTGCAGGTCAGGCCAATGACAAAGAGAGAAGAGGCCCCCCACTATAAAGTATAACAGGTGCTTCACTTTTGTTTCAGCTGCCCACCTGCCACCTCTTTCTGTAATGGGAAATCTCCATCTCAGGAATTTGGGTTGTGCATGCAAGCCTCCCCCTTCCTGTGGAGTCTAAGGCTTAGTTAATTGGCCGTGTTGGTGCCAGATTTTGACTCGAAAGCTAGTGAAATGAGACACAAAGAACAAGGACTTTCTCTCCCTATCTCTGGTGGCTGTTGTATAGGGACAGTAGTTTCTTGCCCAGAATCAGTTTAAAAGGGAGGTGTTAGTCATATTTTCTGGCTGCTTAGCCTCAAGGTTACTTTTCAAGTCTTCCCAAAGACACCAGGAACTACCTCAAATCTTTTTTAACATAACTTTGTTTTTTCCTTCTTTCTTTCTGTATTTCCTTCCTTTCTCTCTTTTTTCCTTGCAGTTAAAAGCCCTGATTTGTACATAAATCCCTGCTTCAGATATTCTCATCACATGTCAACAGATAACATGTGCACAAACTATGGGCAGAATTCCTAAAGCAGACTCTTAAATGGATAATAAAAACATAAAAATATTCTATTCTATTAATAATCAAATAAATATGAATATACAATAAGATATAATTTTTCAATTATTGTAATTCCTAAAGTTTTAAAAATGATAAAAAGTGTTTTTGAGGGTGCAAGGGGGAGATATTCTAAACTTTTTATTTTTGCTGATGAAAATAGGATCTAATTAGTATAGAGAAGGTTGCTCCTCGCAGTGGTGGTTATAATAGTAGAAATATGAAAACAGCTTATATGTACAACAATAGGAAAGTGATTACATAAATCATCTTCATATAATTCAATAGTGTTCAGCTATTAATAGTGAAATTTTGAAGCAATATTTAATAATATAGACAATGAAATAGCACTTTAAAAAGAAGGATGTAAGGATAATATGGTTCTATAGCTGTCAAAATTATGAAAGAATATATGTTATAATATATACAAAATTGTCAGGAAAAAATTCACCAAAGGTACATACTTTTCTCTGAGCTGTGAGCAAATAAGAGATTTTATTTTTTCTTTATTTATGTTGGTATATTACAAATAGTCTTTAATAATCAAGTAAAATTTTTAAATTCATGGTTATCATTTTCTCCCTTACCACTTATCTAGTAGCCCATCTGCTACAATTAGCACCTCTTTCTCCATTTGAATTTTTGATACACTATTTGAAATCGTGGATGTTCTAAACATTTAGGTCTTTAAAGTGGATGTGTAATTTTTATATTTCTGTGCTGGCTCCTAACACTTATTGCAACACCTTGGACAAACTCCAGTATGTGGGATTTGAATGAAATTCCCATTGGTCTGGCCTTTTAACAATTAATGTGGCTTTGAATTCAATCTCTACTGATCTATGATTCTATTTCAGCTCTGTCCCAAGTCAGAAAACATCTAGATTTATTCTCTGAATATACAGTGTCAGCAATGCATTCAATTGTAATTATTCCTATATGCTCAGGATTGTGAGAAAATTAATCATTAAGAACATTGGTTCCTGGGACTAGTAATACTAGATATAGGGCTTTCCTGGTGACTCAGATGGTAAAGAATCTGCCTGCAATGTGGAAGACCTGGGTTTGACCCCTGAGTCAGAAGGATCCCTTGGAGAAGGGAATGGCAACCCGCTCTCTTATCTTGCCTGAAGAATTCCAGGGGCAGAGGAACCTGGCAGGCTACTGCCCATGGGGTTGCAAAGAGCTGGACCTGACTGAGTGGCTAACACTTTTTCATTTTCAATACTCAGTATGACTAACAATGAACTAAATGGAATTTGTTTCTCTGTTGGAAGAGAAACAGAGAGGTGACGGATATATATGTAAAACTCACATTAGACAAAGCTGACACTGAGTGGAAACAGTGGTGATGAACAAAACCAAGTCCAGGTGGGCACCAGGCCCCAGGGCACAGCCATGAGGGGAAGATGAGATAGAAGGTTCAGGGTACCAGTGTCCACAAGAAGAATGACAGGCAGGCAGACACTTGTGAAGAGCCAGTAATGAGATGACATCACACCTGAGAGCTAGAGTAAGGGAAGTGGGTGTTTAGCAGATTGTGTCTTCCAAAGATGGCCACGAAAACTGGACCCTTCCTCATGCTCTTCCTGTAATAGGACTTTGACATCCCTCCTTTCAAGGTGTGAGATCTGGGTAGACTCATGACTGTAGTGAATTTTGTGCACCTCTGAGGCTGGATTATGGGAGGAAATACAGCTTCTGCCTGGTTTTGGGCAACACTTGCTCTTGAAACCCAGCAGTCGTGGTGTAAGGAACTCACACAATCCACTAGCATGTTGAAATGGTTGCTCTACACAGCTGTGTTTGGGATGTTTGTTACAGAGGATATTAACTGGAATAGGAAGATGTAAACATAAGTGAAATGAGTCACAATCTGGGGATTTGGTGCAGAGTTAGGGCTGGACCCCACAGGCTAGAATCATGTGGTTAAAGAAGGGTGAAAACAAAGTTATCTAAAATAAAAATGACATTTAGCTTGTAGTAACTCTATGCTGCAGTATCACAAAAACACAGAAGAAAATCTACAGCACCTCCAAATATGGAGAAAGACTATCACTGTTGGGGTTTTCAGATGCTTCAAATCTCACAGAGCTGAGTTGGGAATCTCAACAGGCAGCCTGCCATCTGAAGCCTTTCCTCACTGTGAAAGAAGCAGGAAATACTCTCTTACTTCCTTACTAGGGTCTGAACCAGGCAGAAAGCTGAACAGCTTTTTACTGTGTGGGTGGCCTCCGGAAACAGCCACTTATTCTTTCCTTGCCACACCTGCTATATGTGTTCCTAGTAAATTCTAATCTGACTCATTACCTTTACCCACCTCCTGAATAAGGCCAAGCCCTTAGACCTCTCTTACTATTGATGCATCTATTCTGAGACAAGTTTTCCCTGTCAACAAAAAATGGAGGTAATAGGAAGTGGGTTGTACTAGGGAAGCTTTAGGGTGAAGCAGAGGACTTTTAGAGGTAGACTTCTGACAATAAAACATAGAAACTAAAAGACAAAAGAAGAACTCAGGTAACTGGACATGAGGGGTAGATTTTTGTTAGTTTATTCCATCAAGAGAGTTGGTAGTTTCTAGTGGCCCCACCCTCTTTGGAACCAAAGGCTGGTTGCAAGGAAGACAATTTTTCCACAGACCAAAGACCAGGTTGGGGATAGTTTTGGAATGACTCAAATGCATTACATTTTTCGTGTACTTTATTTCTATTATTATTACATAACTCCACCTCAGATCATCAGGCATTAGATCTTGGCGGTTGAGGAGAGAGATATCAGCTCATTCTGGAGGATCTATGCTAAACAAATGCCTCTTGGACCCTAGAAACTATACTAGATGTTCTTGAAAAATATATATTTAGTGCCAAGCACTTCTAAGTAATGTCCATGTATTAACTCATAATAACTCCATTAATTAAGTGCATTATTTCCCCCATTTTACATATAGAAAATAGGTACAAAAAGGTTAAATGCCTTGTCCAAAACTATGGCTTGTGAAAGTGAAAATTTAGGCAATCTGGCTCTAATCCCAGTGTTGTTGACCTCTGTACTATCAGACTTCAAACACTTGATTTAATTCCATTTAACTTTCCAGAACTGAGAATCGAATCAAAGATGCAAATTTAAAAGTTTTGTCCATTTTTCAATAAAAATAATGAAGGAAGACTCAGTCCTCTGCTCAATATTCTCTGTGCTGTGTTGTACTTAGTCGCTCAGTCTTATCCAACTCTTTGTGACCCTATGGAGTGTAGCCCTCCAGGCTCCTTTGTCCATGGGGATTCTCCAGGTAAGAATACTAGAGTGGGTTGCCATGTCATCCTCCAGGTGGCATCAAACCCAGGTCCCCCACATTGCAGGCAGATTCTTTACCATCTGAACCATGAGGGAAGCTCCTATAGGCAATATTCTATAGTAATCTAAATGGGAAAATAATTTGAAAAAAAAAAAAGGTAAACGTATAACTGAATCACTTTGCTATACACCTGAAACTAACACAACATTGTAAATTAAATATAGTACAATATAAAATAAAAATTTAAACAAAACAGTCTTCAACCCAGTGTAACTAAATTTTTCTCACTAAGCAAAAATGCAAAGCGTATAAACATCCAGAAATTTTAAACATACCCTAAAGGGAATTTAAATCAAGCTATTTTCCAATTTCTGCTTCATTAACTACCAGAAGAGAAACCAAACAGCATGTACATAGTCTTTGAACAGGAAAGGTATGGACCAACAATTTTATGGATGCCTAATTATTACTTCATTGATCATTTATTCAATCAACATAATTATTCAGCATCTATTATTGTAAAGGGAGTACATGAAAGTAGTAGAAAAATATTCTTAGACATATTTTAACTTCATTGGACCTATGTTCCATCTTTGAGCCTCTGGTCTTCCTAGATTCTTAAAGGTACAGCTTGTTTCTCATGACAAAGTTAAGTAGACTAATGGAATTGTGTTACAGTTAACTTTAGCTTTCAGATGATTTGACTACAGTTAAGTGAATGAGCAGTATAACCTTGGAAGGCAGATTGCATGGTAAAGAGCAAAATATTTTATGCCAGAGAATGCTGAGTTTGAGTGCTATGTCTGCTACTCCGATGTGACCTCAAATAAAATAATTATCTCTTTTGAACCTTTTTTTCCTCATTGTCAAATGGAGTTAATATATCAAAGTGTTGTAAAAATTAAGTGGGGTAATATATTTGAATGGTTGAACCTGGTACCTGGTATAGAGTTAATATTCAACACAAGTTGATGATGTTGATGGTTATCATGATGGCCTATTTGTATACAGTGAAGAGTTAGTATTTACGTCAATCTACTAAAGCTTTTCAACAAGTGTTTTTTGAGATTTTTTTAAATTGTAGTTGATTTACAATGTTGTGTTAGTCTCAGGTATACAGCAAAGTGATTCATATGAATTCATATATATATATATATATATATATATACAAACACACATGTGTGTGTGTGTGTGTGTGTGTGTGTGTGTATTCATTTTCAGATTCTTTCTCCTTATAGGTAATTACAAGATACTGAATATATTTTCCTGTGCTATACAGGAGTTTCCTGTTGGTTTTTAGTGCATATCTGTTCATCTCAAACTGCTAATTTATCCCTCCTCCCTTTTCCACTTTGGTAATAAGTTTGCTTTCTACATTTGTGAGTCTGTTTCTATTTTGTACATAAGTTTGTTTCAGTTTTAAAATTCCACATACAAGTGGTATCAAATGATATTTGTTTTTCTTTTCTGACTTACTTCACTTTGTATTATAATTTCTGGGTCCATCTATGTTGCTGCAAATGGCATTATTTCACTATTTTTTATGACTGAGCACATGACTGAAGCAACTTAGCAGCAGCAGCAGCAGTAGCAGTATTCCACTGTATATATATACTATATCTTCTTTATCCATTCCTTAATCATTGGATGCTTAGGTTGCTTCCCTGCTTTGGCTGTTGTAAACTGACAGCAAGTCTTAAACCCAGTGAAAATACATAAATGAAATCAAAACATTGACTGAGTCTCTTGTTTTTCTGTTAGCTATTACTCCAAACCATCTTTTTATCTCACCTAATGTTGAAATGTAGTATGCAAGAACTAATAAGGAAAGTGACTTTCCTAAATAACAAAGGTATAAACTGTGAGTAGCAGATTCAATAAAACTTATAGCTCATAGTAACTTCACTTTTCCAATTGTGGTGACTTGTAAGGTATCCAGAATATGTGTTAGTGTCATGTGGAAGCCATTATGAAGAACTTTCAAAAGCAAGTTTGTGGCTAGAGAAAATGCATAACAGTTATTTATATAAGTTCTCCCCCCACATCCTCTCAATATCCACTGCTTACTACTCATATCTCTGTCTCTGTCTCTCTTAGTCTCCCTCTAGGTTTCTCTAACATATGCAATTTTTATTTCCTCACAGTGATTCAGGAAACACCTTCAAGTTTATATCCTGATATCTTGTACTCCATGGTTGATAGCTGGCAGCACAGCTGAGGTGATCCCTTAAGTTATGTTCTCATGTAGGAAAATCTTTGCCTCATTGCAGTTAAAGGAAGAGGGCAGTTTATGGTCTTCTGGGAGGCCTAGTCACTTTCTAATGAGAATATGAACCAAACATTAATTTTCTATACTCTTTTCTCCCCTTGTACTTCCCTGTGTAAGACTAGTTAATTCCCCCTGTTGCTAAAGAAGCTCAATGGTTCCTTTTTAGATGTTCCAGGCTTACTGTGGTTTTTCCAACTATAATTTTTCTAGTAGTCATATATGGATGTGAGAATTGGACCATAAAGAAGGGCAAGTGCCAAAGAATTGATGCTTTTTTTTTTTTTGAGGGATTTCTATGTTCTTTATTTATTTTTTTTTTTAATTATTGTTTTTGCCATACATTGTCATGATATCACCATGGGTTTACATATGCTTCCCCTCCGGGTCCCCCCTCCCTCCTCCCTCCCCCCCGGGAAATCTCGCTGCACCAGTCCCGAGCATCAATCCTGGGCTGGCGATTGATTAGACACATGACAATTAACATGCTTCAATGCCCTTCTCCCATCTCATCCCACCCTTACCCTCATCCACAAAGTCCACAAGTCTATTCTATACATCTGCGTCTACGGCCATACCACCCTGAACGCGCCCGATCTCGTCTGATCTCGGAAGCTAAGCAGGGTCGGGCCTGGTTAGTACTTGGATGGGAGAATTGATGCTTTTAAGCTGTGGTGCTAAAGAAGACTCTTAAGAATCCCTTGGAGACCAAGGAGATCAAACCAGTCAATTGTAAAGGAAATAAATCCTGAATATTCATTGGGAGGACCGATGCTGAAGCTGAAGAGCTACTCACTGGAAAAGACCCTGATGCTGGGAAATATTTAAGGCAGGAGGAGAAGGGTATGACAGAGGATGAGATAGTTGGGTGGCATTACTGACTCAATGGACATGAATTTGAGCAAACTCTGGGAGATGGCGAAGGACAGGGAAGCCTGGTGTGCTGCAGTCCATGGGGTTGCAAAGAGTTGGACATGACTGAGCATCTGAAAAAGGCTTACTGTGATGAGTCGTTTCAAGAATTGGAATGACAGCATTTCTCCTCCTTTGGAGGTGATGATGGGTTGGGGAAGAACTCTGCTGAGAAGGGAGTATGAGTGTAAGGCAGGAGGGAGACAGCAGAAAGGTTGAAAGGAAGCTACCTCACTCCTTGTGAAGCTCCCCCAAAGGAATGAAACTGGAGGTAGCCCCATTCAGATGAATGGTCACACCCAAGCTCCGTCCCCTCCACCCCATAGTGTGACTGCCTGTTTGTAAATTACTACTGGAAAAACTACTCCAGGTTCAGTTCCTACCAAGGCTAGGTCATTAACAGGCCAGAATCTGTGTTCCACAAGCCCACTTTGGGGATGTGGGTACATACAACTGGCATGATGTAAAATGCCAGATAATAAACTCCCAAAAGGACTCCGTGAAGGGTTGCCAAGGACTCAGATTGGTGTCTGTGTTCAGGAGCCTTGCCATCTGAGGTTGGCAGCAAAGCACTCACACAAATATTTGTCTTACTGCTTTGAAAGTCCTTTGATTAGAAATGTTACCAGCTAGATATACCACATACTTAGCTGAGCAGAAATTTAAATCAAACTGTAGAATTAAAATCCTGTTGATAAATATTTTGGCTGACTGTTTCATAGTGAGCCTGGCATTTAGCCAACATCTTTGTGGTTCTGTGTCAGTCTTACACTCTGACAGGATTCACTGCAGAGGAAATTGAAATAAAAACTAATAATGATTCAAAAAACTAATGGAATAAAATTGGAAGCCAATTGAGAAAATTATAGAGGAGAACATCAGCTGATATTGCAAAATCCTTCATGAAATTGTTTCTGCTCAACCTGCAAGATGTGGCTTCTCCTCTGCGAATATCATGACTCCCAGCAAATGCTCCCTCATGCACAATGGATTTAAATATGTACATGATTGTTTCCCCTAACTAGATAGTAATGTGTTTGAGGTTCAGTTCACATTTTCCATCTTGCATGGCCTTGTGTCAGTTCGCTTCAGTTGCTCAGTCATGTCCAACGATGACCCCATGGACTTCAGAATGACAGGTTTCCTTGTCCATCACCAAATGCTGGATCTTGCTCAAACTCATGTCCATCAAGTTGGTGATGCCATCCAGCCATCTCACCCTCTCTCGCCCCCTTCTGCTGCCTTCAATTTTTCCCAGTGTCAGGGTCTTTTCCAAGGAGTTAGTTCTTTGCATCAAGTACTTTTTCAATGATCCAGCAGATGTTGGCAATTTGATCTCTTGTTCCTCTGCCTTTTCTAAATCCAGCTTGAACATCTGGAAGTTCACAGTTCACAAACTGTTGAAGCTTGACTTGGAGAATTTTGAGCTAGTGTGTGCGATGATGAGTGCAGTTTTGCAATAGTTTGAACATTTTTTGGCATTGCCTTTCTTTGAGATTGAAATGAAAACTGACCTTTCCCAGTCCTGTGGCCACTGCTGAGTCTTCCACAGTTTCTGGCATATTGAGTGCAGAATGTCCACAGCATCATCTTTTAGGATTTGAAATAGCTCATCTGGAATTCCATCACACCCCACTAGCATTGTTCATACTGAGGCCCACTTTACTTTGCATTCCAGGATGTCTGGCTTTAGGTGAGTGATCACATCATTGTGGTTATCTGGGTCATGAAGATCTTTTTTGTATAGTTCTTCTGTGTATTTTTTTGCTACCTCTTCTTAATATCTTCTGCTTCTATTAGGTCCTTTATTGGGCCCATATTTGCATGAAATGTTCCCTTGGTATCTCTTAATTTTCTTGAAGAGACCTCTAGTCTTTCCCATTCTATTGTTTTTTTCTATTTCTTTGCAGTGATCACTGAGGAAGGCTTTCTTATCCTTCCTTGCTATTCTTTGGAACTCTGCATTCAGTTGGATATGTATTTCCTTTTCTCCTTTCCCTTTAGCTTGTCTTCTTTTCTCAGCTATTTGTAAGGCCTCCTCAGACAATCATTTTATATTTTTGCATTTGTTTTTCTTGAGGATAATCTTGATCACTGCCTCCTGTATGATGTCGTGAACCTCTGTCCATAGTTCTTCAGGCACTGTGTCTATCAGATCTGCAGTGAACCTCTGTCCATAGTTCTTCAGGCACTCTGTCTATTAGATCTAATCCCTTGAATCTGTTTGTCAGTGTCACTGTATAATCATAAAGGATTTGATTTAGGTCATACCTGAATGGTCTAGTGGTTTTCCCTACTTTCTTCAATTTAAGTCTGAATTTTGCAATAAGGAGTACTTGTTATTTATTTTGTATTTATTTTACACTATAGAAATGATATTAGACAAAAAGCAAATTTGAGTGATTTTTTTTTTATTTGAGTTCAAATCGGTTGTAAAGCAGCAGAGATAACTTGCAACATCAGGAAAGCATTTGGCCCAGTAACTGCTAATGAGCATACAGTGCAGTGGTGGTTAAAGAAATTTTGCAAAGGAGATGCGGCATCCTTGAATATGAAGAGCACAGTAGCTGGCCATCAGACTTCATAGTATACTACAAAGCTATAGTCATCAAGACAGTATGGTACTGACACAAAAACAGAAATATAGATCAATGGAACAAGCTAGAAAGCCATGAGATAAAGGCCAACCCACACACCTATGGATACCTTATTTTTAAGAAAGGAGGCAAGAATATACAATGGGGCAAAGACAGCCTCTTCAATAAATGGTGCTGGGAAAACTGGACAGCTACATTAAAAGAATCACATTAGAACACTTCCTAACACTATATACAAAGATAAACTGAAAATGGATTAAAGACCTAAATGTAAGATCAGAAACCAAAACTTTTAGAGGAAAACAGACAGAATGCTCAATGACATAAAGCAAGATCCTGTATGACCCACTTCTAGAGTAATGGAAGTAAAAACAAAAATAAACAAGTGGGACCTAATTAAACATAAAATCTTTTGCACAGAAAAGGAAATTATAAATAAGATGAGAAGACAACCCACAGAATGGGAGAAAACAATAACAAATGAAACAACTGACAAATGATTAATATCAAAAACATACAAGCAGCTCATATACATCAATACCAGAAAAACAAACAACCCATTCAAAAACAGGGGAAAAGAGCTAAAGAGACATTTCTCCAAAGAAGACATACAAATGCTAATAAACACATGAAAAGATACTCAACATCACTCATTATTAGAGAAATGCAAATCAAAGCTACAATGAGATCACCTCACACCAGTCAGAATGGCCCTCATCAAAAAACCTACAAACAGTAAATGCTGGAGAGGGTGTACAGAAAAGGGAACCCTCTTACGCTGTTGGTGGGAATGTCAATTGATACAGTCACTATGGAGAACAATATGGAGATTCCTTAAAAAATTGGGAATAAAACCACCATATGACTCACTCCTAGGCATATACCCTGCGGAAACCAAAATTGAAAAAAAACCACATGTATCCCAATGTTCATTGCAGCTCTATTCACAATAGTTAGGACATGGAAGCAACCTAACCTAGACATTCATCATTGACAGATGAATCCATTCATTGACAGGTGAGTGGATAAAGAAGCTGTGGTACATATATACAATGAAATATCACACAGCCATAAAAAGGAATACATTTGAGTCAGTCCTAATGAGGTTGTTGAGCTAGAGCCTATTATATAGAGTAAAGTAAGTCAGAAAAACAAATATCATATACCAACATATATATATGGAATCTAGAAAGATGGTACTGAAGAGCCTATTTGCAAAGCAGGAGTGGAGACACAGACATAGAGAACAGACTTATGGAAATAGCTGGAGGGGGAAAGAAGGAGAGGGTGGCATGTATGGAGAGAGTAATATGGAAACATAGATTACCATATGTAAAATAGATAGTCAATGGTAATTTGCTGTATGACTCAAGGAACTCAAACTGGAGCTCAGAAACAACCTAGAGGAGCGGGATGCAGAGGGAGGTGGGAGGGATGTTCAAGTTGGAGGGGACATAGGTAAACCTATGGCTGATTCATGTTGATGTTTGGTAGAAACCAAAACAATGCCATAAAGCAATCATCCTTCAATTAAAAAAATATTTTTTTTGAAAGTTGACAGTGACCAATTCAGAAGATTATTTCTTCCCATCAGGTGGCCAAAATATTGCAGCTTCAGCATAAGTCCTTCCAATGAATATTCAGGATTGATTTCCTTTAGGATTGACTGGTTTGATCTCCTCACTATCCAAGTGACTCTCCAGCGTCTTTTCTAGCACCACGGTTCCAAAGCATCAATTGTTTGATGTTCAGCCAACTCTCACATCCATACATAACTACTGAAAAAACCATAGCTTTGGCTAGATGGAGCTTTGTTGGCAAAAGGATGTTTGCTTTTTAATATGCTGTCTAGGTTTGGCATAGCTTTTCTTCCAAGGAACAAGTCTCTTTTAATCTCATGCTGCAGTCACTGTCCACAGTGACTTCTTCTTTTGTTGAGCCCCAAAAAGAAAATCTGTAACTGTGTCCATTTTTTCCCCATCTGTTTGCCATGAAGTGATTGGACCAGATGCCACAATCTTAGTTTCTTTTAAATGTTGAGTTTTAAGTTTTAAGTTCTCTCTCCTCTTTCACCCTCATCAAGAAGCTCTTTAGTTCCCCTACACTTTCTGCCATAAGTGTGGTATCATCTGCACATCTCAGGTTGTTGATATTTCTCCCGGCAGTCTTGATTCCAGTTTGTGAGTCTTCCAGCCCAGCATGTCGCATGATATACTCTGCATATAAATTCAATAAGCAGGATGACAATAAATAGCCTTAAAATTCTACTTTCTGAATTTTGAACCAGTCCATTATTCTACATCTGGTTCTA
Organism: Antilocapra americana; assembly: GCA_007570785.1. Lineage (NCBI taxonomy): Eukaryota > Metazoa > Chordata > Mammalia > Artiodactyla > Antilocapridae > Antilocapra > Antilocapra americana. The sequence continues at coordinate 8,540,153 of ML664152.1, read as the reverse complement.
ACTGTTGCTTCTTGACCTGCATACAGGTTTATCAGTAGATAGGGAAGGTGATCTGGTATGTAAAGTGAATCCAATTATGCAGTAGTTTGAACATTCTTTGGCATTGTCTTTATTTGGGATTGGAATGAAAACTGACCTTTTCCAATCCTGTGGCCACTGCGGAGTTTTCCAAATTTGCAGACGTAATGAGTGCAGCACTTTCACAGCATTATCTTTTAGGATTTGAAATAGCTCAACTGGAATTCCATCACCTTCACTAGCTGTTTCCTAAGGCCCGATTGACTTCACACTCCAGGATGTCTGGCTCTAGGTGAGTGATCACACCATCAGGGTTATCCAAGTCATTAAGAACTTTTTGTGCAGTTCTTCTGTGTATTCTTGCCACCTCTTCTTAATCTCTTCCGCTTGTTAGGTCCTTGCTGTTTCTATCCTTTATTGTGCTCATCATTGCATGAAATGTTCCCTTGGTATCTTCAATTTTCTTGATGAGATCTCTAGTCTTTCTCATTCTATTTTTTCCCTCTGTTTCTTTGCATTGTTCACTTAAGAAGGCTTTCTTATCTCTCCTTGCTATTCTTTGGAACTCTGCATTCAGTTGGATATATCTTTCATTTTCTCCTTGGCCTTTTGCTTATCTTCTTTTCCTCAGCTATTTGTAAGGTCTCCTCCAATAACCATTTTGCCTTTTTGCATTTCTGTGTTCTTGGGGATGGTTTTGAGCACTGTCTCCTGTACAATATTAGGAACCTCTGTCCATAGTTCTTCAGGCACTCAGTCTATCAGATCTAATTCCTTGAATCTATTTGTTACTTTCACTGTACAATCATAAGGCATTTTATTTAGATCATACTTGAATGAGCTAGTGGTTTTCCCTACTTTCTTCAATTTAAGCCTGAATTTTTCAGTAAGAAAAAAACTATAATTTTGTCAAAATTATATGTCAAAAACATATAAAAAGACAAAAACGATGGAGCAATTTTATAGTAAATTAATAAATTATTAGTAATAAATAATAAATTATTATTATTATAGTAAATTCATACATATAAACCATTCATATTAAATAATTAGATAAACATTTAAATATCATTTGAGAGTGATCAAAGGACATGAACAAGTTATTCAAAGAAGAAATAAAAATTAACAAATTTAGAAAACAAAGTCCATCTCACTAGTAATGAAAATAAAATGATAAGAGGTTCTCTATCTCATCAAGGTGGAATAAATATATTTTACCCTACTTCTGTCAATTATATCTAAAACCCTGGGCCCACAGACAGCAATTATCAGAAGATTTTAAAAGGTGAAATTAAGAAAGCTTAGGAAGAAGAAAGATTTATGGTGAATTCCCTGAGCTTTATTTATTTATTTCTCATTTATATCCTTGTCTGTGAGCTAGAATGTCCTGGAACTCAGAATCACCACAGGACACAATAAAAAAATTAATTATTCCCAGGAGAAGCCTGCTCCCTCCATTCAGAAGACTGAGTGGAGGAGGCTCTTTGTGGACATCCTTTTTACCCCGCTTTGACCTCTAGAACAACAGAAGAGGCAGCTCTGGGCGGAGTCCCGTTCTTTGCTTATACTCAAAGAGTCTTGGAGTATAGCCCCTATCAAAGTACTCCTTTTGAATTAACAAATGACAACAAGGAAGTGGTACACTCTCTCCATCCTCCCACCCTAATCTAGCATTACTGCTGCATATACAGTGGTAGAGTTCCATCCCCTTCACCAAGCTAATGCAGGAGAGACAGCATCTTGTCTATTTGCTGCTTTCCCCTAACCAGAGACTGGGGAGATCACTGAGAAGACAAGCAAGAGAAAGAGACCCTTTGCATCTATGTCTATAGTCCCAGGCTCAGCCTGAAGTGGCCTATGCTTAAAACTGACTAAGAATGAACACAGTGAATGCTTTGAGAACTGAATTATGATATAAAGCATCACCCAGGTTTTAGGTTGGCCTCTACATAGGACCAGAATTGGCATTGCAAAGTCTTTAAAATATAATTGGCATTTGAACCACAGATCTCCTGGTCATAGATTCAGGAAGTTTTAACAAATATTTGTAAATATGTAAAGGAATAAAACATCATGACCCAATGGGTCAAAGTTGTTTCAAAACTCAAAAATGAATTAATGCAAACTACCATGCAAACTCTAAAGAAAAAAACCCACATGATGATATTGATTGAGGCATAAGTGTCTTTTGAGAAAATTCAACACCTACTCATGCTAAAACCTCCCAGCAAAGTAGAAATAGAAACATCATCATGATAAAAAGTATCTACAAAACAACAGTAGCTCACATTGTATTCAATGTAGCAGACTGAATGTTTCTCCGTAAGTCTAAGACAAGTGAGTCTTCTTTCACCAGTCTTATTCAACATAAGGGTGTTCCAGTTTGTACAATAAAGCAAGCAAAAAGAGAAAAGGAGTTTGGAAAAGAAAAAATAAAATTTCCATTCATGACCAGGGGTTAGGCAAAGAATACTTAAACATACCATCAAAAACATAATTCATAATAGAGCTGATCAAGTAGATTTTATCAAAACAAAGCAAAGCAAAACAAAACCACTCTTGCTAGGCTAAAGGCAATGATAAGAGAATGAAAAGGCATGCTACAGACTGGTAGAAAAAAATATAAGTCACATGTCTAACAAAAGGACTTGTATTCAGAATATATAAAGAATTTGCTGAATTCAACAGTAAAAATTAAGCAATCCAGTTTAAAAATGGATAATATATTTGAATATAAGCTTCACCACAGATGTGCTGATGGAAAATAAGCAAATGAAAAGATTTCAACATCACTAGACCTTAGGGATATGTAAATAAAAGCCACAATGATATACTACTACACATCTATTAGAATGGCTAAAGTAACAAAAGGCTTGAAATAGTAGGTGTTCGCAAGAGAACAGAGCATCTGGATATCTCATACATTGCTGGTCAGAATGTAAAATGGTGCCACCATTCTAGGAAACGTCCAGTAGTTTTCTGAGAGTTTACCATGTAGAACAAAGATTTATATATACACAGACACTTGTACATAAATGTTCATAGCCTAATACTGGAAACGACCTCAATGTCCTGCACGAAGTGAATAGATAAACACGCTGCTGGATGTTTGTACCATGGATACTAACTACAGCACTAAAGAAGGGCATACTCTAGGTACACACAACACCTTGCATGGCTTCAAGAGCATTATCCTGAGGAAAAAAGGCCAATCTCAAATGACTATATAGTGTGATTTCTCTTTACATAAAATTAAATACACTTTGACAAGATCATAGTGATGGTGAATAAATTAGTGATTGTCTTTGGGGTTATGACAGGAAGGGATTGACTTGAACGGGCAGCTCAATGTTTGTGAGATGTGATGGAACAGCTCTGTAACTATGGCAGTGGTGATGCAAATTTACACATGTAATAGAAGTAATAGAACTATATGCCCCCACTGCAAAATAACAAAGGGAAAATGTATGGAAAAAAATACTGATGAAATCCACATTATACTTGTCACTCAAATAATACTGTTGTCCCAGTGTCAAACTGCTGATATTGATAGCTGCACTAAGGTTATTTAGTGGCCACAGGACTGGAAAAGGTCAGTTTTCTTTCCAATCCCAGAGAAAGGCAATGCCAAAGAATGCTCAAACTACTGCACAGTTTTACTCATCTCACACGCTAGTAAAGTAATGCTCAAAATTCTCCAAGCCAGGCTTCAGCAGTACATGAACTGTGAACTTCCAGATGTTTAAACTCATTTTAGAAAAGGCAGAGGAACCAGAGATCAAATTGCCAACATCCACTGGATCATCAAAAAAGAAAGACAGTTCCAGAAAAACATCTATCTCTACTTTATTGACTTCAAAGCATTTGACTATGTGGATCACAATAAACTGGAAAATTCTGAAAGAGATGGGAATGCCAGACCACTTGACCTTCTTCTTGAGAAATCTGTATGCAGGTCAGGAAGCAACAGTTAGAACTGGACGTGGAATGACAGACTGATTCCAAATTGGGAAAGGAGTACATCAAGGCTGTATATTGCCACCCTACTTATTTAACTTACATGCAGAGTACATCATGAGAAATCCTGGCCCAGATGAACCACAAGCTAGAACCAAGACTGCCGGGGAAATATCAGCAACCACAGATATGTAGATGACACTACCCTTATGGTAGAAAGTGAAGAAGAACTAAAGAGCCTCTTGATGAAAGTGAAAGAGGAGAGTGAAAAAGTTGGCTTAAAACTCAGCATTCAGAAAACTAAGATCATGGCATCTGGCCACATACTTCATGGCAAATAGATGGGGAAACAATGGAAATAGTGAGAGACTTTATTTGGGGGGCTCCAAAATCACTGCAGATGGTGATAGCAGCCATGAAATTAAAAGACGCTTACTCCTTGGAAGGAAAGTCATGACCAAACTAGAAAATGAAGTCACTCAGTCGTGTCTGACTCTTTGCAACCCCATGGACTGTAGCCTACTAAGCGTCTCTGTCCATGGGATTTTCCAGGCAAGAATACTGGAGTGGGTTGCCATTTCCTTCTCCAAGAGATCTTCCCAACCCAGGGATGAACCCTAGTCTCCTGCATTGTAGGCAGACGCTTTACCATCTGAGCCACCAGGGAAGTCTGACCAAACTAGACAGCATATTAAAAAGCAGAGACGTTACTTTGCCAAGAAAGGTCCATCTAGTCAAGGCTATGGTTTTTCCAGTCATCATATATGGATGTAAGAATTGGACTATAAGGAAGGGTGAGCACCGAAGAATTGATGTGTTTAAACTACAGTGTTGGATAAAACTCTTGAGAGTCCCTTGGACTGCAAGGAGATCCAACTAGTCCATTCTAAAGGAAATCAGTACTGAATATTCATTGGAACAACTGATGTTGAAGCTGAAATTGCAACAGTTTGTTCACCTAATGCCAATAACTGACTCATTTGAAGAGACCCTGATGGTGGGAATGGTTGAAGGTGGGAGGAGAAGGGGACAACAGAGGATGAGATGGTTGGATGGCATCACTGACTCAATGGACATGAGTTTGAGAAAACTCTAGGAGTTGGTGATTGACAGGGAGGCCTGGCATGCTGCAATCCATAAGGTCGCGAAGAGTCAGACACGACTGAGCAACTGAACTGAACTGATCCTGAGCTTAAAATAAAGATACTGTACTACTATACTCTATACAGTTCTGTACAGTTAAGTACACAAAAGCATAACCACTTGTAAAGAATGCAGGTAAGTGACAAGGTATGCCAGACACATGACTAACATTATTGCATGTGTGAACACATGTTCACATCTTTGAAAGTTCTCAGCTTGAAGGTTTGTATATAGGACTTACTGTAAAGTCTTGAATATATTAAGTCTAACTGTTCTATTGTATCATGTAGGATTTCTGTTGCCTTACCGATTTTTCTGTCTCAAAGATTTGTTCATTAATGTGAGAGAGGTGTTAAAATCTCCTACTATTATTGTATTCTTGTCAGTTTATCCCTTTAAATACTAACACATACTAATCTGTTTTGTTTGTATTTGTTTTATGTATCTGAGTGATCCTATATTAGGTGTATATATTTTGATGAGTGTAATATCCTCTTCTTGGGTTGATCCTTCTATCATTATATAGTGTTTTTCTTTAACTTCCTTTATGGTCTTTGTTTTTAAGTCTGTTTTGTCTGATGTGAATATTGTGACTCCCACTTTTGTGTCATTTCCATTCTCATGAAATATATGTCTCCATTCCCTCCCTTTCAGTCTGTGTGTGCCCTTTGCCCTACCATGGGTTTCTTATAGATGGCATATTGTAGGCTTTTTTTTTTTTAATCCAATCTGCCTCTCTGTGTCTTTTGATTGAAGCATTTAGTCCATGCCATGGAAGGGTAATTATTGATAGATATGTACTTATTGTCATTGTAAGCCTGGTTTTCCCATTGATTTTATATTTCTTCTTTGTCCCCTTTTCTTTGCCTTTTGTTGTTTGATGATTTTCTTTGATATTATTCTTATGTTCTCTCTTTTTTGCTTCTGTGGATCTATTGTATGATTCTGATTTGCGGTTACCCAATTTTTCAAGTACATTAACCACTTTCTATATCTAAATTGCCTTAGACTGGTAGGCATATAGGCCCAAACACATTTTAGGGGGGAAAATCTACATTTATTACTCACCTCCCCTACATTTTATAATTTTTATATCCTCTTTTACACTTTCATGTTCATTCTTTTGCTTTTATTCGGTTAACATCACTTTCACAGAAATTCTTTAATTTTTTAAATCTGTGTGAAGTGAAAGTTGTTTGGTCATGTCCAACTACTTGAGACCCCCTGGACTATACAGTCCATGGAATTCTCTAGGCCAGAATACTGGAGTGGGTAGCCTTCCCCTTTTCCAGGGGATCTTCTCAACCCAGGGATCGAATCCAGTTGCAGGTGGATTCTTTACCAGCTAAGCCACAAGTGAAGCCCAAAAATACTGGAGTGGGTAGCCTATCCCTCCTCCAGGGGATCCTCCTGACCCAGGTATCAAACCAGGGTCTCCTGCATTGCAGGCAGATTCTTTACCAACTCAGTGATCAGGAAAGCCCTAATAATCTCTAATTGTGATTTTTCTCTTTCCTATAGATTCTTTACTTATTTTCTATTTAGAGAAGAATTTTCAAAATTTCCTTTAGGATAGGTTTAGTATTGCTCTATTTTTTTTTTAAGTTTTTGCTTATCTGAGAAATTCTTTCTCTCTCCTTCTGTCCTAAATGATAACCTTGCTGATTAGAGTATCCCAAGTTGCAAAATTTTCTCTTTCAAGACTTTGAATATATCTTGCTACTCTCTTCTGGACTGAAGTGTTTCTGTACAGAAATCAGCTTATAGCCTTATAGGGGTTCCTTTGTAATTAACTCTTTTGTTTTTCTCTTGTTGCCTTTATTTATTTATTTTGTTATTTTATTTATTTTCTTTACATTATCATGTTGGTTTTGCCATACATTGGCATGAATCCACCATGGGTATACATGTGTTCCCCTTCCAGAACCCCCCTCCCACCTCCCTCCAGATTCCATCCCTCTGGGTCATCCCGGTGCACCAGCCCTGAGCACCCTGTATCAAGCATCAAACCTGGGCTGGCGATTCATTTCACATATGATAATTTACATGTTTCCATTCCATTCTCCCATATCACCCCACCCTTGCCCTCTCCCATAGAGTCCTAAAGACTGTTCTATACATCTGCGTCTCTTTTGCTGTCTCGCATACAGGGTTATCATTACCATCTTTCTAAATTCCATATATATGCGTTAGTATACTGTATTGTCGTTTTTCCTTCTGGCTTACTTCACTCTGTATAATAGGCTCCAGTTTTGTCCACCTCAGTAGAACTGATTCAAATGTATTCTTTTTAATGGCTGAGTAATATTCCATTGTGTATATGTACCACAGCTTTCTTATCCATTGGTCAGTTGATGGACATCTAGGTTGTTTCCATGTCCTGGCTATTGTAAACAGTGTGGCGATGAACATTGGGGTACATGTGTCTGTTTCAGTTTTGGTTTCCTCAGTGTGTATGCCCAGCAGTGGGATTGCTGCTCTTGTTGCCTTTAGAATCCTCTCTTTATCTGTAACTTTAATCATTGTGTCTTGTTGTATGTCTGTTTGGGTTTACTTTGTTTGGGAACCTCTGTGCTTCCTGTACCTGGATATCTGTTTCCTTTTTTAGGTTTGGGAAGTTTTCAGCAATAATTTCTTCAAATATATTTTCCATTCCCTTTTCTCTTTTTTCCCCTTCTGGAATCCCTATTATGCATAGATTGGCACACTTTATGTTATCCCATAGGATTTGTATTGTTTGTTGTTATTTTTTTTCATTTGACTTTCTATCTGCTGTACTGATTGGGTGATTTCTATTATTCTGTCTACCAGGTCACTTATTCATTCTGCTGTTTATTGCCTTTAGCTCAGCTTTTGTCTCAGCTTGTGTCTGACTCTTTGCAACCCCATGGACTGTAGCCTACCAGACTTCTCCATCCATGGGATTTTCAAGGCAAGAATACTGGAGTGGGTTGCCATTTCCTTCTCCAGGAGATCTTCCTGACCCAGGGATTGAACCCGGGTCTCCCGCATTGTAGGCAGATGCTCTACCGTCTGAGCCACCAGGGAAGTCCAGCAAGTGAGTTTTCTAATTTTCCTGATTCCCCTTTATAATGTCTAGTTACTTTTTTTATAGTAATCTGCATTTTTGTTGATATAGCCTTTCAGTATTTTCATTATCTACTTTTAGAAATCCATGTCATTTGACTCAAGAGATCTGTTTCATTGTGTTTTCTTCAGGAGAATTCTCTTGGTCATTTTTTAAAAATGTATTTATTTGGTTATGCCAGGTCTTAGCTGCAGTATGAGGGATCTTCAATCTTTGTTGCAGCATGAGGGACCTTTTAGTTGCAGCATGCAGACTCATAGTTGTGGCGTGTGGGATCTAGTTCCCTGACCAGGGATCGAACCCAGGCCCCCTGCATTGGGAGTGTGGAGTCTTAGCCACTGGACCACCAGGGAAGTCCCTCTCTTGGTCCTTTAACTGGAAGTAGCTCCTCTCCTTCTTCATTTTAATTTTCTTTTCCTTACTTTGAGAGTTTAGGAGAAGCAGTTATCTACTGTGTTCTTGAAGGGCTGTTTATGTGGGAATATCTCTGTGTAGCTCGTGTGGTTTTAATATTTTTTGTGGAAGGGTTTTTTTTAGTATGGATGCCTGTTGCCCCTTTCCTCGGCATGCGCTGGTCGTTATCTCCTTGGTAGGGAGTGTGCAGACATGGCGGTTGATGCCTGGTCCTGCCGTTCTCAGCAACAGTGGTGGCTCGCATGCATCCCAGAGCATACAATTAAGGAGGAAGTAGCTTGTGACCACTCCTGAAGCTCAGGACGTGGCAGCAGCAGCTCATAACTACTCCCAGTGTGTGTATAGGTTGTGTCCTGCCACCTGACAGCACACACAGGGAAAAAGGCTGCAGTGGTGGGTCCCGGACCTCCCAATGTGCACCACCAAACAATGGCACCTTGCTTCTAAGGCAGTCCGGGCTTCCTCCACAGATGCCCTTAGTTGCAGTCATACCAGACTCCAGCTTCTTCAGGCTGTTTCGTGCAGCTGACACCAATTTTCTCCCCTAGGTTTGATCTCTGAAGTCTGTGCTTCAGCACCCAGCCCCAACTGAACCCAGATGTGTGTCTCAGGCTGGAGAGTGTGGGGTGGTGGCGCTGACCGTTTGTGCAGCTCTCTCTTCATTCTGGCTGCCACAAAGCGGTTGCTGTGTTCTCCTCGGAGGCTCTGAAGCTCCCATTCTGTTCTTGCTGATCTCCCTGCTGGTGAGGGGATGTCCCTGAGTGTAGGAACCTTTCCTCTTTTACAGCTGCTTCCCTGGGGCACAGCTTCCATTCAGATCACTTTCTCATTTTCTTCTTTTTCTTGTCTCCTACCAAGTCACATGGAGGCTTTCTTGCCTTTTCCGAAGTCTGAGGTCTTCTTCCAGTCTTCAGTAGACATACTTTGTGAATCATTCCATGTGTAGATGTATTTCTGATGTATTTGTGGGAGGAAGTGAGCTTTGTGTCCTGCTACTTCTCCATCTTGATCACCGACAAATTTATTTTTAGTCTTTTGTGAGAAGTGATGTAGCTTAATCTTTCTTCCAAATAATTGTCTCAGCATCTTTCTTTATTTAGTGATCCCTTTTCTATACTAACATATGTAATTATTGAATGAATAAACCCTTTTTCCTTCAAAGAAGAATATCTTTGCCACCCACACCTTCAAGCCCAATAAACTCTCTTTTTGAATCAAAATAATAAAATATAATCTAACTTCTCTCATAAAAGGTGACATAGAAAGAATCTCCTTGTCTTCACTTTTCTACTCCTCACGTACCAGTCCACATTAAGGAGATAAACAAGTAAATGAGCCAAACAAAGAAATAAGAGGAATTTAAAAGAAGATAATTAAATCTGGCTGTCCTGTGATATTAATAAAGGGAGAAAATGCAGTAAAATAAAGATTATTATAAAATCTAAAAAGAGAATTTAAACCACAGGCTTTCATTGTAGTCTGCATTTTCCTCCTAGCTACTGCCTTTTTAAAAGTGAAAAACATGAACATTTATTGCCATCTTTTCAAAATGTGGAATTAAAATTGGTGTCTCATAGAGAAGTAAAACAATTGTATTTCAGTCTGTACACATTTCTGCTTTTCCTGTTTAGTTTTTTGAGTTATTCAAATAATTTTAATTGGCCATTTTAATAGTTATATGAATTTAAAGATTTATCACAGCTCTCAATTGCCCCTGCTTTTATACAGAAGGGGAAAATAAACTCCAAATTCGAGTTGGAGTTTATTGCTGGGATGCATATTACTCAGTAGAGAAAGGAATCATGGTGAAATGTATGGTAAAGAAGAGGAAATGGTGAATGCTCTTGATTAGCCAGTGGTGACCTTTGCAAATTACCTCAGTTCAATGAATTATTCTTGAGCAAGTCAGCCAAGCCAAGTTTTATATCGTGAACAGTCTGAGCCAGGCCTCTTCTGGCAGAGATAATATTTTTAACTGTAAAGGCTGAGAGATCATCTTTTTTCACCAAACAGATTCAACTGACCTAGCATTTACTGTCACACTCCACTCAAACCACCAAACTATGATGACATATTGACATAAATGTCAATATATACAATTCATACAATATAAACCATAAGCCCATCAAATAGAACTTTGAGCCCTTATCAGTGAGGACACAAGCATGGCCTGAACAGGGTTTTAGTCATTGATATTAAAGTCCAAGACCCTTTTTTGACCAGAAGAGTTCTTGTTATTCAGTCAGTAGTGTCCGGTCTTTACAACCCCATGGACTGTAGAACGCCAGGCTTCCCTGTCCTTCACCCTCTCCCAGAGCTTGCTCAAGCTTATGTTCATCAAGTCGATGATGCCATCCAGCCATCTGTTCTCCGTAGTGGCTGTACCAACTTACATTCTCACCAACAGTATAGGAAGGTTCCATTTTCTTCACACTCTCTCCAGCATTTCAGGCCAGTTGACTTCAGTTGCTCAGTAGTTTCCGTCTTTTTGCAATCCAATGGATTGCATCATACCAGGCTTCTCTGTCCATCACCAACTCCAGGAGCTCGCTCAACCTCATGTCTGTCAAGTCGGTGATACCATCCAACCATCTCATCCTCTGTTGTCCCCTACTCCCACCTTCAATCTTTCTCAACTTCAGGGTCTTTTCCAATGAGTTACTTCTTTGCATCAGGAGGCCAAAGTACTGGAGTTTCAGCCTCAACATGAGTCCTTGCAATGCATATTCAGGACTGATTTCGTTTAGGATGGACTGGATGGATCTGTTTGCTGTCCAAGGGACTCTCAAGAGTCTTCTCCAACACCACAGTTCAAAAGCATCAGTTCTTCAGTGCTCAGCTTTCTTTATAGTCCAACTCTCACATCCATACATGACTACTGGAAAAATCATAGCTTTGACTACATGGACCTTTTTTGGTAAAGTAATGTGTCTGCTTTGTAATATACTGTTTAGATTGTGTGGATCACAATAAACTGGAGAATTCTGAAAGAGATGGGAATACCAGACCGCCTAACCTGCCTCTTGAGAAACCTGTATGCAGGTCAGAAAGCAACAGTTAGAAACTGGACATGGAACAACAGACTGATTCCAAATAGGAAAAGGACTATGTCAAGGCTGTATATTGTCACCCTGCTTATTTAACTTATATGCAGAGTACATCATGAGGAATGCTGGACTGGATGAAGCACAAGCTGGAATCAAGATTTCCAGGAGAAATATCAGTAACCTCAGATATGCAGATGATGCTACCCTTATGGCAGAAAGTGAAGAAGAACTAAAGAGCCTCTGATGAAAGTGAAAGAGGAGAGTGAAAAAGTTGGCTTAAAGCTCAACATTCAGAAAACTAAGATCATGGCATCTGGTCCCATCACTTCATGGCAAGTAGATGGGGAAACAGTGGAAACAGTGGCTGACTATCTTTTGGGCCTCAAAATCCCTGCAGATGGTGATTGCAGCCATTAAATTAAAAGATGCTTACTCCTTGGAAGGAAAGTTATGATCAACGTAGACAGCATATTAAAAAGTAGAGATAGCAAAAGAGACGCAGATGTATGGAACAGTCTTTTGGATTCTATTGGAGAGGGAAAGGGTGGGATGATATGAGAGAACAGCATTGAAACATGTAAATTATCATGTGTGAAATGAATTGCCAACCCACGTTTGATGCACGATACAGGGTGTTCAGGGCTGGTGCACCAGGATGACCCAGAGGGATGGAATCTGGAGGGAGGTGGGAGGGTGTTCTGGAAGGGGAACACATGTATACCCATGGTAGATTCATGTCAATGTATGGCAGAACCAACACAATAATGTAAAGGAAAAAAGTCTTTCTTGAATTTGTTACAATTAAAAAAAAAAAGCAGAGACATTACTTTGTCAACAAAGGTCCATCTAATCAAGGCTATGGATTTTCCAATAGTCATGTATGGATATAAGAGTTGGAGTATAAGGAAAGCTGAGTGCAGAAGAATTGATGCTTTTGAAATGTGGTGTTAGAGAAGATTCTTGAGAGTCCTTTGGAGTGCAAGGAGATCCAACCAGTCCATCCTAAGGGAAATCAGTCCTGGGTGTTCACTGGAAGGACTGATGTTGAAGCTGGCCACCTGATGAGAAGAGCTGACTCATTTGAAAAGACCCTGATGTTGGGAAAGATTGAAGGCAGGAGGAGAAAGGGATGACAGAGGATGAGATGGTTAGATAGCATCACCGACACAATGAACATGAGTCTGGGTAAACTCTGGAAGTTGATGATGGACAGAGATGCCTGGCATGCTGTGGTTTATGGAATCGCAAAGAGTGGTACACGACTGAGCGACAAAACTGAACTTAACGAGATTGGTCATAGATTTTCTTCCAAGGAGCAAGTGTCTTTTAATTTCATGCCTGCAGTCACCACCCAGAGTGATTTTGGAGCCCAAGACAATAAAGTCTCTCACTGTTTCCCCATCTATTTTCCATGAAGTGATGGGACCAGATGCCATGATCTTCATTTTTTGAATGTTGAGTTTAAACTAGCTTTTTCACTCTCCTGTTTCACTTTGATCAAGAGGCTCTTTAGTTCCTCTTCTCTTTCTGCTGTAAGAGTGGTGTCATCTGCATATCTGAGGTCAATTGATATTTCTCCTGGCAATCTTGATTCCAGCCTGTGTTTTATCCAGCCCAGCATTTCATATGATGTACTCTGCATATAAATTGAATAAGCAAGCTGACAATATACAACCTTGATGTACTCCTTTCTCAATTTGGTACCTGTCAGTTGTTCCATGTTCAGTTCTAACTGTTGCTTCTTGACCTGCATACAGATTTCTCAGGAGGCAGGTCAGGTGGTCATGTATTCTCATCTCTTGCAGAATTTTCCACAGTGTCTGATGATCCATATAGTCAAAGACTTTAGCATAGTCATTATAGGAGAAGTAGATGTTTTCTGAAATTTTCTTGCTTTTTCTGTGATCCAGTGGATGCTGGCAATTTGATCTCTGGTTCTTCTGCCTTTTCTAAATCCACCTTGAACATCTGGGACTTCTTGGTTCACATTCTGCTGAAGCCTGGCTTGGAGAATTTTGAGCATTGCTTTGCTAGCATGTGATATGAGTGCAATTGTGTGTTAGTTTGAACATTCTTTGGCGTTATGCTTCTTCAGGTTTGGAATGAAAACTGACCTTTTGAAAGGACTTGAAAACTGACCTTTTCAAGTCCTGTGACCACTGCTGAGTCTTCCAAATTTGCTGGCATATTGAATGCAGCACTTTAGCATCATCATCTTTTAGGATTTGAAATACCTCAACTGGAATTCCATCACCTTCACTATCTTTATTCATAGTAATGCTTCCTAAGTCCCACTTGACTTTGCACAGTGCAAGAACTTCTTTGGTATAATTGTTTTCCAGTTTGTGGGTTGTCTGCTCAGCTGCTCCTATAGTGGGACCAGAAGAGTACCAGTATTTAAGAGCCCTTGCTCAGCAGTTTCTTGTATTCTACTGACTGTCACATCAGTCTTGAAAATAGTCACTATTCACCCCATTTCATAAGTGAAGGAAGATGAAACTTGAAGAGATTATGGCTCCAGCTCAAGTTTTCAGAATTGGTTTGTGATGGACTTGGCATTTAAATGTGTATTTTGGACTCCAGAGCCAACACTAAACTACTCTAAGTTTCTAGGGACACAGGGATGATTTTAGGGAAATCTGGATGCAGACTTAAGTAATCCTGAATCACATAGTGAAACAGTTAGCCCTTCTAAATTCTATTTCTTTTCTTCTGGTGCTGTCAAAAAAGTTTTGTTTTGGGGGTGTACATTTTCATAAGAAGTAAGGAGAAGGAAATACCATTGCAGTTGTAGAGAATAAGTTTATCCAGGAATGTTTTAGGAATATTAAGGAGGCCTGAGTCACAGTAGTGTGGGATGTAAAGAAGTGGAATGAAAGGAGGTGAAGAATTTGGAAGAAAACAGAGTAACAAAGATCCATCTTATCTCTTAGAAGAATCATGCTGTCAGCTTGGGAATAAGCTGTTGAGCTGTTGAAGAACAAGAATGAAATCAGGAACCCAGGTAGAATGGTACTGTAGTTATATAGGTGAGACCTTGTGATGACTTGTACTAGGGAAGAGGTGCAGAAAGCTAGTCATTTTCTGGATGTATGCCAAAGGTCAGTGGATTTCTCAGTGAGTTGGATATAGAGTGTGAAAGAACTTGTCAATAAGAGGGCAGCACAGAATGGTATATCTGGGAGAGAATCTCTGTAGCAAAAGCATAAATTCAGAGGAGAATATGGTCCTTGAGCAGCCACATTGTAATGAAATTTTGGACACCTTATCTTTGACAAAGGAGGCAAGAATATACAATGGAGAAAAGACAACCTCTTTAACAAGTGGTGCTGGGAAAACTGGACAGCCACTTGTAAAAGAATGAAACTAGAACACTTTCTAACACCATACACAAAGATAAACTCAAAATGGATCAAAGATCTAAGCATAAGACCAGAAAGTATAAAACTCCTAGAGGATAACATAGGCAAAACAGTCTCTGACATAAACCAAAGCAGGATCCTACATGACCCACCTCCCAGAATATTGGAAATAAAAGCACGAATAAACAAATGGGACCTAATTAAAATTAAAAGCTTCTGCACAGCAAAGGAAACTATAAGCAAGGTGAAAAGACAGCCTTCAGAATAGGAGAAAATAATAGCCAATGAAGCAATGGACAAACAATTAATCTCAAAAATATACAAGCAACTCCTGCAGCTCCATTCTAGGAAAATAAACAACCCAATTAAGAAGTGGGCCAAAGAACTTAACAGACATTTCTCCAAAGAAGACATAAAAATGGCTAACAAACACATGAAAAGATGCTCAACATCACTCATTATCAGAGAAATGCAAATCAAAACCACAATGAGATATCACTTTACGCCAGTCAGAACGGCTGTAATCCAAAAATCTACAAGTAATTAATGCTGGAGAGGATGTGGAGAAAAAGGAACTCTCTTACACTGTTGGTGGGATTGCAAACTAGTACAGCCACTATGGAAAACAGTGTGGAGGTTCCTTAAAAAGCTGCAAATAGACCTGCCATATGACCCAGCAATCCCACTGCTGGGCATATACACCGAGGAAACCAGAATTGAAAGAGCCACGTGTACCCCAATGTTCATCACTGCTTTATTTACAATAGCCAGGACATGGAAGCAACCTAGATGCCCATCAACTGACAAATGGATAAGAAAGCTGTGGTACATATACACAATGGAATATTACTCAGCATTAAAAAAAAATTCATTTGAATCAGTTCTACTCAGGTGGACGGAACTGGAGCCCATTATCCAGAGTGAAGTAAGCCAGAAGGAAAAACAACAATACAGTATACTAACACATATATATGGAATTTAGAAAGACGGTAAGGAGAACCCAGCATGCGAGACAGCAAAAGAAATGCAGATGTATAGAACAGACTCGTGGACTCTGTGGATGAGGGCAAGGGTGGGATGATATGGGAAAATGACATTGAAACATGTTAATTATCATATGTGTAATCAATTGCCAGCCAAGGTTTGATGCTCAGGGCTGGTGCATCGAGATTTCCCGGGGGGAGGGAGGAGGGAGGGAGGAGGGAGGGGGGTTCTTGAGGGGGAGCATATGTAAACCCATGGCGATATCATGTCATTTTATGGCAAAACTAATAAAAAAAAAGAAAGAAATTTTATAAGCTCCAAAGAATGAATTTAAGAGAAGAGACCCATAAAATACTTGATTTTTGCCTGTAGAGCTGTGTACATCTAAATGATGATCACCACTTCTTGCAAGAATCTTCCAGTGTTGACCTTTGGAGATGTGTTTGCATGCATGTAGAGTCTTGCCAGTTTCCACCTAAAAATGATCACCTAGTGGCTTGATTAAAGTGCAATACCACATTCTACTGGTGAACAGTCCTGGTGACGGTGATGTGTATAAAGTTATTTCAACAATCAATGACATATATAAACCCAACCAATTTCTCAGTGTCGTTTTGTGAAGGGGTGTTGCTTCTGATTTATTTAAGTTTAACATCTTCAACACCTGTCAAGTAATGTCCCATTTGGACTTGTTACTCCTCAGTTTATTGTTTTTTATAGTGTAGTTATAGTATCATTTTATAGAATCATCTGGTTAATGTTCTGGGTATACTTTTTGTCTTTACTACCTCATCAGCTCCATCTAGGATTTGAATGTTAATTTCTTGCTCTTGTAACTTTTCACTTTATACTGATGAGGTTGGTATGTGGATAAGAGGGAATAACTAAACTGCACCAGTGAACTTAAATTTGAGTGACTCAGTAGAAGCACACATTTTATTTGAAAAATTAACTTCTGGCCACATGCCGGGCACTGGATCATAATGATGAAAAGATACATACCATCCCTCTGTATCTT
Source organism: Antilocapra americana (assembly GCA_007570785.1). NCBI lineage: Eukaryota > Metazoa > Chordata > Mammalia > Artiodactyla > Antilocapridae > Antilocapra > Antilocapra americana. The sequence continues at coordinate 8,523,122 of ML664152.1, read as the reverse complement.
TTGGGTGGAGTAGTCCAGGTGAATGATGATAAGACCTAGTTTAAAGCGATGACATTGATAGTTGATGAGAGAGGAAATGGATTGAAAAGTGTGTCATCCATGTATATTAAAAAAAAGATATTTTACATAAGTTTTCAAGAAATACACCATTTTTTTAAGATACATAATGCTTACCAAACTTTCCAGCATTCTAATATGTGATGCAGATTACCAAAAGATTAATCAAAACAAGAGTCTGAGAATAAAATGAGTGAAGTCAATTATTCCCCTATTTGTATTCATCCAAGAAGAAAGATATATACATATAAAGACTTATGTAAGAAAGTTCATAACAGCTTTATTTATAATAGCCCAAACTGGAGGCAATCTAAATTTCTTCAATTTGAGAGTGAATAATTACATTGCAATATATTCATACAATGGAACACTACACCGCAATAAAAAGAAAAATGCAGTGTATATAATAATGGGTATATCTCATAATTTTTTTTTAATTTAAGGAAAGGAAATGTAAAAGATCTTCCCTGGTGGCTCAGATGTCAAAAAATCTGCCTGCCAATGCAGTAGATCCCAGTTTCAGCCCTGGGTCAGGAAGATCCCCTGGAGAAAGGAAATGGCAACCCACTCCAGTATTCTTACCTGGAGAATCCCATGGACAGAGGAGCCTGGTGGGCTACAGTCCATAGCGTCACAAAGAGTTGGACATGACTGAGAGACTGACACTTTCAAATGTAGAAGAGTACATACTATATGATTCTGTATATACGAACCAAAAATAAGCAAATAAAAGCTAAGATGATAGAAGTCAGTATCAGAAAGAACTTGCTTGTGTTATGGAAATATACCATTTTGATATGGTACTGGTTGCATTAGTATGTAAAGTTGCCCAGACTCATTGAACTGTGCTTTTGAAAGCTGTGCATTTTAATACTGGTAAATTGTACCTCAGTAAGGAAAGAATAGAGATGATGGATAAAATTTGAGGATGAAACAATTAAAAAAGATTATATCAAGCAAATTTAGGATTCAAGTAATACAGTGTTATACTGGCTTGTTCTAGACTGACAGGGTTACCATTACCATATTAACGAATTACTTTTTTAACTATGGCTCCTAATCCTTTCTCTTTCATTGAAATATGAACTCATTGGACTCTGATTTATTGTAATGGAGAGCATAATGCATGTCACATTTCTTGGAATTTCATGGCCGCAGCCGAAGAAAACCATACAAGATGTCAAGGTTTGTGCTTGTGCTTTGCCTCATCCAAATCAGCCCCATGTTTATTCCTATTGTTTTATCTTATTAACTTACTGTTTATTTCTGCTACAAATTCAACCTGAAGAGCTATCCCTTTCCTATAATTCAGCCCCAACTCAACACTCTTCCTTTTGATATGATGAAATAAGGGTAAAGACTGAAATTAAATACCCTAAGACATGACAGTTAGTGTGGCAAAAATGTGAGAATTCACGAGTGGATTTGACTTACTCTTCTTCATGTTGCAGTTTTTTATTTATGGCTATGTTGTTTAAATCATAAAATGCTTTATATTTTGCTATGCTATCAGTTGTATCCTATTTGTCCATTGCTGCTGTTTTTCTACAAATACAATAAAGCCAGAAGCTACTGCTGTGATTAGCCCACAGATTACTGTGTCTTGCCTCAGCCTCGAGTATATGTACATTCAAGTCATGTGTGTAGGGAGGCAGGTTTCCATTACTGGCAAAGCCAAGAAACCTTAAAATAAATAGGTCATTTTCACAATGCAAAGTATGATTTCTTCCTAGAAAACATTTTAGGTAATTCAGTATCTGAGGTTGGACATAGAAACAATTGGGAAATGGGTTGACGAGGTTTTATGGTATTTTTTTTCACATGTCATCCTGAGACATTTTCCTTTTTCCTCCCAAATATGTATCTTTGATATTAAAATTTTAGATGCATCTTTTTTTAATCCCATAAAAATTCCTCAAGATAATTCAATTTCTCCCACTTTGAAAGTGAGATATGATGTGTTTTGTAACTTCAAAGCACATGGAACAATCTTCATAAAAAAGGGAAGATTAAAAGGGGTGGGATGAGGTGGGAGGCAGGTTCAAGAGGGAGGGGGCATATGTATACCTGTGGCTGATTCATTTTGATGTATGGCAGAAACCAATGCAATATTGTAAAGCAATTATCCTCCAATTAGAAATATAAAAAAGTAGAGATTTAACAAGTGCATCATCAAAATAACCTATGATAACTATATATGACTTTACTAAATAAAACTTTTTTTAAAAAAAGAACAGTAAGAAATAAAAACTCAGGATGCCTATGGAGACAAAGAGCTCATTGGATTTTAGTAACTAAGAAAAAGACAGCTTTTGTGATGGAGTGTATAGTACATCTTTGTGTTTACATTCACAAGGTAGGAGTGGCTGTGGAGACCTCCGTGGATGGCCTGTGGAGTAAAAGCAACATTTAAGGGTGAGATTTAGGGAAGGATGTTAGCTTAAAGAATACGTGACCCTAAATTTTTTCATTTACTTCATCTCCCTCAGTTTGAGTGACCTGGTACAAGGGAGCCCATCCCACATGGGAGCTGAAAGAACCAAGATACACTGAACCCAAAAGCTGGATGGGAATCTTCCCTGAGAAATTATTTTTCTCTTCCAAGGTCCATCTTACTGTTTTCCTTTTGTTCTGACCTTTATGTTATAGGAGAATGAATGAAGAGTGGCCTTCATAAAGCCCTGCAGTGGAATGCCTGCTTAGTGTTAAAAGTCACAGAACAGCATCAGAAGAACTATGCTCAGTCCCACATTGTCTTAGGCAAATACATCTTTGTCCTCAAGCCCTTTTTGTAATAGTAAAAATAAGGGTTCCCTAAGTTTCCTTCCAGTCCACTCTGACTGTCTGTGACTCTTGCTGAAACCTTTCTCAGGTATGAAATTACCTTAAACCTTTTCTTTTCCAAGCCACCCAACTGTCCTCAGGTGGTTTACTTTGCATCCTTTAACCAGTTGTGTTACTCTAACATAGAAGATCCCCAGATACACTAGAATACCTTTAGACCATGAAGAGCCTAAGCGAACTTTTTGATTACCTACTTACTGTAGGCCCATGTGCATGCATACACACATACACACACAGAGGCAATTTTACCTTATCTTTACCCACAATCATGTTCAATAGGCATTATTTACCCTATATTTGGGTTGGGGGATAGAGATGTATAGCAATTAAACAATTGACCCAAAATTTAGCTTATGTAAGTCAGAACTAGACTCTAAGGCTCATAATCTCCCCTCTCTTTTGCTTCAGCTCCTGAAATACTAATTTCACTTGTTTATTCATGCAACCAGAATTTGTTTTGAACACTTACTATATACTTGTCTCTCTACTGGGATTTGGGATGTCCCTAGTGTCAACAAAATATTAATTCAGGCATTTTTCTCTCCTTCAGGAGTGAAAATAGTCCAACATATATTCCACCAAAACTTTTGTAGAGTTCTCTGTTTTTATCACAATCATTTATGGGACTCTTTCTCTTCTGTTTTGTCCTTTTCTGCTTTCACACAATGCTGATCCAAGACCTGGGGCACAGGGTCTGGGCTTTGCTTATCATCCTCCATGCTAGAAACAGATGGCCTGTGCTGTCAGTCTGCTGTTGGAGACAGCAATATTGAATGAGATGACAAAGAGTCCATCATGTGTTATAGCCTTTATGAAGCCCAGGGACCTTGATTGGGCCTCTTTCTGGTGACTTGAATCATAGCCGTCAGCCTGGATACAGATTTTATGACTGCTTTCAATCTAAACCTGCACAGAGTAGATGTATTCTTGTGCTATGCTAAGTCTCTTCAGTCGTGTCTGACTCTTGTGACCCCATAGATTGTAACCTGCCAGGCTTCTCTGTCCATGGGATTCTCCAGGCAAGAATACTGGAGTGGATTGCCATGCCCTCCTCCAGGGGATCTCCAGGACCTAGGAATTGAACCTGTGTCTCTTGCGTATCCTTCATTGGCAAGCAAGTTCTTTACCACTGGCACCACCTGACAAGCCAGATATATTCTTACTTTCCTTGAACTTTGTGCACTTAAGTTATTATATTCAGGACCCATTAGGACACCACCAAGAAGCAGCTGACACTGATTGGAAATGAGTATGTTTCTTCATTCTGATATTCTTCTTAGGATGATGTTCTACCTTAGAAATGACTACTTACAACAGTTACCATGTTTTTATTTGTTGATTGGGCCTCAAACGTGAAAATTGCTTTGCCAAGTTTTAGCTGCCATTTCTGAAGATTACTCTTAAGCATATGCTATAAGAACCACTCACATGGTTCCTATTTCACAATGTTAATTACATTTGCAGTAATTTGGACAGATCCCTATGGTTCCTGAAACTCCTGGGCTCCTCACAGGGTCCTCCTTCAACTATTCCATTGATGGGGGAAGTTCAGGTCACATTCCATGAGAAGAAGACTAAACATCCAGTTATATGGTCACTTGTATGGTCCCTTCAAGACTTCAAAATTCTGTGCTGCTATGGAGAATTTTCAAGAATATCATCCTGTCTTACTTCCTACTCCCTAATATGCTGTCCTCTCTAGGACCTTTACCAGAGTTACTCTGCAAATACAAGATGCCCTAGAAATGAGAACAAAGAAATGTTGCCTCCATTCTCTAGTTATCCCTTCTCTTGTTCTACTCAGGAGGAGAAGGGAACAGACACATCAAAAAAAAAAAAAAAAAAGGAAACATTCTCCTTCTGAGGAGGTTCCTATGCTTAATCTGCTTTCACTCAAACAACCTGTTGCTCTTCCCAGTGGGAGACGTTTACATAGGCTTACCTATTTAAATACTGGTAAAACTGAAACCCAGAGACATTAAAACACATGAGCAGACCCCTGACTGGTATTATTAGCTTCAGCAGTTCTGCCTTTTCTCCCAAGATCCCAACTAAAGGATTAGACTGGTCTCTTCACACATTAGACTAGATCATATCCCATTTGCAAAAATCACCATTATCCAGTATCTTTTGACAACATACTCGAGAACCCTCAAAATAAGCTGCCTCCCAAGAGGCAGTTCTTTAAAAACTCTGATTTCTACATTTCTTTCTAAGCCACATTTATGGTAAATTCTTATGTTATTGGATAACCAGAAAGTTAACAGAGAGTATATATGATCTGAATAACTGGGTTTTGATTTATAGAATCAGAGTCATATTGTTTGCTGGAGCCTTTCTTTTTTTTTTAACTTTAAACTTTTTATTTTGTATTGGTGTATAGCCTACTAATAATGTTGTAATCATTCCAGGCAAACAGTGAAGGGACTTAGTCATACATATCCATATATTCATTCTCCCCCAAACCTCCTTCCCATCCAGGCTGGCACATAACATTGAGCAAAGTTCCATGTGTTATATAGTAGGTCCTTGTTGGTTATCCACTTAAAAATATTAATAATATTGTGTATATGACCTTCCCAAAGTCCCTAACTATCCCTTCCCCCTGCCCAATAACCATAATTTTGTTTTCTGTGAGTCTCTTTCTGTCTTGTAAGTAAGCTCATCTGTATTGTTTCTTTTTAGATTCCACTTATAAGGAATGTCATATGATATTTCTTCCTCTCTGTCTGACTTACCTCACTTAGTATGACACTCTCTAGGTCCATCTGTGTTGCCACAAATGTCATTATTTCATTTATTTTAATGGCTGAGTAATATTCCATTGTGTATATCTACCACATCTTTTTTAAAAAAATTAATTAATTTGAACTGAAGGATAGTTAAAATATTGTGATGGTTTTTGCCATACATCAGCATGAATTGGCCACAGGTATACATGTGTCTCACACTGCCCTCCCTACCCTATCCCTCTGGGTTGTCCTAAAGCAACAGCTTTGGGTGCCCTGCTTCATGCATTGAACTTGCACTGGTCATCTGTCTTACATATGGTAATATACATGTTTCAATGATTTTCTCTCAAATTATCCCACCCTCTCCTTCTCACACTGAATCCAAAAGTCTGTTCTTTATGTCTGTGTCTCCTTTGCTGCCCTGTATGTAGGATCATTGGTACTGTCTTTCTAAATTCCATAGATATGCATTAATATGCAGCATTTGTCTCTCTCTGACTTACTTCACTCTGTAAATAGGCTCCAGCAAAATACTAAAGAAAATTTACATGACTTACCAACTAATTAGCTGTAGGAGTCAGGTCTTCTATCTTCCATACTAGTGTTTTTAATTCTCTGAAACTTCAGCATGTTAAAGGTTGTTAGTCTTGAGAATAAGGAATCAGACTCTCATTCATTTAATCATTCAACACGGCTTTGTTATAGATCCTTTCTGTGCTAGGTGATAAAAAGGCTCCGAAGAATCATGAAACAGTTCTTCACAGTCTCATGAAACAGTCTTACAGTCTTGTTCTAAACTCCAGTATGCACATCAGTGCCTCTATTTCTTCCTTTTTTTTTTTCATTTAAATTATTGAAGAGAAAAAATATCTGTCTTGCTACCCTTGATATCAGACTGAAAACAAAATATAGATTTGATGTATGGTCTTACTTAAATCCTACAACACATTCTTGTCTTTACATAATATGCAGTGTGGCTGATGAAAGTTACTTGGTCTTCATGCCTAACCTTTAAGGAGGGTGTGATTGCAACATGATTTTGCAGCTCTGGTAGTTTTTGCATTCGTTAGAAAGTGTTTCAAAGTTGCTTCAATGCTCACCCTCCATCATTTGCTTTCAGTAAGTTATTTAATTGTCATTCACTCAGTGAAAATGAAAGTCTTGACCCTGTCTTCAGAGCACGTGATACGCTTCAGTTTGAACAGCTTGCCATGGTGGTGTCTGTAGTGACGTAACGAGGTGATTTCTGAACTATGGCACCATCGCTCTTATGTCTTGCTGGCAGTGTCATAGTGGAAAGCTCACAAGTGGTGGTGGTACAGTAAAATGAAGACTTGCCAGTTATGAACTGTGGGATCTCGAGCAAGTTGCTAACATTTCCAAATGTCCATTCAGTGAAGATAACCCAGCATCCTGCAGAGTTGTGATAAAGACAGAATGATACACGAGGCATCTAGCAATGCCTGGCACATAGGAAGCTTTCAATAAATGATAGATTTCTCTCTGCTTCTCTTGCATTAAGAAAAAAAAAAGCTTGAGATGATGTGAGTTGCCGTTTATTTCTACCTCCTTCCTGAGAAGTGGGGAAATTATTTTAGAGATCTCATACTGGACACAAACAACAAGTTGAAGCATATGGAACAGGAATACTTCCCAAATGATCATAAGTGGATGGGTTTTTCTGGGGCTGCAGGAGTGAGGTGATGACCTTGATAGGTGTTACATTTATGTGAACAACGTACTTCCTGCCTCCATAAAACTATGTCTAGACAGGCATTTGGTTCCCTGTGCAGGTAAAAAAGCCAGTTCACTCCCCAAGGCAGACAAGGACATTAACTGGATGGCTGAATAACAAACTCATCCAGATTCCCACCACATGTTAAATTAGTGCATCTTGAATTACATGGGGATTTGGAAGTAGGGTGGATATTTAAGGAGAAAAGAATATATCAATTATTTTCTAATCCTTGTTAGTTCATTCCTTTGGAAAATCACCCACTTGTGCTAAGGCTGGAATTATAGTCACTGGTCTGTGCTGGTCTAAGTATCAGGGCAGTCAGTGTATTTAGCATATAAAAATCCCTCTTTGAGATTTCAGGATAAAGAACTACATCTTCCTACAAAGGCATGACCAAATACATTTTCTTGTAGCCTGACTAGAGGTTAAAATTTTAAGTAGTTCACTTGCAACCTGAAAAAAAGTTCTATTTCACATAATCAGCTGGTTCGTCAGCTCCATTGGCTTTTACTCTGTTTTGAAAATACAATCTCACTGAATTTATAGAATTTGGGGAGTCGATGGCTTCTTCTTTCCTTAGTTGTCAGGAGTATATATAAAATAACAATTTCCCCAGATAATTGGAATATTTATCAAGTCCTTCTTAACTCCTGGAAATATTATTTAACATTACACTTCTCTTGGTAATAAAGGAATAAGCAATCCCCAAGAACTACTCAGGGTTGATTTTTCCAGTTTTCCTATTTTCCAAAGGAGTTTATTGGATATAAATGAAATGATAAAAACCCCTGGAGAGACCTAGGGCCTAGGAAGCAGAATCCTGAGGTGATTTGGACAGCATCAGAATACAAAGAAAAGGTTGATTAGCTTCCTGGACATAAGTCTGAGTAAGCAACCTTGTACTAAGTTTGGGGATTTGTATTGCAGTGCCCAGCCACATTCCTCTTTCCAAATATACCCTGGTTTCCTTTTGTGAAGTAAAATCTCCCCAAATTTGTGATGCTTTGGTTGGAGAAAAATTCCATGAGTCCTCACCTACGGTGGAAACGAAAGGACTTGTGACTTCTCTGTCCTCACCTGGTATAGGTATGGGGCAGCTTAGCAGATGATTTCTCTCCAGACTTCCCATTTTGGGTGAGTGATGAAGGGTGGAAGGAGTACTTGGGAGTCATTCTTCTGTGGCTACATTAACACCATGGATAGCACCTATCCAGGCTTCTTGCAATGAGCAGACAGATGGCTTCCTGGTTGCCAGTCCCCAGGGACTGCATAGTTCTGCCAGTTCCACTGACTCCCTAAACTCTTAGCATTCTCCAAAGTATTCTTTTGCATAACTCAGCCAAAGCTAGTTTTTATAGCAAACAACCATAACTGATCTAGACCTGTGTTCTAAGCCTGTCTCAAAATCTGTTACACTCCACCTATTAATATGCTGGATTATCAGTGGAGAAGATGAAGTCAAAAGGGGCTCTAGTGGTGCTGTAATCCAATCACCTTCTGCAGTTCTTGGCGGCAGTGGGGGGATGAGACATAGGCTGATTATACTTTACAATGTAATCATTGTAACATAAAGGGAACATTGTGACATAAATGTTAAGTGAGTTGGCAAGATATATGTGTCACTTTTCTCAACAAACAGGAAGAAAGGGAGCACAGTTCCCTTGAACATTTGTCATTCAGCTGTGGATGGGTTGAGCTGAGGTTGGATAGGCACATCAATGGTGGAGCAAGAAGTGCCATTAAAAACCTGTCCAATATCATGTCCTTTCCCTCTCAACCACTCATCAGAACTAGTTCTACTTACTGTCTGCACTTGTTTCTTCAACTGTAAGATGGAGATGGATTTTATGTCATGGAGTTATTGAGAAGTTTAAATGACATGAGTATGGGTTTCAAAGGCCCAGAGCCCAGGATCTAACAAAGTACTAAAAGCTATTTTTAAGAACAGAGAACCAATATTGATAAGATGTTAATCATAATAGCATCTTTCTGGACACCAGAATCTCTATTTGTAAAAGAAGTTTTTAAGGATTCTGTAAGCAAAGCAAAAGAAATAAACATGACTTGCAGAGTATGTGTTGGATGAAGAGACATAACACCCAAATCCCCTGTTAAGGGGTTTGTCACCTTGCTGCTGAGAATGCTGTCTGCCCCTTCAGGGACTGACTTGGCTGCAGAGAACCCCCTCACCCAAGGTCATGTTCTTCCCTGAGCTGCCCATCTCTACTGACTGACTGATGGGTGTGGGATAAATATCTGGCTGTTTCAACCCACTGCCAGACAGCTGTGTCAGGCCATGTAAGCTCTGGAGTTCTCATGAGGTCAGCTAAGTCCATTGTTGGGGCACTTCCTTCTGTCCTTTCTGCTTCTTTTCCTTTCTTTCCAGAGATGTGTTGGCCCCAAGGGCATTCCCTAACACATCTACTGAAAGGTAAAGTCAGGATCTGCTTCAGAAGGAACCTAATCTATTACACCCTTTGCTGGGGATTTTACACTGAATTCTTGCAAGAAATCTTCTGAAACATCTCTTATTTCCCCACTGTAACAGATGAAGGAATTGAAGCTCAGTGAAGTCAGCAGCTTGTCTCAGGAAACACGTTACGTGACAAAGCTGGCATCCAAATCTAGTTCAGTTTGGTTATAAGGACTGTGTTTCAAGAAATTATTAATATATCTTTTCTTGGCCTGAGAAAACAGTTTTCTCTCCCAGAGTGAGCAGCTGGGCTCAGTTCTTGGTCAGAATCATTCTGTCCACATAATTGTCTAGGTTGTTTCAAATGAGATTCCCTTTCCTTTTGCCTTTATTCCTTTGCGTCCTTCTTTTGTTCCCTGAGTTAATGTCTATTGTTTAGCTTAAAAATAGCAAGTGTCAGTTTCTACACATTTTCAAAAATGTCAACGTAATCATTTAAAAATAGGCGCTGAAATTTTGTTTTCTCTCTGTTGGCAACCACAGTTGCTATGGAGTTCAAGTAATAGATTGTGATGTTTAACACTGAATTAATTACTACTCTTCACTCGCAGGGAACATCTAATTATATGTATTCATGCCAAGCAGGATTTGATTTTCTTACAGAAAGTGTGGTGTGGGGTGTGTGTGTGTGTCCTTTTATAAAAGGACATGTATATCTTATCTTATCTTATTCCTATAAGATACTTGGGGGAAGGGTCTTGGTTTGTGGTCTTTGAGAAAAAGACTTCTCTTTCCTTCTTAATTACAGTTTTTCCTAACTAGATCTGACCTATATTGAAATCATACTTCTATCTTACACACCTGAGTGAATTTTTGTTCATGCAAATGGCAGCCTTTATCTTTTATTTTAAACATCTTGGTGAGGAAAGCATGAAGATTTCCTCTCATTTCATCCTCTAGCCTTCTCCTCTTGGACACATGTTTCATGAGCTGGAGACAGTATATTATCTGTTAGAATCAGATTTACCTGAGTCTGACTTCTGGTTTTGTGACTTAATTGACTTGGAGCCACATCAGGTGAGGACTGAATTTAAACTCCTTAACTGATGAAATGGGAATGATTTTATCTACCACTTGGGGCTGTTGCAAAGATTAAATTACATTTTAAGCAAACTTAGCACCATGCTTCTCAAACTATAATGTGCAAGATGGAGCTCTTATTAAATTGCAGATTCTGATTTAGCTGGTTATGTTTGGGGTCCAAAGTTCTGCATTTCTAACTGGCTCCCATTTGATGCTGATGCTGCTGATCTATGGCTCACACTGTGAGTAGTAAGAATGTACATGATGCTGGACACATAGTATAAGGTAAGTGCATTTGTAGCTATTAGTACAAACTCTTAATTTATTACCCTATACCTTTTGGACAGAACAGCACAAAATTCACACCCACCAGCCAGATGGAGAAACAGAGGCATGGGCAAGCACACTGTCACCAAGAGGATGCCACTGGGTGTCTCTTCCATGTGTTGCCTTCCCTTGTAAAGCTTCTGTTTTTCCCTTCTGTGGGCTGTTGCAAATCCTACTGCTACTAATGGGAGTTACCCAGACATGTGGAGGAAAGAACATAAATTCTGTGGTGTTTCTATCTACTCAGCTAATAGAGCAACTTTGTATTTTGCTGAAGAGAAACCACTTTCTTGACAGTAAGCTGTTGAGAAATTTTCTCTTTCACTTGGCCCATCAGGTGACTAGTTTTTTTAAATTGAACTCATGGTGTTCCCTTGAAATGTGATTGTGACTCAAAGGCTTGGGAGACCTAAGTGGTTGAGATTGTGCAACACAGCACTGAGTTTTTTAAGATTAGAAGGCAACCTCTTGCTGAAAAGATCCAGGGATTCTTACAAAACAGGAGTTGGCAACCTTTCAGATGTGGGTAGATGATATTTCTTTTATGTATACACTTCATTTAGGGGAGATGGTAAATTGCTTCTTCTTTGAAAGGGTTATGAAAGGACTTTGCCATCTTCCTTTGTCAGTGGCTCAAGGAAATACTTCTCTATTTGATGTCTGCCATGGGCATCGTCATAGTTTCCCACCTCCTGGGCTTCCTGGCTTCTTTCCTAGAACTTCTGTGTCTTTCTGGCCTGCACTTTTGAAGCATGTATCTCTTGCTGCTCTATCCTTTTGATCCAGGATGGAGCAGCAAAGGTCAGAAAGAAATACATCTGATCCATCCTTGGACCAGGACCAAAACATACCTGCCACCTTCTCCTTAGCTGATGACTCTGCTGACCCCTGCTGGCCTAACCACAGCACCATAACACATGGTAAAATAACAGTAGTAACCAGGGTCCTCCAGTGGCCCTCTGCAGCCAGCGTGGTTTGATTCCACCATGATCTCTCTGGTCTGGAATCCTCCTATTCAGTCCTCACTTCTCACACTCCAGCCATGGCCTCCTTGGTGTTCCCTGATTGTGTGAGGTATATTCCAGCATCAGTGCTGGATTGTTGCCATAGCTGCCGCCTTTACCTGGAACTCTTTCACCTGAGTTAACTCTCTCCCCTCCTTCAAGGCATACCTTCTCAGTGAAGGCTTGCCTAATTTACTCCTCTAAATTACAAACTGCAAATTAAGGTCATCTCCACTCCACCATTCCTGATCCTGTTACCCTCTTTCCTTTTTCTTTTTTTCCATAGGGCTTATAACCTTCCGTTCCTATGAAGTAAACTGCAATTCCAGCAGAAAACACTCCTCACTCCCTCTCCCTCTCTCAGCATTATTGATTTGGTTTTAAAATTCCTTTACCCCTACAGAAGGCAAGTCTAAGTCTTCAGAAACAGCAGAAATAGTTTTTCCTCAAGAAAAGTTCAGGCTTTTGTGTGTCTTGATTTTGATGGTAGCTACAAAGGTAGCTACACATTTGTCAGAACTCATCCAGCTACTTTAATGAAGTTGATTTTTTAAAAAAGAGGATGTAACTGTTCCTTTCAGCACATGGGTTGGGTATAAGGTGGGCTGATATTATAGGGTACATGTAGTAGTTGGCATTTGGGAAGTTAAGTTTCTTCCTCAGAAATAGTGAGGAGAAAGAAATCAGTACAAATGTATATCATGTGAATCACTCCCTCTGGTTTTGAATAATAAAAGCAAATATTTGGTATTTATAGATCTGCATTGTCCCTGATGGTTCTTATTTTATTTGCAGAGTGACTCTCAGAAACCCAAAGATTAGAAATTTTCAGGTCAGTTTAGTTTTATTATTTTCTAAAGTGAATTGATTCCTGTTGCATTCCTATAAAGATGGTGTGGGTTAGAACTCTTCACTCTGAAAACATATAGTTTTCCCTTAGATAAACAAAAACAGAAACAAACAAAACCTCTTATCTTTCTTGGTTGAAAAACAAGCTGGGAAAAGGTAAATTATTGAACTTTTCTTGTTTTAATACAGGAAACAACCAACAGGAGAACAGCTAGCAAACTCCCCAGATGTACACACTCAAGTACCTAAAGATGACCACTCCCCACCCTCAGCCCAATTTCAGTTTTCAACTTTTCAAAATCAGACAAATCTCTGATGTGAGGATGCAAGGAAGTAAAAGAAAGATATAAGTCTAAATTCTACCATCTCTGAAATAGCTGCCATGATAGCACAGAAGGTTTGAAAAAACTGTCAGTACCTGAGTATTGATATTAGTCCTGGACATATTAAAACCTTTGGTTCTAGACTTGAAAAAGAGTTAAAATGCTTGCAGAAGTATTTTTATCAGTCAGTCAGCGTTAGTCGTTCAGTCATGTCCGACTCTTTGTGACCCCATGGGCTGTAGCCTACCAGGCTCCTCTGTCCATGTGATTCTCCAGCAAAAATACTGGAGTAGGTTGCCATTTCCTTCTCCAGAGGGTCTTCCCAACCCAGGTATCAAACCCAGGCCTCCTGCATTGCAGGCAGGTTCTTTACCCTCTGAGCCAGAGAGGTAAGCCCATAGAAACATCTTAAGTAGCTCTAATTAAAGTAGATACTAGGACTTTTCCCCAAACATTCCGCAAGTATTAAATATAGCAGTGGCCCCCAGCCTTTTTGGCACCAGGGACCAGATTTGCGGAAGACAATTTTTCCTTGACAGGGAGTGGGGAATGGTTTCAGACTGATTCAAGCACATTACATTTATTGTGTACTTTATGTCTATTATTATTATATCAGCTCTACCTCAGATCATCAGGCATTAGATCTCTGAGTTTGAGGTGAATGTGCATGCTAAGTCACTTCAGTCATGTCCAACTCTTTGCTACCCTATAGACTGTAGCGCTCCAGGTTCTCTGGCCATGGGGATTCTCTAGGCAAGAATACTGAAGTGGATTGCCATGCCCTCCTCCAGGGGATCTTCCCAACCCAGAAACTGGACCTGTGTCTCTTATGTCTCTTGCATTGACAGGCAGGTTTTTTACCACTAGCACCACCTGGGCCCCTGTTGTATAGGTAGGTTCTGAAATCTTCCCATAGTGGAGGAGAGAGAGGATTCTTTATAAAGTGCACCATAATTGAAGTAATGGTATCTTAATGTACAGTGTTCTTATGAAGATCTAAATAAATAATAGTTATAATAGCACTTTGCAAAACAGTTAAGAGTTATGCAGGTAATAATAAAGAGTAAGCAAGTGATCAGAATCTGGGGAGCCCACAATGTAGTGTAATCACTTACCCTTAATTTCATTAAAAGTCAATTTTATCCATTTATCTGTTAATGGACAACTAATTTGCTTCCATGCACTAGCTATTGTAAACAGTGCTGCAATGAACATTGGGGTACATGTGTCTCTTTCAATTCTGGCTTCCTCAGTGTGTATACCCAGCAGTGGATGTATGGCAAAAACCACCACAATATTGTAAAGTAATTATCCTTCAATTAGGATAAATTAATTGATTTTTTAAAAATAAAAAAATTAATGTTAATAAATCTCTGTATAAGTTTTTAAAAAAAGCATCAGTTGCTCTAAACTCTCAGAAGTGTTATCAAGAGGACGGTATAAGCTTCCTTCCCACCCCCTCAAGTTTTTTTTTTTTTTTAATTTTCTTTACTTTATTGTGTTGGTTTTGCCATACCCACCCCTTCAAGTTAAATCTGACTAGCAGTCAGAAATTTCTTGAATGAGTTTGGGGCCCTCCATTTTCATCCTGGATGGCTCCAACCCCCTTCACTTCTTATCCATTGGATTTTTTTTTCCTGTCTTCTCAAGGAAAAAATATTCAAAGTGCTTCTGTCCCTTTCACTTTATTTATATCATTAGCATTGTCCAGTTTCATCATCCCAGAGCCTATTTCCTTATATATCTCTCTAGAATGCCTAGCAATACTTTCTGATTTTCATGCTCAATAATTCTCTCTCTGGTCCTTTACATCTGGTGGATATTTTTAGATTGCTACCCGTCCACCTCCGCCACCCACTGTTGCTCCCCACTGAGTAGGCTCAGCCAAACTATACATATTTAATTCTTCTAATCTTCCTTTATCCACAGACCTACCAGTCTCCTGAAATTGTTTTGCACTTTTTGAGACCTCCTCCTGATTGTTGCTGCCCTGTGACCCTGCAGTCTACCAGTCTGCTTTCTTGGCCTCTATCTTCTAGGCTGCATCTTGCTGTCCTGTAGGCCACTAGTGCTGTCAACAGTGCTTGGGATAGTTAGTGCTCAATGTACATTTGTGGAATGGAACGAACCAAAGGTTGAGCACACTCCCAGGTACATAACATTTCCATGTGAGTTCAATATTTACTGACAAGGCTATTGATCTAAGGCAGAACTCAGAGAAACTCAGATTCTTTCAGTTTTATTTGAGTAAGAGTGAAGTGGGTTTTGGGCTAACTGATAAAATAGCAGCTGCCGATATTTTTGTTTTTGTTCCTAAACCTTGATTGCTACCTTGACTTGATGTTCAACTTGCTTTCCATCAGACTGTAATAAATATGTGTGTTTACTTTCATCTTTCCGTCCTTAACTTTATTGATTTTTTAAAATTTATTTTCTTTACATTATCGTGTTGGATTTGCCAAACAGTGACATGAATGGGCCATGGGTATACATGTGTTCCCCTTCCAGAACCCCCCTCCCACCTCCCTCCCGATTCCATCCCTCTAGGTCATCCTGGTGCACCAGCCCTGAGCACCCTGTATCATGCATCAAACCTGGGCTGGCAATTCATTTCACATATGATAATTTACATGTTTCAATGCCATTCTCCCATATCATCCCACCCTTGCCCTCTGCCACAGAGTCCAACAGACTGTTCTAAATACAGTTTATTATGATCCATACAGTCAAAAGCTTTGGCATAGTCAGTAAAGCAGAAATAGATATTTTTATGGAACTCTCTTGCTTTTTTGATGATCAAGAGGATGTTGGCAATTTGATCTCTGGTTCCTCTGCCTTTTCTAAAACCAGCTTGAACATCTGGAAGTTCATAGTTCATGTATTGCTGAAGACTGGCCTGGAGAATTTTGAGCATTACTTTACTAGCGTGTGAAATGAGTGCAATTGTGTGGTGGTTTGAGCATTCTTTGGCATTGCATTTCTCTGGGACTGGAATGAAAACTGGCCTTTACCAGTCCTGTGGCTATTGCTGAGTTTTCCAAATTTGCTGGCATAATGAGTGCAGCACTTTCACAGAATCATCTTTTAGGATTTTGAAATAGCTCATCTGGAATTCCATCACCTCCACTAGCTTTGTTTGTAGTGATGCTTCCTAAGGCCCACTTGACTTCACATTCCAGGATGTCTGGCTCTAGGTGGGTGATCACACTGTTGTGATTAGCTGGGTCGTGAAGAGATTTTTTGTACTGTTCTTCTGTGTATTCTTGCCACCTCTTCTTAGTATCTACTGCTTCTGTTAGGTCCATACCATTTCTATCCTTTATCAAGCCCATCTTTGCATGAAATGTTCCCTTGGTATCTCTAATTTCCTTGAAGAGATCTCTAGTCTTTCGCATTCTGTTGTTTTCTGAAGAAGGCTTTCTTATCTCTCCTTGCTAGTCTTAGGAACTCTGCATTCAGATGGGAATATCTTTCTTTTTTTCCTTTGCTTTTCGCTTCTCTTCCTTCCCAGCTGTTTCTAAGGCCTCCTCAGACAGCCATTTTGCTTTTTTCCATTTCTTTTCTATGAAGGTGGTTTTAATCCCTGTTTCCTGTACAATGTTACCAACCTCTGTCCATAGTTCATCAAGCACTCTGTCTATCAGATCTAGTCCATTAAATCTATTTCTCACTTCCATTGTATAATCATAAGGGATTTGATTTAGGTCATACCTGAATGGTCTAGTGGTTTTCCTTACTTTCTTCAATTTAAGTCTGAATTTGGCTATAAGGAGTTCATGATCTGTGCCACAATCAGGTCCTGGTCTTGTTTTTGCTGACTGTATAGAGCTTCTCCATATTTGGCTGCAAAGAATATAATCAGTCTGATTTCGGTGTTGACCATCTGGTGATGTCCATGTGTAGAGTCTTCTCTTGTGTTGTTGGAGAAGGGTGTTTGCTTGGCTCCAAAATCACTCTGGACAGTGACTGCAGCCACAAAATTAAGACACTTGCTCTTTGGAAGAAAAGTTATGACAAACATAGACAATTTACTAAAAAACAGAGACATCACTTTTCTGACAGAGGTCCATATAGTCAAAGCTATGATTTTTCCAGTAATCATGTACACATGTGATATTTGGACTATAAAGAAGGCTGAGCACCAAAGAATTGATGCTTTCAAATTGTGGTACTAGAGAAGACTCTTGAGAGTCCCTTGGACAGCAAGAGATGCAACCAGTTTATCCTAAAGGAAATCAGTCCTGAATATTTATTGGAAGGACTGATGCTGAAAATAAAGCTCAAATACTTTGGCCACCTGATGTGAAGAACTGGCTCACTGGAAAAGTCCTTGATACTGGAAAGGCAGGGGGAGAAGTGGGCAACAGAGAATGAAATGGTTCGATGACATCACCAATTCGATGGACATGAGTTTGAGCAAATTCCTAGAGATAGTGAAGAACAGTGAAGCTTGACATACTTCAGTCCACGGGTTCCCAAAGAATTGGACACAACTTAGTCACTGAAGAGTGAACATGGTAGAAAATTTATTCCTATTTTTTTTAAGGAATCTCCATAGTGTTCTCCATCATGGCTGTCTGTTTACATTTCCTAACAGTGTAAGAAGGTTCCCTTTTCTCCATATATTCTCCAGTGTTTGTAGATTTTCTGACTGACGTGAGGTGATACTTCATTGTAGTTTTGATTTGCATTCTCTAATAATTAGTGATGTTCAGGATCTTTTCATGTATTTATTGACTACCTGTAAATCTTCTTTGGAGAAATGTCTGTTTACAACTTCTGCCATTTTTTTGATTGAGCTGTTCATGATATTGAGCTGTGTGTATAGCATATATATTTTGGAGATTAGTCCTTTATTTGCGATTTTTTTTCTCCTCTGCTGAGGATTTTCTTTTAATCTTCTTTATTGTTTCCTTTGCTGTGCAAAAGCTTTTAAGTTTAATAAGATACCATTTGTTTATTTTTGTTTTTATTTTCCTTACTCTTGAAAGTGGTGCAAAGAGGATCTTTCAGTGATTTATATCAAAGTGTGTGCAGCCTATGTTTTTCTCTAAGAGCTTTATAGTTTCTGACCTTACATTTAAGTCTTTAAATCATTTTTGGTTTATTTTTGTATGTGGTGTTAGGTAATGTTCTAGTTTCATTCTTTTACATGTTTGCTGTCCCATTTTCCCAGGACCACTTATTAAAGAGGCTGTCTTTTCTCCACTGAATGTTCTTTACCTTCTTAATCAAATATAAGGTGCTCAAATGTATATGGGTTTATCTCTAGACTTATATTTCTCTTTTTGTGTTAGTACCATACTATCTTCATGACAGTAACTTTATAGTATAGTCTGAAGTCAAGAAGGCTGATTACTCTAGCTCTGTTTTACTTTATCATGATTTCTTTGGCTATTCAGGGTCTTTTGTGTTTCCATACAAATTGTGAAATTTTTGTTCTAGTTCTGTGAAAAATACCATTGGTATTAATAGTTTGACAGGGATTGTATTAAATATTTTATTAATATAGTAATTTTCACAATATTAATTCTTCTAAGAACATGGTTTATCTCTCCTTATGTTTGTGTCTTTATTTCTTTCATCAGTGTCTTATGGTTTTCTGCATACATATTTTGTGTCTCTTTAGGTAGGTTTATTCCTTGGTGTTTAATTCTGTTTGTTGCATTGGTGAATGGAATTGTTTCCTTAACTTCTCTTTCTGATTTTTTGTTAGTAATGTATAGGAGTACAAGCCATATCTTTGTATTAATTTTATTTATTTTTTTGCAGTATACTTTTTTAAATTTTTTAATTTTATTTATTTATTTATTTTAATTTTCTTCACATTATCATGTTGGTTTTGCCATACATTGACATGAATCCACCATGGGTATACATGTGTTCCCCTTCCAGAAACCCCCTCCCTCCTCCCTCCTGATTCCCTCTCTCTGGGTCATCCCGGTACACCAGCCCTGAGCATCAAACCTGGGCTGGTGATTGATTTCACATATGATGATTAACATGTTTCAGTGCCTTTCTCCCATACCATCCCACCCTTGCCCTCTTCCATAGAGTCCGAAAGACTGTTCTATACATCTGTGTTTCTTTTACTGTCTCGCATACAGGGTTCTCATTACCATCTTTCTAAATTACATATATATGCATTAGTATACTGTATTTTTCTTTTTCCTTCTGGCTTGCTTCACTCTGTATAATAAGCTCCACTTTTGTCCACCACAGTAGAACTGATTCAAATGAATTCTTTTTAATGGCTGAGTAATATTCCATTGTGTATATGTACCACAGCTTCCTTATCCATTCGTCTGTTGATGGACATTTAGGTTGCTTCCATGTCCTGGCTATTGTAAACAATGCAGCGATGAACATTGGGGTACACGTGTATCTTTCAATTCTGGTTTCCTCGGTGTGTATGCCCAGCAGTGGGATGCTGGGTCATATGGCAGTTCTATTTTCAGTTTTTTAAGGAATCTCCACACTGTTCTCCATAGTGGCTGTACTAGTTTGCATTCCCACCAACAGTGGAAGAGGATTCCCTTTTCTCCACATCCTCTCCAGCATTTATTGCTTGTAGACTTTTGGATGGCAGCCATTCTGATTGGTGTAAAGTGGTACCTCATTGTGGTTTTGATTTGCATTTCTCTGATAATGAGTGATGTTGAGCATCTTTTCATGGGACAATTTGAATGTTAGTGTAGATATTAGGAAAGTTGAAGACAGTCCTGACAAATCTTTCTGCAAGTCAGGTTTTCCAATTCTTTGATTTTACGAAATTGAAGGTGGATTAATTGACTTGTCAGCTGCTAGGTCATTAAAAATAATTTTGATGATAAATTACTTTGTGATTTTGAGATACAACTTGAAAGACATACAAAAATTAAATGGCACTTCTATTACAAAACTCATTCATGTCTGTTTATTTACAAGAAAAATGTCTTTCAGTTCTAGTTGTTCAGTCGGTAAGTCATATCTGATTCTTTGTGATCCCATGAACTTCAGCATGCCAAGCTTCCCTGCTCTTCACTATATCCTGGAGTTTGCTCAAACTCACTTCCATTGAGTCAGTGAAGCCATCCAACCACCTCATCCTCTGTGGCCCCCTTCTCCTCTTGCCCTTAATCTTTCCAACCATCAGAGTCTTTTCCAGTAATCAGCTCTTTGCATCAGGTGACCAAAGTATTGGAGCTTCAGCTTTAGCATCACTCCTTCCAATGAATATCCAGGTTGATTTCCTTTAAGATTGACTGGTTTGATAACTCTCAAGAGTCTTCTTTAACACCACAGTTTGAAAGCATCAATTCTTTAGTGCTTAGCCTTCTTTATGGTCCAATTCTCAAAATCCATACATGACTGCTGGAAAAATAGCTAGATTTGTAATAGTTATTCTTCCAAGGAGCAAATGTCTTTTAAGGTCATAGCTACAGCCACCATCCACATTGATTTTGGAGCCCAAGGCAATAAAATCTGATACTGTTTTCACATTTTCCCATTTCTTTGCCATGAAGATATAGGACCAGATACCATGGTCTTCAGTTTTTGAATGTTGACTTTTAAGCCAGCTTTTTCACTCTCTACTTTCACCTTCAATAAGATGCTGTTTAGTTCCTCTTTACTTTCTCCCATTAAAGTGGTATCATCTGCATATCTGAGATTGTTGTTATTTCTCCTTGATTCCAGCTTGTGATTCATCAAGCCTAACATTTTGCATGATGTACTGTGCATATAGGTTAAATCAGCAGAGTGACAATATACACCTTTGAAATACTCCTTTCCCTTTTCCATGTCCGTGTTACTTCTTGTCCTGCATACAGGTTTCTCAGGAGGCAGGTATTGTGGTCTGGTATTCTCATCTCACAAAGAATATTCCACAGTTTGTTGTGATCCACACAGTCAAAGGCTTTAGCATAGTCAATGATGCAGAAATAGTTTTTTTGGAATTTTCTTGCTTTTTCTATGATATAGTGTATGTTGGCATATGCTCAGTTCTAAACGTTTATAAAAATAAAAAGGAATGCATTGGAGGTGGAATCTGATTTATGCTAGTTACTGGTTATATTTAGTCATTTACATATGAAGTAATTATCATTCGTCTCACTAAAAATACATTTTGAGTTATAATTTTAACTGATAATTATTAACCACAATTTAGGATATATTTCATTGTTTTGATCAATGCTATATTCATAATTCTCTTATCCTTATCTGTCAGAGGGCAACCAGAATGAAAACCACAATCACAGAAAACTAATAAAACTGATTACATGGACCACAGCCTTGTCTAACTCAATGAAAACATGAGCCATGAGCCATGCTGTGTAGGGCCACACACATGGATGGGTCATGGTGGAGAGTTCTGATAAAATGCAGTTCACTGAAGAAGGGATTGGCAAAACTACAGTATTCTTACCTTGAGAACCTCATGAACACTATGAAAAGCAAAAAGATAGGACACTGAAAGATGAACTCCCCCAGTCAGTAGGTGCCCAAAATGCTATGGGAGAAGAGTGGAGAAATAACACCAGAAAGAATGAAGAGACAGAGCCAGAAGCAAAAACAACACTAAGTTGTGGATGTGACTAGTGATAGAAATAAAGTCCAATGCTATAAAGAACAATATTGCGTAGGAACCTGAAACATTTGATCCATGAATCAAGGTAAATTGCTGCTACTGCTGCTGCTAAGTTGCTCAGTCATGTCCAACTCTTTGTGACCCCATGGACTGCAGCCTACCATGCTCCTCTGTCCATGGGAGTCTCCAGGCAAGAGTACTAGAGTGGGGTGCCATTGCCTTCTCCTCAAGGTAAATTAGAACTGGTCAGATGGGAGATGGCAAGAGTGAACATCAACATTTTAGGAATCAGTGAACTAAAATGGAGTGAAAATGACGAATTAGACTCAGATGACCATTATATCTACTACTGTGGGCAAGAATCCCTTTGAAGATGGAGCAGCCCTCATAGTTAATAAAAGAGTCCGGAATGCAGTATTTTGGTGCAATCTCAAAAATTACAGAATGATTTCTGTTTCCAAGGCAAACTATTCAATATCACAGTAATCCAAGTCTATGCCCTGACCAGTAATGCTGAAGAAGCTGAAGTTGAACAGGTCTGTGAAGATTTACAAGATATTCTGGAATGAACACCAAAAAAAGTTGTCTTTTTTATCATTGAAGACTGGGATGCAATAGAAGAAACTCAAGAGATACCTGTACTAGCAGGAAACTCCTGGTTTGGCCTAGGAGTACAAAATGAAGCAGCACAAAGGCTAACAGAGTTTTGCCAAGAGAACACACTGGTCATAGCAAATACTCTCTTCCAACAAACAAGAGAAGATTGTACACATGGACATCACCATATGGTCAAGACCAAAATCAGTTCAGTTCAGTTCAGTCGCTCAGATGTGTCTGACTCTTTGTGATGCCATGGACACAGCACGCCAGGCCTCCTTGTCTATTACCAACTCCCAAACTCATGTCCACTAAGTCAGTGATGCATCCAACCATCTCATCATCTGTCATGCCCTTCTTTTCCTGCCTTCAATCTTTCCCAGCATCAGGGTCATTTCAAATTAGTCAGCTCTTCGCATCAGGTGCACAAACTATTGGAATTTCAGCTTCAACATCATTCCTTTCAATGAACACCCAGGACTAATCTCCTTCAGGATGGACTGGTTGGATCTCCGTGCAGTCCAA
This sequence comes from Antilocapra americana, assembly GCA_007570785.1. NCBI lineage: Eukaryota > Metazoa > Chordata > Mammalia > Artiodactyla > Antilocapridae > Antilocapra > Antilocapra americana. The sequence goes on along the minus strand of ML664152.1, from coordinate 8,500,061 downwards.
GGGATACTCAAGAATCTTCTCCAAGTCTACAAGCAATAAATGCTGGAGAGGATGTGGAGAAAAGGGAACCCTCTTACACTGTTGGTGGGAATGCAAACTAGTACAGCCACTATGGAAAACAGTGTGGAGGTTCCTTAAAAAGCTGCAAATAGACCTGCCATATGACCCAGCAATCCCACTGCTGGTCATATACACCGAGGAAACCAGAATTGAAAGAGCCATGTGTACCCCAGTGTTCATCGCTGCATTGTTTACAATAGCCAGGACATGGAAGCAACCTAGATGCCCATCAACTGACCAATGGATAAGAAAGCTGTGGTACATATACACAATGGAATATTACTCAGCATTAAAAAAAAAAATTCATTTGAAGCAATTCTACTCAGATGGACGAAACTGGAGCCCATTATCCAGAGTGAAGTAAGCCAGAAGCAAAAACAACAATACAGTATATTAATGCATATATATGGAATTTAGAAAGACGGTAACGAGAACCCAACATACGAGACAGCAAAAGGAACGCAGATGTATAGAATAGACTTGTGGACTTTGTGGATGAGGGTAAGGGTGGGATGATATGGGAGAAGGGCATTGAAGCATGTTAATTTTCATATGTCTAATCAATCGCCAGCCCAGGATTGATGCTCGGGGCTGGTGCAGCGAGATTTCCCGGGGGGGTGGGGGAGGGAAGAGGGAGGGGGGTTCTGGAGGGGAAGCATATGTAAACCCATGGTGAGATCATGACAATGTATGGCAAAAACAATTAAAAAATTAAAAAAAATTTAAAAAAAAGAAGGGGAAAAAAAAAAGAATCTTCTCCTACACCACAGTTCAAAAGCATCAATTCTTCAGTGCTCAGCCTTCTTTATAGTTCAACTCACATCCACACATGACTACTGGAAAAACCATAGCCTTGACTAGACGGACCTTTGTTGACAAAATAATGCTTCTGCTTTTTAATATGCTGTCTAGGTTATCATAACTTTCCTTCCAAGGAGCTAGCATCTTTTAATTTCATGGCTGCAATCACCTTCTGCAGTGATTTTGGAGTCCCCCCAAAATAAAGTCTGCCATTGTTTCCACTGTTTCCCCATCTATTTTCCATGAAGTAATGGGACTGGATGCCATGATCTTAGTTTTCTGAATGTTTAGTTTTAAGGAAACTTTTTCACTCCCCACTTTCAATTTC
>ML664152.1:8430212-8493872 GCA_007570785.1 Antilocapra americana | reverse complement strand
AGACTTTTGGATGGCAGCCATTCTGACTGGTGTAAAGTGGTACCTCATTGCTTCATTGGCTATTATTTTCTCCCATTCTGAAGGCTGTCTTTTCACCTTGCTTATAGTTTCCTTTGTTGTGCAAAAGCTTTTAATTTTAATTAGGTCCCATTTGTTTATTCGTGTTTTTATTTCCAATATTCTGGGAGGTGGGTCATGGAGTATCCCGCTTTGGATTATAGCAGAGAGTGTTTTGCCTATGTTATCCTCTAGGAATTTTATAGTTTCTGGTCTTATGCTTAGATCTTTAATCCATTTTGAGTTTATCTTTGTGTATGTTGTTAGAAAGTGATCTAGTTTCATTCTTTTACAAGTGGCTGTCCAGTTTTCCCAGCACCACTTGTTAAAGAGGTTGTCTTTTCTCCATTGTATATTCTTGGCTCCTTTGTCAAAGATAAGGTGTCCATAGATGCGTGGATTTATCTCTGGGCTTTCTATTCTGTTCCATTGATCTATGTTTCTGTCTTTGTGCCAGTACCATACTGTCTTAATGACTGTGGATTTGTAGTATAGCCTAAAGTCAGGTAGGTTGATTCCGCCAGTTCCATTCTTCTTTCTCAAGATTGCTTTGGCTATACGAGGTTTTTTGTATTTCCATACAAATTGAGAAATTATTTGTTCTAATTCTTTGAAGAAGACCTCTGGTAGCTTGATAGGAATTGCATTGAATCTATAGATTGCTTTAGGTAGTATACTCATTTTCACTATATTGATTCTTCCAATCCATGAGCACGGTACATTTCTCCATCTGTTTGTGTCCTCCTTGATTTCTTTCATCAGTGTTCTATAGTTTTCTATATACAAGTCTTTTGATTCTTTAGGTAGAAATACTCCTAAGTATTTTATTCTTTTTGTTTCGATGGTGAATGGAATTGTTTCCTTAATTTCTCTTTCTGATTTCTCACTGTTAGTGTATAGGAATGCCAGGGATTTCTGTGTGTTGATTTTGTATCCTGAAACTTTGCTATATTCACTGATTAGCTCTAGTAATTTTCTGGTAGAGTCTTTAGGGTTTTCAATATAGAGGATCATGTCATCTGCAAACAGAGAGAGTTTTACTTCTTCTTTTCCAATCTGTATTCCTTTGATTTCTTTATCTGCTCTGATTGCTGTGGCCAAAACTTCCAAAACTATGTTGAATAGTAGTGGTGAGAGTGGGCTCTCCTTTTAGCTCTCCTTCACTTTCTGCCGTAAGGGTGGTGTCATCTGAATATCTGAGGTTATTGATATTTCTCACGGTAGTCTTGAATACAGCTTGTGCTTCATCCAGCCCAGCGTGTCTCATGATGTATTCTGCATATAGGTTAAATAAGCATGGTGACAATATACAGCCTTGATATACTTCTTTTCCTATTTTTAACCAGTCTGTTGTTCCAGGTCCAGTTCTTTTTTTTTTTTTCAATTATTTAATTTATTTTTTTCCTTTACATTATCGTGTTGGTTTTGCCATACATTGACATGAATCCACCATGGGTATACATGTGTTCCCCTTCCAGAAACCCCCTCCCACCTCCCTCCCGATTCCATCCCTCTAGGTCATCCTGGTGCACCAATCCTGAACACCCTGTATCATGCATCAAACCTGGGCTGGAGATTGATTTCACATATGATTATTTACATGTTTCAATGCCGTTCTCCCATATCATTCCACCCTTGCCCTCTCCCATAGAGTCCAAAAGACTGTTCTATATATCTGTGTCTCTTTTGCTGACTCGCATACAAGGTTATCATTACCATCTTTCTAAATTCTATATATATGCGTTAGTATACTGTATTGTTGTTTTTCCTTATGGCTTAATTCACTCTGTATAATAGGCTCCAGTTTCGTCCACCTCAGTAGAACCGATTCAAATGTATTCTTTTTAATGGCTGAGTCATATTCCATTGTGTATATGTACCACAGCTTCCTTATCCATTCGTCTGCTGATGGACATCTAGGTTGCTTCCATGTCCTGGCTATTGTAAACAGTGCGGTGATGAACACTGGGGTACATGTGTCTCTTTCAATTCTGGTTTCCTCAGTGGGATTGCTGGGTAATATGGCAGGTCTATTTCCAGTTTTTTAAGGAATCTCCACACTGTTCTCCATAGTGGCTGTACTAGTTTGCATTCCCACCAACAGTTTAAGAGGATTCCCTTTTCTCCACATCCTCTCCAGCATTTATTGCTTGTAGACTTTTGGATAACAGCCATTCTGACTGGCATGAAATGGTACCTCATTGTGGTTTTGATTTGCATTTCTCTGATAATGAGTGATGTTGAGCATCTTTTCATGTGTTTGTTAGCCATTTTTATGTCTTCTTTGGAGAAATGTCTGCTTAGTTTTGGCCCATTTTTTGATTAGGTCGTTTATTTTTCTTGAATGGAGCTGCAGGAATTGCTTATATATTTTTGAGATTAATTGTCCATTGCTTTGTTTGCTATTATTTTCTCCCATTCTGAAGGCTGTCTTTTCACCTTGGCTTTTAGTTTCCTTTGTTATGCAGAAGCTTTTCATTTTAATTAGGTCCCATTTGTTTATTCGTGCTTTTATTTCCGATATTCTGAAAAGTGGGTCATAGAGTATCCTGCTTTGGTTTATGTTGGAGAGTGTTTTGCCTATGTTTACCTCTAGGAGTTTTATAGTTTCTGGTCTTACGTTTAGATCTTTAATCCTTTTTGAGTTTATTTTTGTGTATGGTGTTAGAAAGTGTTCTAGTTTCATTCTTTTACAAGTGGCTGTCCAGTTTTCCCAGCACCACTTGTTAAAGAGGTTGTCTTTTCTCCATTGTATACTCTTGCCTCCTTTGTCAAAGATAAGGTGTCCGTAGATGCGTGGATTTATCTCTGGGCTTTCTATTTTGTTCCATCGATCTGTATTTCTGTCTTTGTGCCAGTACCATACTGTCTTGATGACTGTGGCTTTGTAGTATAGCCTAAAGTCAGGCAGGTTGATTCCTCCAGTTCCGTTCTTCTTTCTCATGATTGCTTTGGCTATTTGAGGTTTTTTGTATTTCCATACAAATTGTGAAATGATTTGTTCTAGTTCTCTGAAACAGACCACTGGTAGCCTGATAGGAATTGCATTGAATCTATAGATTGCTTTGGGTAGTATACTCATTTTCACTATATTGATTCTTCCAATCCATGAACACAGCATATTCCTCCATCTATTTGTGTCCTCTTTGATTTCTTTCATCAGTGTTTTATAGTTTTCTATATATAGGTATTTTGTTTCTTTAGGTAGATATATTCCTAAGTATTTTATTCTTTTTGTTTCGATGGTGAATGGAATTGTTTCCTTAATTTCTCTTTCTCTTTTCTCATTGTTAGTGTATAGGAATGCAAGGGATTTCTGTGTGTTGATTTTATATCCTGCAACTTTACTATATTCACTGATTAGCTCTAGTAATTTTCTGGTAGAATCTTCAGAGTTTTTTTTTTTTTTCAGAGTTTTCTATGTAGAAGATCATGTCATCTGCAAACAGTGAGAGTTTTACTTCTTCTTTTCCAATCTGGATTCCTTTTATTTCTTTTTCTGCTCTGATTGCTGTGGCCGAATCTTCCAAAACTGTGTTGAATAGTAGTGATGAGAGTGGGCACCCTTGTCTTGTTCCTGACTTTAGGGGAATGCTTTCAATTTTTCATCATTGAGGATAATGTTTGCTGTGGGTTTGTCATATATAGCTTTTATTATGTTTAGATATGTTCCTTCTTTTCCTGCTCTTTGGAGGGTTTTTGTCATAAATGGATGTTGAATTTTGTCAAAGGCTTTCTCTGCATCTATTGAGAGAATCATGTGGTTTTTATTTTTCAATTTGTTAATGCAGTGTATTACATTGATTGAATTGTGGATGTTGAAGAATCCTTGCATCCCTGGGATAAAGCCTACTTGATCATGATGTATGATCTTTTTAATGTGTTGTTGGATTCTGTTTGCTAGAATTTTGTTAAGGATTTTTGCATCTATGTTCATCAGTGATATTGGCCTGTAGTTTTCTTTTTTTGTGGCATCTTTGTCAGGTTTTGGTATTAGGATGATAGTGGCCTCATAGAATGAGTTTGGCAGTTTACCTTCCTCTGCAGTTTTCTGGAAGAGTTTGAGTAGAATCAGTGTTAGCTCTTCTCTAAATTTTTGGTAGAATTCAGCTGTGAAGCCATCTAGTCCTGGGCTTTTGTTTGTTGGAAGACTTCTGATTACAGTTTCAATTTATGTGCTTGTGATGGGTCTGTTAAGATTATCTATCTCTTCCAGGTTCAGTTTTGGAAGGTTGTACTTTTCTAACAATTTGTCTGTTTCCTCCAAGTTGTCCAGTTTATTTGCATATACTTGCTGATAATAGTCTCTTATGATCCTTTGTATTATTTGTTGTCTGTTGTAATTTCTCCTTTTTCATTTCTAATTTTGTTGATCTGGTTTTTCTCCATTTGTTTCTTAATAAGTCTGGCTAATGGTTTGTCAGTTATATTTATCTTCTCAAACAACCAGCTTTTGGCTTTGTTGATTTTTGCTGTGGTCTCTTTGTTTCTTTTGCATTTATTTCTGCCTTGATCTTTAAGACTTCTTTCCTGCTACTAACCCTTGAGTTCTTCATTTCTTCCTTTTCTAGTTGCTTTAGATGTAAAGTCAGGTTATTTATTTGACTTTTTTCTTGTTTCTTGAGGTGAGCCTGTATTGGCATGAACCTTCCTCTTAGCACTGCTTTTACAGTGTCCTATAGGTTTTGGGTTGTTGTGTTTTCATTTTCATTTACATCTATGCATATTTTGATTTCTTTTTTGATTTCTCCTGTGATTTGTTGTTTATTCAGCAGCGTGTTGTTCAGCCTCCATATGTTGGAATTTTTAAAGGTTTTTCTCCTGTAATTGACATCTAATCTTACTGCATTGTGGTCAGAAAAGATGCTTGGGATGATTTCAATTTTCTTGAATTTACCGAGGATAGATTTATGGCCCAGGATGTGATCTATTCTGGAGAAGGTTCCGTGTGCACTTGAGAAAAAGATGAAATTCATTGTTTTGGGGTGAAATGTTCTATAGATATCAATTAGGTCTAACTGGTCTATTGTATCATTTAAAGTTTGTGTTTCCTTGTTAATTTTCTGTTTAGTTGATCTATCTATCCGTGTGAGTGGGGTGTTTAAGTCTCCCACTATTATTGTGTTATTGTTAATTTTCCCTTTCATACTTGTTAGCATTTGCCTTACATATTTTGGTGCTCCTATGTTGCGTGCATATATACTTATAATTGTTTTATCTTCTTCTTGGATTGATCCTTTGATAATTATGCAATGTCCATCTTTATCTCTTTTCACAGCCTTTATTTTTAAGTCTACTTTATCTGATATGAGTATTGCTACTCCTGCTTTCTTTTGGTCTCTATTTACATGGAGTATCTTTTTCCAGCTTTTCACTTTCAATCTATATGTGTCCCTTGTTTCCAGGTGGGTCTCTTGTAGACAACATATATAGGGGTCTTGTTTTTGTATCCAATCAGCCAATCTTTGTCTTTTGGTTGGGGCATTCAACCCCTTTACATTTAAGGTAATTATTGGTAAATATGATCCTGTTGCCATTTAATTTATTGTTTTGGGTTCGAGATCATACACCCTATCCATGTTTCCTGTCTAGGTAAGATTCTTTAGCAGTTGTTGGGAGTGCTGGTTTGGTGTCGCTGAATTCTCTCAGCTTTTGCTTGTCTATAAAGCTTTTGATTTCTCCTTCAATTTTGAATGAGATCCTTGCTGGGTACAGTAATCTGGATTGTAGATTATTTTCTTTCATGACTTTAAGTATGTCCTGCCATTCCCTTCTGGCCTGAAGAGTTTCTATTAAGATATCAGCTGTTATCCTTATGGGATTCCTCTTGTGTGTTATTTGTTGTTTTTCCCTTGCTGCTTTTAATATTTGTTCTTTGTGTTTGATCCTTGATAATTTGATTAATATGTGTCTTGGGGTGTTTCACCTTGGGTTTATCCAGTTTGGGACTCTCTGGGTTTCTTGGACTTGGATGATTATTTTCTTTCCTATTTTAGGGAAGTTTTCAACTATTATCTCCTCAAGTATTTTCTGATGGTCTTTCTTTTTGTCTTCTTCTTCTGGGACTCCTATGATTCGAATGTTGGTGTGTTTAACATTGTCCCAGAGGTCTCTGAGTTGTCCTCACTTCTTTTAATTCTTTTTTCTTCTCTGCTTCATTTATTTCTAGCATTCTGTCTCCTGTTTCACTTATCCTGTCTTCTGTCTCTGTTATTCTACTGTTAGTTCCCTCCAGGGTGTTTCTGATCTCATTTATTGCATTATTCATTGTATTTTGACTCTTTTTTATTTCTTCTAAGTCCTTGTTAAACCTTTCTTGCATCTTCTCCGTCCTTGTCTGCAGGTTATTTATCTGTAACTGCAATTTGTTTTCAAGATTTTGGATCATTTTCACTATCATTATTTGGAATTCTTTATCAGGTAGATTTCCTATCTCCTCCTCTTTTGTTTGGTTTGGAGGGCATTTATCCTGTTCCTTTATCTGCTGGGTATTCCTCTGCCTTTTCATCTTGTTTATATTTCTGTGTTACCTCTTTATTGTGGAGGTTCCTCACTGTGGATGGGGTTGGACAGGTGGTTTGTCAAAGTTTCCTGGTTGGGGAAGCTTGTGTTGGTGTTCTGGTGGGTGGATCTGGATTTCTTCTTTCTGGAGAGCAATGAAGTGTCCAGTAAATAATTTTGAGATGTCCATGGGCTTCGTGTGACTTTGTGCAGCCTGTGTATTGAAGCTCCTGGCTATGTTCCTGTGTTGCTGGAGAATTTGCGTGGCATATCTTATTCTGGAACTTGCTGGCCTTTAGGTGGTGGTTGGTTTCAGAGTAGGTATGGAGGCATTTGATGAGCTCCTATCCATTTGTGCTTCTTGGATTCAGGAGTTCTCTGGTATTCCAAGAATTTGGGCTTAGGCCTCCTGTCTCTGGTTTTTAGCCTTTTTCTTACAGTAGTCTCAGGATTCCTCCATCTATACAGCACCGATGGTAGAACATCTAGGTTAATGATGAAAAGTTTCACCACAGAGAGGGACACCCAGAGAGGTACACAGAGTTACATGGAGAGGAGAAGAGGGAGGAGGGAGATAGAGGTGACCAGAAGGAGAAGAGAGGAATCAAATGGTGAGAGAGTGAGCTAGCCAGTGATCACTTCCCTATGTGCTCTCCACATTCTGGATCCCTCAGAGATGTTCACAGAGTTATACCAAATAGAGAAGAGGGAGGAAGGAGACAGAAGTGGCCAGAGAGAGAAAAGGGGGAGTCAGATGGAGAGAGATAGATCCAGCCAGTAATCAGTTGTCTAAGTGTTTTCCACAACTTGTAACACTCAAAGAGATTCACAGAGTTGGGTAGAGAAGAAAAGGGAGAGGGGGGAGATAGAGGTCACCTGGTGGAGAAAAAAGGAGAGTCAAAAATGAGGAGAGAGCAGTCGAGCCAGTGATCTCACTCCCAAGTAAAAATGAGTACTGAAGATTGGGTTCTTAAAGATACAAAGTCGATGACAAATACTAAAAAACAAAGATTTAAAATCTAGAGTCAAGGTTAGATTCTCAAAAATACAATTACAAAGGAAGAAAAAAAGAAAAAGAAAATAAGGAAAAAAGAAGAAGAGAAAACGAAACAAGTGAACAACAACAACAAGAAACAGAGTCACCAAAATTCTTACATATATATATGAAGTTTGCTTAAAAAATAGGGCCTTTTTTTTTTGCTAGGTAATAGATGGTTGTAAAAATGAAAATCGAAGGAGTTATAGGGGACTTAAAAATAAAAATTTAAAAATAGTAATAAAAAAATTTTAAAAATTTAAAAGATGATCATAGTAAAAATATATCTAGAGCTTTCTCTGGAGCTGTTGCGTACAGTGTGTGGTCAGATCATTTTCAGATAGTTCCTTGGTCCAGCTTGTACTTCTCAAGAACTAGAGGCTCCTTCCTGTGTAGTCAGTGCTAACTGCAAGGATTTAATCTGTTACTCCTGTCAGTTCCAAAGCGGTTCCCTCTGATTATTTTAGCGTCTCCTGTTTGCTAATCTCTTCAGTGTCTATTTCATGCCCTGACACAAGGGGGGCGGTGGTGGTCACTTTTTTAGGCTCACTTTTTCAGTTGTGCTGTGGGGAGGGAGGAACTCTGCAAATAGATATCACTGGCGTGCCCTCACAGTGATTCAGCCCCTCTGGGGTTTGTCCTCACTCACACCGTGTGTGCTTTCCCCGCCCCCACTGCTCAGGCTCTCTGGCGGCCACTGGGGCTACCTGCACTTCCCAGATCCGAGCAGCAGGGCGCGGTTGGGGGCTGCGACTTCTCCCCTCCCCCATCCCAGCCACGCAGTTTTCTCGGTGTGCAGCTGGGCGCACCTTCTCAGGTGTGTGGAGAGCTGAGCTCTGGAGGTGACTGTTCAGAATCCCAAGAAGTCTTAGTTAGCAACGAAGTCAGCCTGCAGCTTGGTAGCGGATGACTCTCTGGGGCCCCGATTGCACCTGCCAGACTCCAGCGGGGGATGGGCCTGGAGCCGACCACCTACACGCAGCCCTTTGTTCTCTGCACAGGCCTGACAATGGCTTTTCACGGGAAAGCTATTCCGAAGTCTAAGTTGATATCTCAGGCTAGTTCCCTTGGGCTTCCCTCAAGCACTCAGTCCCAGCCCTCCCCTACAGCTGCGCAGCCTGCCCCTCCCTGAGCCCTTCACACTTGCTAGTGGGGGATGGAGCATCTGGGCCACTGCTCTGCTCGGGAGTTGCAGTTAGGTACATAATCCGTGGAGTTTAATTATTTATCTATTTTCACTCCCGGTTATTTTGCCCTCTGAGACTCGTCTCAGATCTGCCGGGGAGAATGTTTCCTGGTGTTTGGAAACCTCTTTTTTAAGACTCCCTTCCTGGGACAGATCTCTGTTCCTACCTCTTTCGCCTCTCTTTTTATTTTTTACATTTTGTCCTACCTTCTTTTGAAGACAATGGGCTGCCTTTCTGGGTGCCTGATGTCCTCTGCCAGCATTCAGAAGTTGTTTTGTGGCATTTGCTCGGCTTTTAAATGTTCTTTCAGTGTATTTGTTGGGGGAGAAAGTGGTCTTCCCGTCCTATTTCTCCACCACCTTAGTTCCCCCTCCCAGGTCCAGTTCTAACTGTTGCCTCTTGACCTGCATACAGATATTTCAGAAGGCAGGTCAGGTGATCTAGTATTCCCATCTCTTGAAAAATTTTCCACAGTTTCCATTGTGATCCACACAGTCAAAGGCTTTGGCATAGTCAATAAAGCAGAAATAGATGTTTTTCTGGAACTCTCTTGTTTTTTCGATGATCCAGTGGGTATTGGCAATTCGATCTCTGGTTCCTCTGCCTTTTCTAAATACAACTTGAACATCTGGAAGTTCATGATTCATGTATTGCTGAAGCCTGGCTTGGAGAATTTTGAGCATTACTTTACTAGTGTGTGAGATGAGTGCAATTGTATGGTAGTTTGAGCATTCTTTGGCATTGCCTTTCTTTGGGGCTGCAATGAAAACTGACCTTTTCCAGTCTTGTGGCCATTGCTGAGTTTTCCAAATTTGCTGGCATATTGAGTGCAGCACTTTCACAGCATCATCTTTCAGGATTTGAAATAGCTCAACTGGAATTCCATCGCCTCCACTAGCTTTGTTCATAGTGATGCTTCCTAAGGCCCACTTGAGTTCACATTCCATGATGTCTGGCTCTAGGTCAGTGATCACACCATCATGATTATCTGAGTTGTGAAGATCTTTTTTGTACAGTTCCTCTGTGTATTCTTGCCACCTCTTCTTAATATCTTCTGCTTCTGTTATGCCCATACCATTTCTGTCTTTTATTGAGCCCATCTTTGACCAAAATCATGTTGATTATATTCTTTTCAGTCAAAGATGGAGAAGCTCTATACAGTCAGTAAAAAACAATATTGGAAGTTGACTGTGGCTCAGATCCTGAACATCTTTTTGCAAAATTCAGACTTAAATTGAAGAAAGTATGGAAAACCACTAGACCATTCAGTTGTGACCTAAATCAAATCGCTTATAATTATACAGAGGAAGTGAAAAGTAGATTCAAGGGATTAGATATGATAGACAGAATGCCTGAAGAACTATGAACAGAAGTTTGTGACATTGTACAGGAGGCAGTGATCAAGGAAAAGAAATGCAAAAGGCAAAATGATTGTCTCAGGAATCTTTACAAATAGCTGAGAAAAGAAGAGAAGCTAAAGGCAAAGAAGAAAAGGAAGGATATGCCCATTTGAATGCAGCGTTCCTAAGAATAGCAAGGAGAGATAAGAAAGCCTTCCTCAGTGATCAGTGCAAAGAAATAGAGGAAAACAATAGAATGGGAAAGACTAGAAGACTTCTCAAGAAAATTAGAGATACGAAGCTGAGGAAACGCCGTATTTTGTCTTTCACGCAAAGAAAGACACAATAAAGGACAGAAATAGTATGGACATAATAAAAGAAGAAGATAAAAAAAGAGATGGCAAGAATACACAAAAGAACTATACAAAAAAGATCTTCATGACCCAGATAACCATAATGGCGTGATCACTCACCAAGAGCCAGACAAACTGGAATGCAAAGTAAAATGGGTCTTAGGAAGCATCACTATGAACAAAGGTAGTGGAGGTGATGTAATCCCAGTTGAGCTATTTCAAGTCCTAAAAGATGATGCTGTGAAAGTGCTGCCTTCAATATGCCAGGAAATTTGGAAAACTCAGCAGTAGCCCACTGGAAAATGTCAGTTTTCATTATAATCCCAAGAAAAGTAATGCCAAAGAATGGTCAAACTACCACACAATTGCACTCATCTCATGCACTACCAAAGTAATGCTGAAAGTTCTCCAAACCAGTCTTCAACAGTACATGAACCCTGAATTTCCAGATGTTCAAACTGGATTTAGCAAAGGCAGAGGAACCAGAGATCAAACTGCCAACATCATTTGGATCATCAAAAAAGCAAGAGAGTTCCAGAAAAAAAATCTACTTTTGCTTTATTGACTATGCCAAAGCCTTTCACTGTGTGAATCACAACAAACTGTGGAAAATTCTTCAATAGGTGGGAATATCAGACCACCTTACCTACCTCCTGAGAAATCTGTATATATACAGGTCAAGAAGCAACAGTTAGAACTGGATATGGAACAGACTCGTTCCAAATAGCGAAAGGAGTGCATCAGTTCAGTTCAGTTCAGTCGCTCAGCCGTGTCCAATTCTTTGTGACCCCATGAACCGCAGCACGCCAGGCCTCCCTGTCCATCACCAACTCCTGGAGTCCACCCAAACCCATGTCCATCAAGTCGGTGATGCCATCCAGCCATCTCATCCTCTGTCTTCCCCTTCTCCTCCTGCCCCCAATACTTCCCAGCATCAGGGTCTTTTCCAATGAGGCAACTCTTCGCATGAGGTGGCCAAAGTATTGGAGTTTCAGCTTCAACATCAGACCCTTCCAATGTACACCCAGGGCTTATCTCCTTTAGGTTGGACTTGTTGGATCTCCTTGCAGTCCAAGGGACTCTCAAGAACAGACTTGTTCCAAATAGCAAAAGGAGTGCATCAGGGCTGTATATTGTCACCCTGCTTACTTAATTTATATGCATAGTGCATCCTGTGAATTGCTTGGCTGGATGAAGCACAAGCTGGAATCAAGATTGCCAGGAGAAATATCGATAACCTCAGATATGCAGATTACACTACCCTTATGGCAGAAAGTGAAGAACTAAAGAGCCTCTTGAGGAAATTGAAAGAGGAAAGTAAAAAAATTGACTTAAAACTCAACATTCAGAAAACTATGGTCATGACATCTGGACCCATCGTTTCATGTCAAATAGATGGGGAAACAATGGAAACAGTGAGAGACTTTATTTTGGGGGGTTCCAAAATCACTGTAGATGGTGACTGCAGCCATGAATTTAAAAGACACTTCCTCCTTGGAGGAAAGCAATGACTAATCTAGACAGCATATTAAAAAGCAGAGACATTATTTTGTCATCAAAGATCTGTGTAGTCAAAGCTAGGTTTTTCCAGTAGTCATGTATCAATATGAGAGTTGGACTGTAAAGAAAGTTGAACACTGAAGAATTGATGCTTTTGAACTGTGGTCTTGGAGAAGACCCTGGAGAGTCCCTTGGAGTACAGGAGATCAAATTGGTCAATCCTAAAGGAAATCAACCCTAAATATTCACTGGAAGGACTGATGCTGAAGCTGAAACTCCAATACTTTGGCCGCCTGATACGAAGAGCTGACTCATTTGAAAAGACCCTGATACTGGGAAAGATTGAAGGCAGGAGGAGAAGGGACAACAGAGGACAAGATGATTGGATGACATCACCAACTCGATGAACATGAGTTTGAGCAAGGTTTGGGAGTTGGTAATGGACAGGGAAACTTGGCATGCTGTAGTCCATGGAGTTGCAAAGATTCAGACATGACTGAGTGACTGAACTGATAACTCATAATTTTAATGATAACTCAGTCCAAATTAAAATCTTTAACACTTAGGGTTACAGAAACCTTTTTTAAAATGTTTGCATTTATAGACATATTTTTGCCACAAAGAGATATTCAAGACCAATGAATAAAACAATTTAACACATAAAATTATATTTCATGAGATAAAATTATATGAGTAAAATAAAATGAAAAATCAATTTGAAGGGGCCCAAGGAACTTTGTAAAATTTGTTAATGAAGAACTTTCCCATGTATTTTTCAATAGATAGTAACATTAAGTCACCATAGCATCAAATTTCTACTCTTGAGAGTTCAGGCAGTTTTAAGATGGCAGTGTTTCAAAATACTCTGAATACTATATGTTATGAAAGCTAGTGATGGAATATTTCAGGTGCCAGCTTAGAAGTATTTTCGTGGATTCATGGATTTTCAAACATCTTTTAAGGGGGGATCTAAGCACAAAGGTAGAAGATGACTCTCAGAGCATGTGATAGATCTTCATACAGGCTGTTTATGTTCCTCTAAAGGACACAAAATCTTCATTCAATTTTTTTTATGTTTCTATTTTATTGGAGTATAGTCAGTTAACAACACTGTGGTAATTTCAGTTGGACAGCAAAGGTACTTAGCCATACATATATATGTATCCATTCTCCCCCAACTCCTCTCCCATCCAGGCTGCCACATGACATTGAGCAGAGTTCTTTGTGCTGCACAGTATGTCCTTGTTGGTTATTCATTTTAAATATAGCAGTGTGTACATGTCCATTCTATCCTCCCTAACTACCCCTTTTCCCCTAAGAATCCTCATTCTAAATGGACACTCTTGGATCTTTGAGCCTAGGTGTTGCAGTCTTAGTTCAGGATAATTTCAAAGTGACCACTGGGGGATATAGACAGACAGACAATATACATAACATAAAGTTTACCATTTTAACTATCTTCAAACACACAATTCTGTGATATTAAGTATATTAACACTCTTGTGTGTCTATCACCATTATGAAAATATGTATTTTAAAAAGTATTTAACATCTCAAATCTTTACCATCAGTGCGTTGTATTTTATTGATGTTTTGTGAGAAAGAATTCAGCATATGAGAAATTGTACCTCAGTTTCTGTATAATTCTGACTGAGAATTTTTTTTGCTCTGTACTGTCATGTAAGTCTCATGTGAGATACCTTCCAATAACATTTAGGTCTTGGAAAGAATTTCATTTTAAAAGTATTATCAGTGGCTGGGCTCTTTGTTTTATTTTTATGCATTAAAAAACAATCATGAATTCCTTATGTGGTAAAATAGAAAACAAGAGAGAGTTTGAAGGCCTTTTATTGAGGGTAATGAGCTATATGTTCAGCTTTACATGACTAAGGCAGCCCTCTGTGAAGCCCTGGAGAGTCCTAGCAAGAGTCTGTAAGGATGCATTTCTGCCCAGGATTTGCTCTATTATCTTAGATTAAGTTGTATACCTGACTTGTATGAAAAGTTCACTTTTTCATTCACTCATTTATTATTCACTCATCAAATACTGATTGGACACCTGTTATACACCATGTCACCACCATGCTGGCACTGGATTACAGGTAAAATATATAATAACCACACTTACAAAAATTCAAGGTTAAAAGAGGAAAGAGAATTATTCTAAATGTTACTGGTGGGGTTGGTGTTGCTGTTGCTGATGGTACCTAACTGAGTCAGGAAGCAGAGTCAGAGAATGGGTTTCAGAAAGAGTGATGCCATAGTTGAGATTCAGCAGGCATGAGGAATCAGCACGGTGGAGAGAAGAAGGACAGGATTTCTAGCCAGAGGAGGCAGCTGGCCTTTCCAAAGAGCTCTCCCCAGGCTTGGCCCATTCTTGACCTGCACTGGAGAGATTTGAACTTCTAAATTAGACTCCTAAGAAAGGTGCCAATTAGAGGCAGGCATGGAGTGACTGGAAAACAAAATCGGCTGTGTTGGGGTAGGGAGTATCCAGACAGGTCCTGTTTGGCCTGAAGAACAAAGAAGTACCCCTGGGGATGTTGGATATTGACTAAGCGGCTTAGTTAGTTTTCAGACGTCCTGTGTTCCTAAAGCTCTGTGACAGCAAGACGTGGGTATTTACTGCTTTGTGAGCAGCACCTTTAGCCTTTCACTAAAGGTCAACCCAACCCATGGAGGGGAAGTACAGAACTCCCATATCTGGCAAGAGCAGGAGAAAGAGCATGGAAATGGCAAATCCATGTCAAAAATGAGTGCAAATTTGTAGTGAACTACCAGTTACCTATAGTGTGCATGGGAAAATGAACCAGAAGAAAAGCAAGCATGCCTGCTCCTCATTCCCTTTCTTGTTTCTTAATACCTAGTCTCCTCATTGGATTGATGAGGAGAGATGGTTAGCAGAGTGGAATAGAGGAAGAAATGGACGTGGGTGAGATACCTACTGTGTGCATCATGATCACTATCACTTCCTTCTCTGAACTCCTAGACTAGATGGATGAAAAGCCCGTTTTTGTGCTCCTGGAGTGCCCTGTACAGACTCCAACCTGATTTACTTTATTCTACCTGGGAACTTTTTTTTTTCTTTCTATACGTGCCTCCTTCTCAAAATCACGACTTTCCCAAAAGCAGAGGTTATATATTCTGCTATCATGGTTTCCTTAGAAGGACTTGACACATAGTAGATATTCAGATTCCAGATTAACTGAATTGCATCTCTTTAATCATGTTTTATACTTGATGCCTCGTTGAATTATTGTGGAAAGCATGGGCTTAGTGTGCACCATGTACCAGGCTGGATCTAAGTGTTTCTTAACCCATATGCTTCTCCTAAAACCCTGTAAAGTGGACTCTTATTATCTCCCATTAAATAGGCAGCCACTACATCTCATAAACATTAAATAACTTGGCCTGGTCCCACAGTTAGCAGGTAACTGAGCTGGGATTTGAACTAAGGAAGCCTGGCTCTGGAGTTTGTGCTTTTCTGTTATTAGCTTCCTATTTAAAAGTGTGTGTGTGTTATCTGAAATGCACAAAGTGTAAAAGTTTTGAAAACAGAGAAATAAATGAATAAAGAAAGCCATCATTACCATTCCACCCTCCTGACATAACCACTACTAACTTCTATGCATCTACTATGTATATGTATGTATATAAATAAATATATTTATAAGTGAATTTAGACTTACAATGTTGTCTGTGACTTTTTTCAACTTAACATTATAACCTAAGCACTTTCTAATTTCATTAAATATTCTTCAATTAGCTGCTTTTTAATAGCTTCACAGTAAGTGGATAAATCATCATTTAACCCTAATTCCTCTATTGGTGAATGTTTATCAGTGTTTACATCTCAGATAATTTTACAGAAAAATTTTAAAGTTAAACTAGTTGGATCACAGACTTTTTATGCACACAGAAAATATCCTTAACAAAGGTGGTATAAATTTATTTTTCCTCCCAATCTATATGTAAATCTCATCTCCCCAATCTTTGTCTACAGTATTACCTTTTCAGAATTTGTAGTAGGATAGATTAAAAAACTTTTTCTTCAGTTTTAAAATTGCAACCATTTGATTATTATAAAGTGGCTAGATGTTTTCTGTATATTTCTTGGTCATTTTATTTCTTCTTTTTGGAAAAGTATTTTCATATCATTTTTTTATTAGTGTATTTTTATTACTCTAATCACCTTTTCTGAACACTTATTAAAAAAGAAGACTTTATCTGTTACAAATATTTCCAAATTATTTGCTTTAATTTTTTTTCTTTCTTTTTGTATATGGCAGTTTAAAAATTATAAAAGCAAACTTTGAATTTGCTTTGTGATTTCTTTCTTTGCTTCTCAAATTTTAAAATATCAAAATTATATGTACCTGCTTTCTTTTTTATAATTATATTTATTTATTTTTAATTGATTGATGGTTGTGTTATGAGATTAGTTTGATTTCTGTCATACATCAACATGAATTAGCTATAGGTGTACATATGTCCCCTCTCTCTTGAATCTTCCTCTCACCTCCCACCCTTTCCCACCCCATTAGGTTGTCACAAAGCCCCACTTGAGTTCTCTGAGCCATACAGAAAATCTCCACTGGCTATCTGTTTTACATATGTTAGTGTATATGCTTCCATGATACTCTCTCCGTTCATCTCGCCCTCTCCTTCTCCCCAACCCTTTTCCTTAAGTCTGCTCTCATGTCTGTGTCTCCACTGCTGACACACAAATAATTTCATCAGCAGCATCTTTCTAGATTCCATATGTATGTGTTAATATATGGCATTTGTTATCCTCTTTCTGACTTACTTCACTCTATATAATAGGCTCTAGGTTTATTCCCCTCATTAGAAACGACTCAAAAGTGTTCCTTTTTATACCTGAAGTAATATTCCATCATATATATGAACCACAGTTTCTGTATGGACAGCTAGGTTGTTTTCATGTCCTAGCTATTGTAAATGGTGCTGCAGTGAACACTAGGGTATATGTGTCTTTTTTTAGTTTTGGTTTCCTCAGAGTATATGCCTAGGTGTGGTATTGCTGGGTCATGTGGTGACTTTTCATATATATCTGTTTCTTACACAGTGGTTTCCGTTTTTATCCATTCAGTTCAGTTGCTCAGTCATGTCCAACTCTTTGAGACCCCATTGACTGCAGCACACCAGGCTTCCCTGTCCGTGACCAAACAGCATATTAAAACTCATGTCCATGAGTCCATGTCATGCTCAAACTCATGTCCATTGACTCGGTGATGCCGTCCAACCATCTCATCCTCTGTGGTCCCCGTCTCCTCCTCCCTTCAATCTTTCCCAGCATCAAGGTCTTTTCCAATGAGTCAGTTCTTACCATCAAGTGGCCAAAGTATTGGAGTTTCAGCTTCAGCATCAGTCCTTCCAATGAATATTGAGGACCGATTTCCTTTAGGATTGACTGGTTTGATCCCCTTGCTGTCCAAGGGACTCTCAAGAGTCTTCTCCAACACCACAGTTCAAAAGCATCAATTCTTCGGTGCTCAACTTTCTTTATAGTTCAACTCTCACATCCATACATGAACATTGAAAAAACCATAGCTTTGACTAGATGGACCTTTGCAGTAAAGTAATGTCCCTGCTTGTTAATATGCTGTCTAGGTTGGTCATAACTTTTCTTCCAAGGAGCAAGCATCTTTTAATTTCATGGCTGAAGTCACCATCTGTAGTGATTTTTGAACCCACCAAAATAAAGTCTCTTACTGTTTCCAGTGTTTCCCCATCTATTTGTCATGAAGTGATGGGACCAGATGCCATGATCTTACTTTTCTAAATGTTACATTTTAAGCCAACCTGTTCACTCTCCTCTTTCACTTTCACCAAGAGGCTCTTTAGTCCTTTTTCACTTTCTACCGTAAGGGTAGTGTCATCTGCATATCTGAGGTTATTGATATTTCTCCCGGCAACCTTGAAAGGAGTACGTCAAGGCTGTATATTGTCACCATGCTTATTTAACTTATATGCAGAGTACATCATGAGAAGTGCTGGGCTGGAGGAAGCACAAGCTGGAATCAAGATTGTCAGGAGAAATATCAATAACCTCAGATATGCAGAAGACACTGCCCTTCTGGCAGAAAGTGAAGAAGAACTAAAGAGCCTCTTGATGAAAGTGAAAGAGGAGAGTGAAAAGGTTAGCTTAAAGCTCAACATTCAGAAAACTAAGATCATGTCATTTGACCCCATCATTTCATGGCAGATAGATGGGGACACAGTGGAAACAGTGGCTGACTTTATATTTCTGGCTCCAAAATCACTGCAGAAGGTGACTGCAGCCATGAAATTAAAAGACACTTACTCCTTTTAAGTCATGACCAATCTAGATAACATATTGAAAAGCAGAGACATTACTTTGCCAACAAAGGTCCATATAGTCAAGGCTATGGTTTTTCTAGCGGTTATGTATGGATGTGAGAGTTGGACTATAAAAAAAGCTGAGCACTGAAGAATTGATGCTTTTGAAATGTGGTGTTGTAAAAGACTCTTGAGAGTCCCTTGGACTACAAGGAGATCCAACCAGTCCATCCTAAAGGAGATCAATCCTGGGTGTTCATTGGAAAGACTGATATTGAAGCTGAAACTCCAATACTTTGGCCACCTGATGTGAAGAGCTGACTCACTGGAAAAGACCTTAATGCTGGGAAAGATTGAAGGCAGGAGGAGAAGGGGATGACAGTGGATGAGATGGCTGGATTGCATCATCAATTCGATGGCCATGGGTTTGGGTGGACTCTGGGAGTTGGTTATGGACAGGGATGCATCTTGTGCTGCGGTTCATGTGGTCACAAAGAGTCAGACACATCTGAGCGACTGAACTGAACTGAGCTTCATTCAGTCCAGCATTTTGCATA
Organism: Antilocapra americana; assembly: GCA_007570785.1. NCBI lineage: Eukaryota > Metazoa > Chordata > Mammalia > Artiodactyla > Antilocapridae > Antilocapra > Antilocapra americana. The sequence continues at coordinate 8,475,020 of ML664152.1, read as the reverse complement.
ATATACTTTGCATATAAGTTAAATAAGCAAGGTGACAATATACAGCCTTGACAGTCCTTTCGCTATTTGGAATGAATCTGTTGTTCCAAGTCCAGTTCTAACTGTTGCTTCCTGACCTGCATACAGATTTCTCAGGAGGGAGGTAACACCTATTCCCATCTCTGGTATTCCCATCTCTTGAAGAATTTTCCAGTTTGTTGTCATCCACACAAAGGCTTTGGCATAGTCAATAAAGCAGTAGTAGATTTTTTTCTGGAACATTCTTGCTTTTTTGATGATCTAATGAATGTTGCCAATTTGATCTTTGGTTCCTCTGCCTTTGCTAAATCCAGTTTGAACATCTGGGAGTTCATGGTTCACATACTGTTGAGGCCTGGCTTGGAGAATTTTGAGCTGGCATGAAAACTGACCTTTTCCTGTCCTGTGGCCTCTGCTGAATTTTCCAGATTTGCTGGCATATTGAGTGCAGCACTTTCACAATATTATCTTTTAGGATTTATTTTTATAGTTAATACTTTAATACATTTACCATTCATTTTGGTACATGATATGATATAATCGTCAATTAATCTTTTCTTTTTCACAATTAAACAATTGTTCAATAATTATTTGCTGACAAACAGCCATGTAGTCAAGGCTACGGTCTTCCCAGTTATCACGTATGTTTGTGAGAGCTGGACTTTAAAGAAGGCAGAATGCCAAAGAATTGATGTCTTCAAACTGTGATGCTGGAAAAGCCTCCTGAGAGTCCCTTGGACAGCAAGGAGATTAAACCGGTCAATCTTAAGGGAGATCAACCCTGAATATTCATGGAAGGACTGATGCTGAAGCTGAAGCTCCAGTATTTTGGTCATTTGATGCACATAGGTGACTCATTGGAAAAGTCCCTGATGGTGGGAAAAACTGAGAGCAGAATTAGAAGAGAGCATCAGAGGATGAGATGGCTGGATGGCATCACTGATGCCAACATGAACTTGGGAAAACTCTGGGAAATGGTGATGGACAGAGAGGCCTGGTGTGCTGCAGTTCCTGGGATTGCAAACAGTCGGACATGACTGGGCGACTGAACAGCAACAATATCAATAATGATCTACTGAGCAATCCTTTTTCCCAGAATTTTTTGGTAGAATTCTCCCGTAGCCTTGTACTTTACAACATCCACATCCTCCTCATTATTCAAAGAGGTGATCCTTTGTGTTGTGGTATCTTCAGATGTATAATCCCTAGCTTCTGCCCTCTACGAATGTGTAACACCATGGGGATGGTCACACTATTGAATTAACTTCTGCAAAATGCAGAAAGAAGAAGAAGAGTGATCATTTTGGTCCATACCTCAAGGTTTTCTTTGGAATATTGATGAAATCTCAGGTCTAGTTTCAACATCCATACAGAAGTTGTAGAAATTCACCACCCCAACCTCCTTCAAGGAAGCTTGATACTCAGCAGTGGGGAGGGACAGTCATCAGAAAACCTTAAACTGTCATAGCCTTCAGGGCTGCCTGGGTGCAGAAGAACACTCACCCAAGACCATGCCCTTTCCAAAGCATCTGGTACCTTGGTGAGTCCAGTTGTAAACACCAAGCTGTGTGGACTTAATATAGGGTGATTCTGACAGACAGTATTTGCTCCAGGGCTTCCCACGAATTGGCCAAGACTTTATCATCCCTATGTTGCCATTCATCTTCTTCCTATGCCAAATCTGCCTTTCCCCCCCCTCCCTCTCACAGAAGTTAATCCTTGATAAACCAACCTCAATATCTGCTTCTGGACTCCCTAACTAGAGATTCTCCCTCCTTCCCCTGAGCATTGCCCTGGACCAAAGGGGGCTAATCAAGCCTTCCAAGGCACCCATAGAAACTTAATTCTGGAGATCAAGGGGAAACCTTACAAATGACCTCCATGTGCCAGGAAATGAGTGCATCAGCACCAATTAGCAAGTACTATGAACTTAAAATGTGTGAAGATACAAAAGAGAAGCAGAAGTTCAAGCTGGTAATAACTGATGTGTTCACAGAAGGTATACAAGGAACCACCTGGCAGTCAGAAACATGTGCTAACCTTTTAGGATCTGAAGAAGGAACCATAGCCTCATTGGCGAATATTCACAGGGAGGATATTCACTTCCCTGCACAATACAAATGTGATTTCTAAATGGGCTCTGTGTGATAGCAGTAACATTTACAGAATACGCCATGTACAGGCACTGAAATAGGCAATTTTTAAAAAAATTTTCTTTACTTTATTGTGTTGGTTTTGCCATACATTGACATGAATCTGCCATGGGTATACATATCTTCCCCCTCCAGAACCCCCCTCTCTCCTCCCTCCCGATTCCCTCTCCCTGGGTCATCCCGGTGCACCAGCCCTGAGCATCAAACCTGGGCTGGTGATTGATTTATTTTTCTATTGAAGGATAATTGCTTTACAGAATTTGGTTGTTTTCTGTCAAAACTCAACATGAATCAGCCATAGGTATACATATATCCCCTCCCTTTTGAACTTCCCTCCCATCTCCCTCCCTATCCCAGTTTCCTGATCTGTACAGCAAATTCCTGTTGGCTATCTATTTTACATATGGTAATGTAAGTTTCCATGTTACTCTTTCCATATATCTCACCCTATTCTCTCCTCCCCCCATGTCCATAAGTCTCTTCTCTATGTCTGTCTCTCCATTGCTGCCCTGTAAATAAATTCTTCAGAACCATTTTTCTAGATTCTGCATATGTACATTAGAATACAATATTTATCTTTCTCATTCTGACTCACTTCACTCTGTATAATAGGTTCTAGGTTCATCCACCTTATTGGAACTGACTCAAATGTGTTCCTTTTTATGGCTGAGTAATATTCCATTGTGTATATATACCATAACTTCTTTATCCATTCATCTGTTGATGGTCATTTAGGTTGCTTCCATGTTCTAGCTATTATAAGTAGCACTGCAATGAACAATGGGATATATGTGTCCTTTTCAACCCTGGTTTCTCAGGGTATATGCCTAGAAATGAGATTGCTGGGTCATATGGTGGTTTGGTGGTTTTATTCCTAGTTTTTTAAGGAATCTCCACACCGTCTTCCACAGTGGCTGTATCAATTGACATTCCCACCAACAGTGCAAGAGTTTTCCCTTTTTCCATGCCCACTCCAGCATTTATTGTTCATAGACTTTTTGATGATGGCCATTCTGACCAGTGTGAAGTGATATCTCATTGTGCTTTTGATTTACATTTCTCTAATAATGAGCAATGTAGAGCATCTTTTCATGTGGTTGTTAGCCATCTATATATCTTCTTTGGAGAAATGTCTATTTAGCTCCTTTTCCCACTTTTTGATTGGGTTGTTTGTTTTCCTGGTGTTGAGATGTATGAGCTGCTTGTATATTTTGGAAATTAATCCTTTGTCAATTGTTTCATTTGCTTATATTTTCTCCCATTCCGAGGGTTGTCTTTTCACCTTGTTTGTAGTTTCCTTTGCTGTGCAAAGCTTTTAAGTTTATTCAGGTCTCACTTGTTTACTTTTCTTTTTATTTCCATTCATCTAGGAGGTGGGTCATAGAGGATCTTGCTTTGATTTATCACATCGCGTGTTCTGCCTATGTTTTCCTCTAAGAGTTTTATAGTTTCTGGTCTTACCTTTAGGTCTTTAATCCATTTTGAGTTTATCTTTGTGTATGATGTTAGAAAGTGTTCTAATTTCATTCTTTTACATGTAGCTGTCCAGTTTTCCCAGCAGCACTTACTGAAGAGGCTGTCTTTGTCCCTTTGTATATTCTTGCCTCCTTTGTCAAATATAAGGTACCCATAGGTGCATGGGTTTATTTCTGGGCTTTCTATTTTTTTACATTGGTCTATATTTCTGCTTTTGTGCCAGTTCCATACTGTCTTGATGACTGTAGCTTTGTAGTGTAATCTGTAGTCAGAAAGATTAATTCCTCCAGTTCCATTCTTCTTTCTCAAGACTGCTTTGGCTATTAGGGGTCTTTTGTGCTTCCATATAAATTGTGAAATTTTTTGTTCTAGTTCTGTGAAAAATGCCATTGGTAATTTGATAGGGATCGCATTGAATCTATAGATTGCATGTGGCAATATAGTCATTTTCATAATATTTATTCTTCCTACCCAGGAACATGGAATATCTCTCTATCTGTGTATGTCATCTTTGATTTCTTTCATCAGTGTCATAATTTTCTGTGTACCGTTCTGTTGTCTCCTTAGGTAAGTTTATTCCTAGAAATTTAATTCTTTTTGTTGCAACAGTGAATGGGATTGATTCCTTAATTTCTCTTTCTGATTTTTCATTGTTAGTATATAGAAATGCAAGTGATTTCTGTGTATTGATTTTGTAACTTTGCTAAATTCACTGATTAGCTCTAGTAATTTTCTGATACTATCTTTAGGGTTTTCTATGTACAGTATCATGTCATCTGTAAACAGTGAGAGCTTTACTTATTATTTTCAATCTGGATTCCTTTTATTTCTTTTTCTTCTCTACTACTGTAGCTAGCACTTCCAAAACTACATTGAATAATCGTGGTGAAAGTGGACACCCTTGTCTTGTTCCTGATCTTAGGGGGAATGCTTTCAGTTTCTCAACATTATGAATAATGTTTGCTATAGGCTTATCATATATGGCCTTTAATATGTTGAGGTAGTTTCCTTCTATGCCCATTTTTTAAATTTATTTTTATTTATTTATTTTTCTTTACATTATCGTGTTGCTTTTGCCATACATTGACATGAATCCGCCATGGGTATACATGTGTTCCCCTTCCAGAACCCCCCTCCCACCTCCCTCCCTATTCCATCCCTCTGGGTCATCCCAGAGCACCAGCCCCAAGCACCCTGTATCATGCATTAAACCTGCTATGCCCATTTTTTGAAGAGTTTTAATCATAAATGGGTGCTGATGTTTGTCAAAGGCTTTTTCTGCATCTGTTGAGATGATCATATGGATTTTATCTTTCAATTTGTTAATATGGTGTATCACATTGATTGATTTGAGTATATTGAAGAGTTCTTGCATTCCTGGAATAAACCCAATTTGATCATAGTGTATGAGCTTTTTGATATGTTGCTGAATTCTGGTTGCTAAAATTTTGGTGAGAATTTTTGCATCTATGTTCATCAGTGATATTGGCCTGTAGTTTTCTTTTTTTGTGTTGTCTTTGTCTGGTTTTGGTATCAGGGTGATGGTGGCCTTATAGAATGAGTTTTGAAGTATTCTTTCCTCTGAAATTTTTTGAAAGAGTTTAAGAAGGATAGGTATTAATTCTTGTCTAAATGTTTGATAGAATTCTCCTGTGAAGCCATCTGGCCCTGGGCTTTGGTTTTTTGGGAAATTTTTTTTTATCATAGCTTCAATTTCAGTACTTGTATGGGTTGTTCATAATTTCTATTTCTTCCTGGTTCAGTTTGGAAGATTGAACTTTTCTAAGACTCTGTGCATTTCTTCTATTTTATTGCCATATAGTTGTTCATAATAGTTACATAATTGTTTGTATTTCTGCATTGTCTCTTGTAACCTCTCCTTTTTCATTTCTAATTCTGATGATTTGATTCTTCTCTCTTTTTTTCTTTATGAGTCTGGTTGAAGTTTTATCAATCTTGTTTATCTTCTCAAAAGACCAGCTTTTAGTTTTATTAATCTTTACTACTGTTTCTTTCATTTCTTTTTTGTTTCTTTATGCTCTGATCTTTATGGTTTCTTTCCTTCTACTAATTTTGGGGGTTTTTTTGTTCTTGTTTCTCCAGTTGTTTTAGGTGTAAAGTTAGGCTGTCTATTCAATGCTTTTCTTGTTTCTTGAAGTAGGATTGTACTGCTATAAACCTCTCTCTTAAAACTGCTTTTGCTGCATCCTATAGGTTTTGAGTTATTGTGTTTTCATTGTCATTTATTTCTAGAAATTTTTTGCTTTTGCTTTTAATTTCTTTGGTAATTTCTGTTATCTAGAAATGTGTTGTTTAATCTCCATGTGTTTGTGTTTCTTGCAGTTTTTTTCCTTTTAATTGATATCTAGTCTCATAGTGTAGTCAGAGAAGATACTTGATATTATTTCAGTTTTCTTAAATTTACTGAGGTTTGATTTGTGCCCCAAGATGTGGTCTTTCCTGGACAATGTGCACTTGAGAAAAAGGTATATTCTTCTGCACTTGAATGGAATGTCCTGAAGATATCAAGGAGATCCATCTCATCTAATGTATCATTTGAGACTTGTGTTTCCTTATTTTCTGTTTTGATGATCTGTCCATTACTGTGAGTGAGGTATTGAAGTCTCCTGTTATTATTGTGTTTCTGTACATTTCTCCTTTTATGTCTGTTAGTATTTGCCTTATGTATTGAGGTGCTTCTATGTTGGGTGCATAGATATTTACAACTGTTATGTCTTCCTCTTGGATTGATCCTTGATCATTATGTAGTGTCCTACCTTATCTCTTGTAATCTTCCTTATTTTAAGGTCTGTTTTATCTGATATGAGAATTGCTACTCCAGCTTTCTTTTGCTTCCCATTTGCATGAAATATATTTTTCCATCCTCTCACTTTCAGTCTATATGTGTCTTGAGGTCTGAAGTGGGCTTCTTGTAGACAGCATATATATGGGTCTTGTTTTTGTATACATTCAGCTAGTCTGTGTCTTTTGGTTGGACCATTTAATCCATTTACATTTAAAGTAATTATTTATATGTACCACAGCTTTCTTATCATTCATCTGTTGATGGACATCTAGGTTGCTTCCATGTCCTATACCCATGGCGGATTCATGTCAATGTATGGCAAAACCAACACAATAATGTAAAGGAAAAAAAATTAAATTAAAAAAATTGGAAATAAAATAAAATAATTATTGATATATATCTTCCTACTGCCATTTTCTTAATGGTTTGGGGTTGATTTTGTAGTTCTTTTTTCTTCTCTTGTATTTCTTGACTATATAAATACATTTAACATTTTTTGTAAGTCTGGTTTGGTAGTACTGAATTCTCTTAACTTTTGCTTCTCTGAAAGGTTTTTATTTCTCCATCAACTGTGAATGAGATCCTTGCCAGGTAGAGTAATCTTGGTTGTAGATTTTTCCCTTTCAGTATTTCAAATATATCCTGCCATTCCCTTCTGGCCTGCAGAGTTTCTGCTGAAAGATCAGCTGTTAAGCGTATTGGGTTTCTCTTGTATGTTACTTGTTGATTTTCCCTTGCTGCTTTTAATATTCATTCATCTGTTTGACATCAGTCCAGGTTCACATGCCCCCTCCTGGACCTGTGTCTTTTCTCACTTGCTCCCGGGTATTCCTCCCTGGATTTTGCATTACCCTCTAGCTCAGTAAGCCTTCCAGCCCAACCTCCCCAGCTCCAAAGAGGGGAAATAAGATTGGTGTGGGAGAGCATCTGTACTTGCTCTCCACAGTATCTGGTTATGCTGGGGATTTTCTAAGCATGCTGTGTCATGGGCACTCTTTCTGGTCAATCAATCACCCTTGGAATTTGAACAGGGAGGCCAACTGTGGAGGGAGCAGATATATCTGCCATTTATTGAGGATCTGCCATCCTCTATTCTGTGTTTTCTATTCTGCATGCAAACTGCACTTTACATGTACTTCCTGTGTGGCAGTGATTATAATCCCCACTCTTCAGGAAAGGAAACTGAGTTTCAAGAAGGTTATATGACTTGCCCAATGTCATATCATTTGTAAGTGACAGAATTTGAGCCTTACTCCAAACCCATACTCTGTACAGGCAGACTGCATCTCACCAGATCTGAACTAGACATGCACTTCTGGAAGGAGTGCCTGATGGAGAGTGGGAGCAGTGGGTGTTCAGGAAGTACATCGGGCAAGCAGCTGGCCCCAAGGCAGTGCATCACCCCTAAAGGAAGAATGTAGGAGTGGAAGGAGCCTTGTGAGATTGTCTTTGGGCCCCAGGGATAAGCCTGATGCTTGAGGTCAGCCACACTCTAATCCAGAGGACAAGGCAGGACCTTTTGCATGAGGAATGCAGTCACCGCAGAGCCAAAGCCAGTCCTGCTGGGAGAACTGGATTTAACAGTTGGGCTCCAGAGTCTTACAGAACCAGTATGAAGCCCTTTCCTGAAGACAGCTATGAAACTCCCCCAATACATCATCACTGAATAGCAGCCTCAATAAAGGGGTGCATTTTGCCTCCAGACCTGCTCAGGAGCAGGTCTCTGTATGTTTCCTTCAACTTTGCCCAAGGATAGATGTCAAATGCTTTCCATTCCACTCCCTAGCTCCTTTCCATGTGCCAAACCACCGCCTCTGATCTTGGGGGAGGGGGCTTTAAGGTTCCCCTGGAATGTGGATAAGCGCTGGCCATAAAGAGTGGGACCACCTGGGATTACGTGAAGTCCTGGGATGCATACTGAGTCCCAGTGGCTGCTATCAATAAGACACCCTACCCAGGGAGGACAGCCTCTGTGCCTTCTGATAAGCAGTGAGCCAGGAGTCTCCTCCTGGGTCCCTCTCAACCTGGGTCTCCAGTGTGATCCATACTCCAGTGAAACAGCTCTCATCTACCCTCTGGGAAGGTCTTCCTACTCTCCAGTTGTTCTTCCGATTATTTATAGTAAGGTTTGCTTTTGTTATTTGAAATTTCTGGGCTCTTGAAACTAAGAAACTCTGGAGATGCTGTCATCTCTGGTCCAAACTGTTACTTAAAAACTCAAAGGTGAGCACACCTCATATTTTTTTTTTCTGTCTTCATTTCTAACATTTCAGATATACCTAAGAGCAGGATATGTTGAACACTCCTCCTGCTTTGTGAGTGCTGGGAGAAGTCGGGTCCAAGTTCTTATATTACAAGGGAAAGATTAACATGGGTTACTCTAGTAATGACACCTCACCACACAACCTCCTGAGGGAAAAAAAGAAGCACTTTCACATGAAAGGTATATATTTACTTTCATGAAGAGCTCCTCTTTGGGGAAGATTAATGTGTGTATTTTAGAATACATCTTGGACCAGGCAAGTCTGCAGATAAGGTGTGATCCAATGGCTGTGCTCTGAAGATGGAGGACCATGGCCTCTCCAGCTGGAAAGTGTAAAAACTCAGCAGCCTCTGACCAGCCTTTCTGTGTACCAGGGAACAGGTGTATCTGTAACTGATAAAAAGCTTGATGAATTACGCTGTCACTCTTTAATTCAATCTGTACACTTGTTCAATGCACTTCTTAATGTTTAACAGTTCTCCCTAAACCTGTGTGTACCAGGTAGAGGATGAGGAAGGGAGTTGCTTTCTCCCTAAGGATAGATCCTTAATCAGCTGTCAGATCCTGATGAGTAAAAGGCCATTGTCCAGCAAGATGGGATAAAGCAGTGTGTTAGGCGAGGTGGCCCCACCCTCAGTGTTTTGTGTAAACTGGGTTGGCTTTTAAAGATACTGATTACTTCCTGTCTGAGTGCTTTTGTCCAGCTCATTCCCTAAATTGGCATTTCCTTTATCTCTGGGGTTAGCTCTTTTGCTTGGCTTCAGTGCCTCAATTTGAAGCTGACTGGAATGGGTTTGTCTGAAATAAAGTCCCCATCATTTCATTCTCTCCTCATCCCTGGTGGATGGCAGGAGGGTGCTGAGGTGAAAAATGTCCAGCCATGATGCTATCAGCCTCCTCCCTCTCCTGTTCAGGCTCCAATTTCTGGAATCCTCTGACTAGGGCTTTGAAATGTCCTGAGTCGATGAAAGGAGTCCCCTAGTTGGAATCCTGGCCTCCCACTTGCTATAAGTGAAACTCAGAAAATGTCAAAATTTCTGAGCCTTGGCTTCCTGACTTATGAGAAGGGAAACAGTTTTATTGGAGGAGATTGGAATCACCTACATTGATATTAGGCCCAAGGCAAATACATGAAGAGGCCAACATCTGATTATCTAAGATGCTTGGTTGGTTTGGAAAGCTTATTGGAAAGCTAGTAAGAAATTGAATTTGGACTTACCTGGGCTTCGCAAGTGGTGCAGTGGTAAAGAATCTGCTTGCCTCTTCTGCAGGAGCTATAGGAGATGTAGGTTCGATCCCTGGGTCAGAAACATGCTCTAGCATAGAAAATGACAACCCGCTCCAGTATTCTTGCCAGCATAATCCCATGGACAGAGGAGCCTGGCGGGCTACAGTCCATGGGGTCACAAAGAATCGGACTGAAACACAATTGATCAACTGAGCATGTACACACATTTACCTTCTCTTAGATCATAGAGGGAGAGGGAGGACAGGCCAGCCTGTCTGGGCTGGTGCATTTATTTTGCACTTACTTTCATGCTGGCCCACAGAGGCCTCTCTTACCTGCATATTCTGACATTCTCCCAAACACAGTGAAGCCATGACATCTGTACTGTTTCCCATACCTTTTAATTCTGAAGTCTGAGATTTTGGATTGAGGTAAATAAAGAAGAAAAAGGAGAGCCCTGAAATCTCCTTGTTTTCCAGCTGGAACATTTTTTGATTTTTCCACCCCAATTTGCTCTCTGACCCTGTGCAAGTTGCCATCAGGAACCCTAGTCCAGAGAAAACAAAATCTGAAGAATCAGGGCTTTCAGACATCATGTCCATCTCTCACTTGGAAAACCTGGACAATTCAGGTTCCAGCCTCCCAAGGAAGTGGGAAGGTTCCAATGGCATCTTCAAGAGTACTTTTAAATTCCTTCCTTTATTTATTTTTGGCTGTGCCAGGTCTTTGTTGCTGTGTGTGGGCTTTCTCTAGTTGCAGTGACTTGGCTTCTTTCTTGTTGTGGAGCACGGGCTTAGGTGCTCCACAGCATGTGGAATCTTCCCAGACCAGGGATTGAACCCATGCATTGGCAGTCAGATTCTTCGCCACTGGACCATCAGGGAAGTCCTTCCAAAATGGCATTTAAACTGATGGGAGAGGTTATTGGAATACTGCCTCACTCCGCCCCTCCCCACAACCTGTCTCTTTCTCTAGTGTCCTTTAGACATACATTGTGTATGAACCAAAATTCCACACCCCCAAAGGTGGTTAACCTTCTGGAACAAAAGAAAATAGTCACTGAAATCTGTCTAAGGAGGAATCAAAGGTTTTAAAGAACTTATGCTCTGGTTGTTTCCACAGTACAGTCAGATGCTACGGCCTCACGAACTCCCTCTTTTCTACAGTACCTGTGATCATTTCCCTCCTCATCAGTACCTTCCCTAACTGGTGAAAAGTACAAGGGAAAAGAAGAAGAGGGTGGTTAGAACAGAAAACAAAGTGATTTTAGCTATTTAATAGCTCAGAGGAAGAGAGATCTAGATAAGAAAGAAGACGTTAGACCAATTCAGTTAAGGAAGGATTTCATCTTTCCTTCCTTTCTGCCCCATACCTTATCAGCAAAAGCCACTGAAGCAAAATTTAGAGAATGATTTTATTTATTTATTTATTTTTTATTGTTTTTGCCATACAATGTCATGATATCACCATGGGTTTACATATGCTCCCCCTCCAGAACCCCCCTCCCTCTTCCCTCCCCCCACCGGAAATCTCGCTGCACCAGCCCCGAGAATCAATCCTGGGCTGGCGATTGATTAGACATATGATAATTAACTTGTTTCAATGCCCTTCTCCCATATCATCCCACCCTTACCCGCATCCACAGAGTCCACGAGTCTATTCTATACATCTGCATTCCTTTTGCTGTCTCGCATGTTGGGTTCTTGTTACCGTCTTTCTAAATTCCATATATATGGGTTAATATACTGTATTGTTGTTTATGCTTCTGGCTTACTTCACTCTGGATAATAGGCTCCAGTTTTGTCCATCTGAGTAGAATTGCTTCAAATGAATTTTTTTTTAATGCTGAGTAATATTCCATTGTGTATATGTACCACAGCTTTCTTATCCATTCTTCAGTTGATGGGCATCTAGGTTGCTTCCATGTTCTAGCTATTGTAAACAATGCAGCGATGAACATTGGGGTACACGTGGCTCTTTCAATTGGTTTCCTCGGTGTGTATGCCCAGCAGTGGGATTGCTGGGTCATATGGCAGGACTATTTGCAGCTTTTTAAGGAACCTCCACACTGTTTTCCATAGTGGCTGTACTAGTTTGCATTCCCACTAACAGTGTAAGAGAGTTCCCTTTTCTCCACATCCTCTCCAGCATTTATTACTTGTAGATTTTTGGATTACAGCTATTCTGACTGGTGTGAAATGGTACCTCATTGTGGTTTTGATTTGCATTTCTCTGATAATGAGTGATGTTGAACATCTTTTCATGTGTTTGTTAGCCATTTTTATGTCTTCTTTGGAGAAATGTCTGTTAAGTTCTTTGGCCCACTTTTTGATTGGGTTGTTTATTTTTCTAGAATGGAGCTGCAGGAGTTGCTTGTATATTTTTGAGATTAATTGTTTGTCCGTTGCTTCATTGGCTATTATTTTCTCCCATTCTGAAGGCTGTCTTTTCACCTTGCTTATAGTTTCCTTTGTTGTGCAAAAGCTTTTAATTTTAATTAGGTCCCATTTGTTTATTTGTGCTTTTATTTCCAGTATTCTGGGAGGTGGGTCATGGAGTATCCTGCTTTGGGTTATGGCAGAGAGTGTTTTGCCTGTTATCCTCTAGGAGTTTTATAGTTTCTGGACTTATGCTTAGATATTTGATCCATTTTGAGTTTATCTTTCTGTATGGTGTTAGAAAGTGATCTAGTTTCATTCTTTTACAAGTGGCTGTCCAGTTTTCCCAGCACCACTTGTTAAAGAGGTTGTCTTTTCTCCATTGTATATTCTTGGCTCCTTTGTCAAAGATAAGGTGTCCATAGATGCGTGGTTTTATCTCTGGGCTTTCTATTCTGTTCCATTGATCTATGTTTCTGTCTTTGTGCCAGTACCATACTGTCTTAATGACTGTGGATTTGTAGTATAGCCTAAAGTCAGGTAGGTTGATTCCGCCAGTTCCATTCTTCTTTCTCAAGATTGCTTTGGCTATACGAGGTTTTTTGTATTTCCATACAAATTGAGAAATTATTTGTTCTAATCTTTGAAAAAGACCTCTGGTAGCTTGATAGGAATTGCATTGAATCTATAGATTGCTTTGGGTAGTATACTCATTTTCACTATATTGATTCTTCCAATCCACGAACACGGCACATTTCTCCATCTGTTTGTGCCCTCTTTGATTTCTTTCATCAGTGTTTTATAGTTTTCTATATACAAGTCTTTTGTTTCTTTAGGTAGAAATACTCCTAAGTATTTTATTCTTTTTGTTTCAATGGTGAATGGAATTGTTTCCTTAATTTCTCTTTCTGATTTCTCACTGTTAGTGTATAGGAATGCCAGGGATTTCTGTGTGTTGATTTTGTATCCTGAAACTTTGCTATATTCACTGATTAGCTCTAGTAATTTTCTGGTAGAGTCTTTAGGGTTTTCAATATAGAGGATCATGTCATCTGCAAACAGAGAGAGTTTTACTTCTTCTTTTCCAATCTGGATTCCTTTAATTTCTTTATCTGCTCTGAAAGGTAGTCTTCTTAAGCGTAAGAAAACCATCTGTTTAGAATTAGCTTGAAGAAAAAAAAAAATCTGTCTTCAAAGAGGCTGCACAAAGTGGTGAAATGGTTTTTCATTATTTTTAATCAGGAAAAACTTTTTGGGAACAGTATCTAACTCTGAACTTCTACATGTTAAACAGTAAAGTGGAGTAGGGGGCAGTGGAGATCTCTCCAGTGTAGCTCCTCCCTTGTTCTCACCAGCATCTCTGAGGCACAGGGTTTGAGCTTTGTACTCATTCAGGTCTGTGTTTAAAAATCTCATTTCTGTCACTCTTCCAGCTAGAATACTCTTGATTACAAGTAGAAGAATACTCCATTATTTATTAACTGTTATTAATAATGAATGTCTTACAAACCCAGGATTTTCCTCCTATTCTCTCCTCCGTCCAGAACATGTTGGCTTCACATTCAGGGTGTTTCTTCAGGACGGTAAGTTGGTGGTCCTAGCTCAGAAATTATGCCCTCTGCTATGTCCACAGGAAGAAAAGAGATTCTTTTGCTCTGCCTCTCTCCTTTTTTTAAGGGTAGAAAACAAGTAGCAGAGGTCTTCAACAGATGTTCCTGCTATGGTTTTGGCTGGACTAGATGGAGGCTCACCTCTAGATGAATCACTGATCAAAGAGAATGAGGTTACCATTTCGAGTTTGACCAGTCATGCTCCAGCTCAGGGTAAGGGCCATCTTCTCTGTGGGTCTGTTAGTGGTAGATAAGGCAGCACAGGCAAGGGGTAGCCTGCCTTCAGTGGACGGAGCTCATGGGTGCCCCCAAACACATTCATGATGAGCCTACAAATCAAAAAAAGAGCAAAATTCCAACAGGAACAGAATGGAAGGACTGTGCTGACATTGACTTACATGTCGTAAGGTCTGTAGTGGCTTAGCATCCCTCTCCACTGCTGTCATTCCTTTCTGTTGACAGGATGTTACAAAGCGATCTATGTTTCATAAATCTTAGTAGAAAGACCAGGGACTTCACAGTAATAATTTAAGTTTCATGGGAAAAATTATGACTTCTTGTGCCTGTGGCAGTCTGATAAGTCTGTTAGGGGAGGAGATGCATGTAGTGATTCTGAAGCTGTGAGGGAATTCCCTCACCATGTCTAACATGGTGATGCTGCCTCATAGCTCACGTGGCCCCCTGGAAACTCAACAGAGCTTCCATAACCACACTTTGGCAGTAAGACTCTTCTTTAAAGAGATTTTGTTTTAATTGAAGTGTAGTTGGCTTACAGTGTTGTGTTACAGCATTGTGTACAGTTTCTGCTGTACAGAAAAGTGATTCAGTTATGTATGTGTGTGCTAAGTCACTTCAGTCATGTCTGACTCTTTGCAACCCTATAGACTGTAGCCCACCAGGCTCCTCTGTCCATGGTGTTCTCCAAGCAAGAATACTGGAGTGGATTGCCATGCCCTCCTCCGGGCATCTTTCAAACCCAGGGATTGAACCGACATCCCTTACGTCTCCTGCATTGGCAGGCAAGTTCTTTACCACTGGTACCACCTGGGAAGTCATACATATATATAGTTTTGAGATTATTTTACATTATAGATTATTATAGTAACCTATTATTTCCATTATAGATTGTTATATAGTGCAGGGAGCTATACTGAATATAGTTCCCTGCACTATACAATAGTGTTTGTCGTTTAACCATTCTGGGTATAATAATTCGTATCTGCTAATCCCAAACTCCTACTTTATTTCTCCTCCCCTATCCTTTGATAATAATAAGTTTTATCTCTAGCTCTGCGAATCTGTTTCCGTTTTGTAAATAAATTCATTTGTGTCATATTTTAGATTCTACACATAAGTGATGTAACTTGCCATTTGTGTTTCTCTTTCTGACTTAGTATGATCTTCTCTAGTTGATCCATATTGCTGCATTATCTCATTCTCTTTTATGGCTGAGTGGTGGTCCATTGTATGTATGTACCACATCTTCTTTATCCATTCATCTCTCAGTGGATACTTAGGTTGTTTACATGTCTTGGCTCTTGTACCCAGTGCTGCTATGAACATATGGGCGCATGTATATTTTCTAATTAGAGTTTTGTCCAGATTTATTCCCAGGAGTGGGAGGGTGGCAAAGCTCTTGAGGTCTCACTCTGTAGTTCCTTGCTAATGCCAATGGGCACATATATTAACATGTATCACATCTGTTTCTTTGTGTAACATACCTTTGTTGGCCACCTGCTCTGCACTGGGCACTGTTCTTAGTGTGATGTAGTTATAGACCACTTAGCTTTGTTTACTCTATCAATCCCTTCCTCTTTGTCTCAATGAAGATGGTTCCACTAAACCTGTGATGTTGCCACCCCTTGTGGCCCAACTCCTGTGGTAGAATGAGGAGCCTGCTTTGGGACAATAAACATGGTCAATTCCTGCGACACCATGTGGAGATTCCTTTCAGGAGATTCCTTGTGGCCTCTCTCTTCTGTTTTTTTGGTCATTTGCTTACTGCTTGTGAGGGATGCTAGTGATTATTCATGAAAGGACCATAATACCCTTAAAACTAGTTGAACTACATGTAGACTCAGAGGCAGGAATGATTGTATCTGAAAATGTGTATATGGAAAAAAAAAAAATCAAACCTGATGCTAACCCCAAACTGTGCCTCAGGCATCTGAGAAGGAGTCAGGAGCACATAGAACCATTTTCAGATAGTATTGACTTCTTCAGAATGGGGATTTTGAAAATTCAATATAGATTCCAGACCCAATTTCTTTATGTCTGGTATAAATAAATGAATGCCTTATAGCCAGGATATGTCTGCTTGAGGTGTTATAAAGTTTATTTATTGTTTCTTTAACAAGTATTTATTAAACATTTATTATATGGCATACTTTGCCATAGACACTGAGGGCAACAGCATTAAAGGATTAGAAGTGCTTGTCATTTTCATGGGGCTTGCAACTTGGTAGGGGCAAAACTTTAACAAACAGACATATAGAAATAAGGAATTACAATCAAGATGAAGAGTATAATGGTTATTAGACATTATATTTAGGCATTACTTTCACCTTTTTATTAAGTATAGTAGACTTACAGTGTAGTGCCAATCTCTACTGCACAGCAAAGAAACTCAATCACACACACACACACACACACACACACACACACATATACACATATATATATTCTTTTTCATTATGGTTTATTATAGGATATTGTGTTTAGTTCCCTGTGCTATATATTAGAACCTTGTTATCTATCCTGTATATAATAGTTTTAATCTACCAACCCCAAACTCCCAGTCCATCTCTCTTCCTGCCTCACTCCTTGACAGAACAGAGCACAACTCTTTTCTCTATGTCAGTGAATCTTTTTGTTTTGTAGATAGATCTGTTTGTGCCACATTTTAGCTTCTACATGTTAGTGATATCATATATTTGTCTCTTTATGACTTACTCAATCTCTAATTGCATTCATGTTGCTGCAAATGACATTATTTAATTCTTTATAGCCAAGTAGTACCCCACTATGTATATCTAACCGCAGCTTCTTTATCCATTCATCTGCTAATGATTTTTTCCACGTTTTGGCTATCTTGAACAATGCTTCCATGAACTTAGGGGTGCATGTATCTTTTTTAATTATAGCTTTGCCTGGATATATGTCCAAGAATGGGATTACTGGATCATATGGTAATACAATTTTTGTTTTTCTAAAAAATCTCCAAAATGTTTTCCACAGTGGATGCACCAATTTACATTCCCACCAACAGTGTAGGAGGATTCCCTTTTCTCCACCCTCTCTAGCATTTCTATTTGTAGACATTTTATTATTATTTTTGTAGACTTTTTAATGATGATCATTCTCACTAGTATGAAGTGGTACCTCATTGTAGTTTTGATTTGCATTTATCAATACAGCCAAAGATGGAGAAGCTCTATACAGTCAGCAAAAACAAGACTGGGAGCTGACTGTGGCTCAGATCATGAATTCCTTATTGCCAAATTTAGACATAAATTGAAGAAAGTGAGGAAAACCACTAGACTTTTCAGGTATGACCTAAATCAAATCCCTTATGATTATACAGTGGAAGTGAGAAATAGATGTAAGGGACTAGAGCTGATTGAGTGTCTGATGAACTATGGGCAGAGGTTCATGGCATTGTACAGGAAACAAGAATCAAGACCATCCCCAAGAAAAAGAAATGCAAAAAAGCAAAATGGCTGTCTGAGGAGGCCTTACAAATAGCTGTGAAAAGAAGAGAAGTGAAAAGCAAAGGAGAAAAGGAAAGATATACCCATTTGAATGCAGAGTTCCAAAGACTATCAAGCAGAGATAAGAAAGCCTTCCTCAGGGATCAATGCAAAGGAATAGAGGAAACTAATATAGTGGGAAAGACTAGAGATCTCTTCAAGAAAATTAGAGATACCAAGGGAACATTTCATGCAAAGATGGGCTCAATAAAGGACAGAAATGGTATGGACCTAACAGAAGCAGAAGATATTAAGGAGAGGTGGCAAGAATACACAGAAGAACTATACAAAAAAGATCTTCACAACCCAGGTAATCACAGTGGTGTGATCACTCATCTAGAGCCAGACATCCTGGAATGTGAAGTCAGGTGGGCCTTAGGAAGCATCACTATGAACAAAGCTAGTGAAGGTGACAGAATTCCAGTTGAGCTATTTCAAATCCTAAAAGATGATTCTGTGAAAGTGCTGCACTCAATATGCCAGCAAATTTGGAAAATTCAGCAGTGGCCACAGGACTAGAAAAGGTCAGTTTTCATTCCTATCCCAAAGAAAGGCAATGCCAAAGAATTCTCAGACTACCGCACAATTGCACTCATCTCACACACTAGAAAAGTAATGCTCAAAATTCTCCAAGCCAGGCTTCAGCAATATGTGAACTGTGAACTTCCAGATGTTCAAGCTGATTTTAGAAAGGGCAGAGGAACCAGAGATCAAATTGCCAACATCCATTGAATCATCCAAAAAGCAAGAGAGTTTCAGAAAAACATCTACCTCTGCTTTACTGATATGCCAAAGCCTTTGACTATGTAGATCACTATAAACTGTGGAAAATTCTTCAAGAGATGGGAATACCAGACCACCTGACCTTCCTCCTGAGAAATCTGTATGCAGGTCAGGAAGCAACCGTTGGAACTGTACATGGAACAACAGACTGGTTCCAAATAGGGAAAGGAGTATGTCAAGGCTGCTTATTGTTACCCTACTTATTTAACTTATATGCAGAATACATGATGAGAAACGCTGGGCTGGAAGAAGCACAAGCTGAAATCAAGATTGCTGGGAGAAATATCAATAACCTCAGGTATGCAAATGACACCACCCTTATGGCAGAAAGTGAAGAGGAACTGAAGAGCCTCTTGATGAAAGTGAAAGAGGAGAGTGAAAAAGTTGGCTTAAAACTCAACATTCAGAAAACTAAGATCATGTCATCTGGTCCCATCACTTCGTGGCAAATAGATGGGTAAACAGTGGAAACAGTGGCTGACTTTATTTTGGGGGGCTCCAAAATCACTGCAGATGGTGATTTCAGCCATGAAATTTAAAGACGCTTACTCCTTGGAATGAAAGTTAGGGCCATCCTAAACAGCATATTAAAAAGCAGAGGCATTACTTGGCCAACAAAGGTCCATCTAGTCGAGGCTGTGGTTTTTTCAGTAGTCATGTATGGATGTGAGAGTTGACCTATAAAGAAAGCTGAGAGCCAAAGAATTGATGCTTTTGAACTGTGGTATTGGAAAAGACTCTTGAGAGTCCCTTGGACTGCAAGGAGATCCAACCAGTCCATCCTAAAGGAAATCGGTCCTGGGTGTTCATTGGAAGGACTGATGTTAAAGCTGAAACTCCAATACTTTGGCCACCTGATGCAAAGAAGTGATTGATGCTCGGGACTGGTGCAGCGAGATTTCCCAGGGGGGGTTCCGGAGGGGAAGCATATGTAAACCCATGGTGATATCATGACAATGTATGGCAAAAACAATAATAAAAAAAAAGAGTACATAATAATCTCTTACATAAGCCTGAATATAAAAAAATAATAAATAAATGTTTGATAGAATTATCCTGTGAGGCCAAAAAAAAAAAAGAAAAGAAGTGACTCATTGGAAAAGACCCTGATGCTGGGAAAGATTGAAGGCAGGAGAAGAAGGGGATGACAGAGGATGAGATGGTTGGATGGCATCACTGACTCAATGGACGTGAGTTTGGGTGGACTCCTGGAGTTGGTGATGGACAGGGAGGCCTGGCATGCTGCAGTCCATGGGGTCACAAAGAGTCGGACACGACTGAGCGACTGAACTGAACTGAAGTGAATAATTAGTAATTTTGAACATCTTTTCATGTGGTGACCATTTGTATTTTTTCTTTGGAGAAATGTTTAGTAGGGTTTTCTGCTCTTCTTTTAATTGGGTTGTTTGGTCTTTGTTGTTGTTGAGTTGTATGAACTGTTTGTATATTTTGGAGATTAAACCCCTGTCTCTCACATCATTTGCAAGTATCTTCGCCTATTCAGTAGATTGTTTTTTTGTTTCCTTCACTGTGCAAAAGCTTTTAAACTTGATCATGTCTCATTTGTTTATTTTTTGTTTTATTTTCATTGCCTCAGTAGACTGACCTAAAAAAATATTGGTAGGATTTATGTCAGAGAATGTTTTGCCTGTAGTCGCTTCTAAAAGTTTTAAGTGTCATGTCTTATGTTTAAGTCTTTAAGACACTTTGAGTTTGTGTGTGTGTGTGTGTGTGTGTGTGTGTGTGTGTGTGGTGTGAGTGTGTGTTCTAGCTTCATTGATTTACATGCAGATGTCCAACTTTCCCAACAGCACTTGCTGAAGGGATTGTCTTTTTCTCATTTTATATTCTTTCTTCCTTTGTTGAGGAGTAATTGACCATAGATGTGTGAGTGAGATGTTATTTTCATATGTAGATTTTCATGTGTTCTGACTTGGTCAATAAAATGAAGCTTCCAATTTATGAAAAAACATGTGATCTCTCCATATTTGCAGCCAGACAAGTCTAGTAAATGTCTTGTGATGGATGGGAAGGCTTCAGCAATTTAGATTCAGGGGTCCATTCATGACTTATAACTCAGATAAGTAAGTCAGTGAGGTTTTCCAAGATAAGAACTTTTGGTGGCAAGGACACAGCTTAAACTGGTTCCAGGGTGGCAGAAATCTCAGGATATCTGCTTTATAAATTACTCTAGGATTAAATGCCAGTAGGTGGTCACAGCACTGGGCAGAGTCCTCCAGCCCTCTTCACTCTTGCCTTTAGAGGATTATCCCATGATTTCCTGAAACTCCTGGAGCCTCAGTTGATCCTCAATAGTAGGATGCATGCAAGACAGTTCAATGATGCCTGCCTTCCTGGATATCATTTGACCAACAGAAATAACACCCATCTGTGTCACACCAAATGGTAGATTCATTAGCCAACTTGCCAACTCTCTTCTTTCACTGCTCAGATTGGTGCAGAGGAAATATTAGCAAACCACTGCATAAGCAGGTGGCTGACCAAGAATCCCCTTCCTGATAGCCCTCTCAGTTTCTGAGGAGAGTTTTCCTGCAGAAACTCTACTCCCCTAATTTTGCAGAGTGAAGCTTTACCTCCCTTGAGTGAGGAGAAGGCAGTCACCACACTGTCCACGAGCCAATAAGAACAAATCCAGCCCTTTTTGGTCCTAGCTTCCTTCCTTTCTAATCATAAGCTTAAATTGGAGGCACTGATGTTTATGAGTTTGGTCATCTCAGAGAGGTGTTCAGCTCCCAATTTATCCCACTCTTTAAAATATGTAGTAACTGATGTTTGTGTTCTTAGCTGGAGGTAATTCCAGGGTAGTAAGAGAAGCTCCATTTAAAGTTGCTTCACGTGTGTAACACACAAACAGAAACCTGAAGCAAACAACATCTTGTGAATACACATGATAGCTGGGTCAGTGCCCAGAGCACATTTTGTGCTAGGAAAATAAACAAACAAACAAAAAACCTCACATACATTTAGGAATGGAGTATCTTGAAATCATTCAGTTCTATTTTCAGTTTTTTAAGGAATCTCCATACTGTTCTCCATAGTGGCTGTACTAGTCTGCATTCCCACCAACAGTGTAAGAGGGTTCCCTTTTCTCCACATCCTCTCCAGCATTTATTGCTTGTAGACTTTTGGATGGCAGCCATTCTGACTGGTGTAAAGTGGTACCTCACTGTGGTTTTGATTTGCATTTCTCTGATAATGAGTGATGTTGAGCATCTTTTCATGTGTTTGTTAGGCATTTTTATGTCTTCTTTGGAGAAATGTCTGTTAAGTTCTTTGGCCCACTTTTTGATTGGGTTGTTTATTTTTCTAGAATGGAGCTGCAGGAGTTGCTTGTATATTTTTGAGATTAATTGTTTGTCCTTTGCTTCGTTGGCTATTATTTTCTCCCATTCTGAAGGCTGCCTTATGACCCAGCAATCCCACTGCTGGGCATACACACCGAGGAAACCAGAATTGAAAGAGACACGTGTACCCCAATGTTCATCGCTGCATTGTTTACAATAGCCCGGACATGGAAGCAACCTAGATGCCCATCAACTGACGAATGGATAAGAAAGCTGTGGTACATAAACACAATGGAATATTTCTCAGCCATTAAAAAACATTCATTTGAATCAGTTCTACTCAGGTGGACGGAACTGGAGCCTATTATCCAGAGTGAAGTAAGCCAGAAGGAAAAACAACAATACAGTATACTAACGCATATATATGGAATTTAGAAAGATGGTAACGAGAACCCAGCATGCGAGACAGCAAAAGAAACGCAGATGTATTGAACAGTCTCGTGGACTCTGTGGAAGAGGGCAAGGGTGGGATGATATGGGAGAATGGCATTGAAACATGTTAATTATCATATGTGAAATCAATCGCCAGCCCGGGGTTGATGCTTGGGGCTGGTGCACCGGGATGTCCCAGGAAGAGGGTATCGGGAGGGAGGAGGGAGGGGGGTTCTGCAGGGGGAGCATATGTATGCCCATGGTGGATACATGTCAATGTATGGCAAAACCAACACAATAAAGTAAAGAAAATTAAAAAAAAAGAAAGAAAGAAAGAAATCATTCAAAATCTCAAGGTTCATGCTTGTTGGAATAAATGCATCATGAACTGATTGAGTGTTTTGGGCCCCAAACCAAGAGTAATTTAGCTCAGAGAATAAATCAAAGATTATCTTTGGCCCTATTTGACAAAAAAAATATATAGGTAAGGGGAAATAAACAGTCAATTATTTCCATTCAGTCACTCAGTTGTGTCTTACTCTTTGCAACACATGATACATGGTCCACTGGAGAAGGGAATGGCAAACCACTTCAGTATTCTTGCCTTGAAAACCCCATGAACAGTATGGAAATAAACAATATGTCATAATATGTCATAATGTATTATGACATTATCATATCATAATAGAGTTTTAATTATTTGACTCTTACAGTAGTCTGTTTAAAAGGCACAGAAATCATTATTCATAGTCCAATTACTAGAGAAAGGAGAGAACTCCCTCCCATCAGTAGTGCCAAGGGATGGCCCCCATTGCCCTCTAAATCCTAGGGCCAGCCAAATTGATTATTCAGGAAGGAGCGGCAGGAGGAAGAGAGCAGATACGAAGGAAGAAAGAAGCTTCTGAAAGAGTCTTGTTGACTTCCCAAACAGGAGTCATTGCCACTGTGCCTGGGGAATCTCAGGTTACCATTCCTTTCTGGACAGAATTCACATCTCAACTTCTTACTAATTTATCATAAAGAAAAGCATGATTGTTTCTTTTTCAGCACAGACCAATCAACTACTGTCAGCTATATCATCTACAAAAGTAAATGTTAGGTTTAATATGTCCATAT
Organism: Antilocapra americana; assembly: GCA_007570785.1. Classification (NCBI taxonomy): domain Eukaryota; kingdom Metazoa; phylum Chordata; class Mammalia; order Artiodactyla; family Antilocapridae; genus Antilocapra; species Antilocapra americana. Next base: position 8,451,703 of record ML664152.1, on the reverse strand, counting down.
TCTTCACACAAGTGTGCATCCTCATTTATAGACAGCCATGTCCTATGGGACTTCCTTGGTGGTCCAATAGTTAAGACTTCTTCCAATGCAGGCGGTGTGGGTTCAATCCCTGGTTGGAGAATTAAGATCCCATCCATATGCTTTGGGGCCAAAAGTCCAAAGCATAAAACAGAAACAACATTGTAATAAATTAAATAAAGACTTAAAAATGTGCTGCCCTTTTTTTAAGAAAAGAAGAAGTAAAAGGGAACCTGGCACTTAAGTTTTCTTTACATCGTCCCACAACCCTGAGAGACACCCCCACCAGTTGTGTTTCTCTGTTTTCACTGCATAGTAACTTGATTTTAGAGTACCCAAAACCTGTCCCTGAGCTTGCATGGTGATACTAATTCCAGAAAAGGGTCACTGAGCCAACATCACCTCACCTAACTCTATGGATTCCATTAGCACTGGACTTTTTTGGTGACTCAGAAGTTAAAGAATCTTCCTGCGATGCGGGAGACATGGGTTCAATCCCTAGGTTGGGAAGATCCCCTGGATGAAGGTATGGCAACCCTCTCCAGTATTCTTGCCTGAAAAACCCCATGGACAGAGGAGCCTGGCAGGCTACAGTCCATGGGGTCACAAAGAGTTGGACATGACTGAGAGACTAAGCACAGCACAGCACTGGAAAATTCCATGGGCAACAGAACGTGGAAATGTTTACCAGCACCAGTGGGTGAACACTGGTTGGGTGAGGTCAAGCTTTGTAGATAGTTGATGGAAATCCACACACTTACACCAACATATACCTAAATATAATAATTATTTGCCCTGGGAGTCCTCAGGGCAAAGAAATACTTGGAATGTCTTTTTGTAGCATAGACAAGCTATAAAAAATGAGAATTTCCCGTGAATAAGCAAATTGTTTTGAGTGGGGTACAAGTAGCCTTTCTTTCTAGATGGTCTAGTTTGGGGACTTGAGTTTCTTTCCAGGAGATTCATTCAGTATTCATGTCCAGTCTGGTTGTACTGTAAGGAAGTGTGACATTAAATTCATGGGTGATAGAAAACAAGGCAAAATCATCTTCAACAGTAGAAGCAATTCTGTTTGCCCAGGCCTTTCAACAGCTGATCAGTGGGAGCCATTCCCCATCCTGCTTAAGATGAAGTTGTTCAGCAGACTTCCCTCTGATTAAAGCAGGTTTTGCAGATAGTGTTAGCTAAATCTCATCCAGTTCAAGGTCTTAAAAGTGCTGCAGTTTCTCAAAATTGAGAGATTCTATTTGATACTACCACAGCACTGAGAGGAAAGAATAGATCACCATGATGGGCATTTACACAAAGGAGAATTACTGATTCAATTTCTATCCCAATGATTGGACTCATTCTGGGCTCAGGATATTACATTTATGGTAGGATTTTTTCAAGTCTCTCCTGAACCCAATTTAGCCTTCCTATGGTCTATCTTCATTTCCACATTTCCTTGAAAAACTAGGAATTGAAACTCCTGGGTTCTGATGGAATTTCTCTTACTGGCCATTCTTAGTGACTGTACAAGCCACTGGAAGTCATAGTTGGGTTCTAGAACTTGTTTTTGTTGTTGTCTAGTCACTAAGTCATGTCCAACTCTTATGTGACCCCATGGACTATAGCCTGACAGGCTTCTCTGTCCATGGAATTTTCCAGGCAAGAATACTGGAGTGGGTTGCCATTTCCATCTCCAGGAGATCTTCCCAACTCATGGACTGAACCCTCATCTCCTGTGTCTCCTGTATTGCCAAGTGAATTCTTCACAATTGAGCCACCAGGAAATCCCTGGGTTCTAATAGAACAAGTGAGTAGAAATATCCTCAAGACCAGCCTGTGGTTTTCTGCAGAAACACTGAAATTTTCAGTACATGAAAACCACCTTCAACTTGATAATAATCACAAGTTTTAGCCTCCTCTTCCATCAAGCTTTGGAATTCCAGATGTTCTGGCCAATAGCTACAGTTAATGGCCTTTCTTTCTCTCTCTTCTCCTTAACCAGACCTGGGAGGACAAATACAGCAAGATAACAGAAAAGCCTAAGACCCCAAAAGTCCACAAACTGGTTTCCAAATAAAATAATAGGGTGCGGGTTCAGTTTGATAAGGGGATAGGCTTGGTTTTTGACTTTCTGGATACAAGCACTCAAAACATATTTCTCCTAATACCTGTGAAATCTGAATGTGGGTGTTTGGGGGAATTGAAAAAAAAAAAATCCTTCTATAACATTCAGTCCTTTGTAGGAAGATTGGATCTGAAGCTCTTGTTTTGAAGAAATACTCACTGAAGTGGCAGAGGGGAAATTATAACTGATTTTTTTCCCCTCTCAAGTCTGACAAAGTATGAACAGCATTCTTTCCTTGCCTAAAGGAGAAAAGGGCCATGGCTACTCGCAGTCCCCATCAGTGCCCCAGTCAAGCTGAAGGGAGCCAACTGGGCTCTTTGTTAAAAGAAAAAAAAAAAGCCACTCATTGGATTCCAGTGGGTCCAGCCCTTCATTATTGAGTCCTGATTTTTTTTTTAAACAATTTTAACTGGTTTTCTTCAACTTTATTTTAAGAAAAGAAAGAAAGAAAGTGAAGTTGCTCAGCCATGTCCAACTCTTTGCAACCCCATGGACTGTAGCCTACCAGGCTCCTCTGCCCATGGGATTCTCCAGCAAGAATACTGGAGTGGGTTGCCATTTCCTTCTCCAGGGTGTCTTCTTTTAAGGGCCAGCTCTAAATATATGTCTCAGTGTGGTTTATCACTTTGTTGATTTTTTTTCCCCAAACTTTAAGCTTTTTATTTTGTATTGGGGTATAGCCGCTTAACAATGCTGTGGTAGTTTCAGGTGAACAGTGAAGGGACTCAGCCATGTATATGCATATATCTGTTTTCTCCCAACCCCTCCTCCTGTCCAGGCTGGCACATAATATTAAGCAGAGTTCCATGTTCTATACAATAGGTCCTTGTTGGCTATCCATTTTAAGTTTAGCAGTGTGTACATGACCTTCTCAAAGTCCTTAACTATCCCTTCCCCCTAGCAACCATACATTTCCTAAGTCTGTGAATCTCTTTATGTTTTGTAAGTAAGTTCATTTGTATCATTTCTTTTTAGGTCCCGTGTATAAGGGATGTCATGCAATATTTCCCCTTTTCTGTCTTACTTACCTCACTCAATATGAACCTCTCTAGGTCCATCCATGTTGCTTCAAATGGCATTATTTCATTATTTTTAATGGCTGAGTAATATTCCATTGTATATACATACCACATCTTTTTAATCCATTCCTCTGTTGATGGACATTTAGGCTGATTCCATGTCTTGGCTATTGAAAAAAGTGCTGCAATCAACACTGGGGTGTGCATATCCTTCTGGATCATGTTTTTCTCCAGATATATGCCCAGGAGTCGGTTTCTCACTTCGGGGTAGAGGTTAAACTATGCTGAGAAGTGATGTAGGTTTTGTGTGTGTGTGTGTGTTTACTAAATATCTGAATACAATACACATGCACATTACACACACACACACACACACACACACACACACACACACATCTAACACTTTCCACACTTTGTGCTTTTATTATCCCAAAATCAGATGTCTTAGATAAAGTTACAGACCAAAGATGAAGGAAGGGAGGAAGGTGGGAAGGAGGATAGGCTGTTCCCCTTTCTTGCACACATGCTTATATGCCTAGGTTCATACTCTGTTTTAAAGTTTCATTTATTTATTTATTTTTACCTTAGGATTTTATTTTATTTTTTTTTTAATTTTCTTTACTTTATTGTGTTGGTTTTGCCATACATTGACATGAAACCGCCATGGGTATACATATGCTCCCACAGAACCCCCCTCCCTCCTCCCTCCCAATACCCTCCCCCTGGGTCATCTCTGTGCACCAGCCGCAAGCATCAACCCCGGGCTGGCGATTGATTTCACATATGATAATTAACATGTTTCAGTGCCATTCTCCCATATCATCCCATCCTTGCCCTCTTCCACAGAGTCCACGAGGCTGTTCGATACATCTGCGTTTCTTTTGCTGTCTCGCATGCTGGGTTCTCGTTACCATCTTTCTAAATTCCATATATATGCGTTAGTATACTGTATTGTTGTTTTTCCTTCTGGCTTACTTCACTCTGGATAATAGGCTCCAGTTCCGTCCACCTGAGTAGAACTGATTCAAATGAATGTTTTTTAATGGCTGATAAATATTCCATTGTGTATATGTACCACAGCTTTCTTATCCATTCGTCAGTTGATGGGCATCTAGGTTGCTTCCATGTCCTGGCTATTGTAAACAATGCAGCGATGAACATTGGGGTACACGTGTCTCTTTCAATTCTGGTTTCCTCGGTGTATATGCCCAGCAGTGGGATTGCTGGGTCATATGGCAGGTCTATTTGCAGTTTTTTAAGGAATCTCCACACTGTTTTCCATAGTGGCTGTACTACTTTGCATTCCCACCAACAGTGTAAGAGGGTTCCCTTTTCTTCACATCCTCTCCAGCATTTATTGCTTGTAGATTTTTGGACTGCAGCCATTCTGACTGGTTTATTTTTTGTACAACATGAACAGGCATCCAAATGAATGGAAGAATTCCCTTATGAGGGCACTTCAACAACAAATCAAATGGTGTTCATTTTACTCTTTTCCTGTCCCCATCCCAATGTTGGCGTCAGTTTATCTGCCCTTTACTGTTGATTCTAGAGAAGCATAGCTTATGAGGGGCATCACTGATGAAATAACTGCTTTTCAGAAAAACAAAAAATACATGGAAGAACATTAAGTGGAGATTGGAACATGCACAGTGATCACAGAAAATCAGCAAAACTCTGAAAACTGTGCATCTTAGAGTCAAGGAAGGGACTTTCCTGGTGGCCCAGCAGTTAAGAATCTACCTGCCAATGCAGGGGACAAGGGTTTGATCCCTTGTCTGGGAACTAGGATCCCACATGCCATAGGGCAACTAAGCCTGTGTGTCACAACTACTGAAGTCCACATGTTCTAGAGCCTGTGCACCACAACAAGATAGTAGCCCCTGCTCATCACAACTAGAGAAAACCTGCCTGCAACAACAAAGACCCAGGGAAGCCAAAAATAAATCAGTAAGAATCAAGGAATCCTCTGGGTTACCATTTCATTACAGATATGGTTTTGAATCTGGACTTTTTATTATGATAAGCATTTTGTAGGGCTGAATCTAGTCTTTATAATTCTAATTTCTATAGCATATGTTATCAAGGGACTCTTCTTCTTCCACAGATATTTAAGCCTCCCCACAGTTGTGAGCAGTGCTTGTGCCAGCTCAAGGGGTCCATCATTCATATCTCATCTCTACCCAGGGTAGACTTCAGGTCAATGGCTTTGAATTGGCCATGATAGGAACTTCTACACCATGAAATTTGGCAGATATAACCAGTCCACTACTAATTTCTAAAACTTTCCCTGTTATATGTAATATCATAATGATTGGCTAAGCATCCCATTTTTTTCTTATTCTACATCTGGAATAATTCTGCTAAGGGGATAATGATAATTTAGTAGTAACAAGTAAACATTAACTTTTCCTGAGTTCTTACCAGACAAGATAGTATGCCAGCTACCTTATTTATCCACCTAATAATATCCTACATCAAATTAGGAATTATTTGTAAATTCACTTTACAGAAGTGAAGAAGTCTGAGGCTTTTAGAACCGTTTGAATAACAGTCAAAGCAGCTTCCCCAGCATTACACAGCTAGTGAGTGGCAGGGACAGAGTGCAGGCAGTCTGAAGCCAGAGGTCACCGTCCTAATTCACAGTGAGGTCAGAAGGATTCCGGCCTCCAGCAAATACTCTCTGAAGCCCAAGCCTGCCGATTCCCTCCCCTACCCCACCACAAGCTCACACAAGGGTTCACACTGTCCTTGGCTGCCCTGAAGCTGCTGGTGCCAGATCTGCTTGTTCTCTTCTGTCTTCCTGGCACCATCTGGTTCCAGCACTCTGTGAGTTGATTCAGTTTCTCCAGTCTCAGGGTTTCGGATGCTTTTTCTCACAGGTCTTCTTCTTTCCTGCCTTCCAGATAGTGTGGCTCATCCTTCTCAGGGCTCTGGGGTTTTCTTCCACCTCAGCAACATCACTGCCACCACCTCACCCATTCCTCTCACTTGCAGCTTTTCCTCCTGTTCCTTGACCTGAGGGAACCGGAGAAGAGTATGCAAAAGACCCTGAAATCCTGCTGGTCAGGAAAGCAGAGTGTGCTAAGTTTGCTGCAGTGAAGGACAAGGCCACCTGGACAGTCTTAGGAGTTTCTCAGGGAAATGAGAGGATGTTCAAAGGCTTCAGGGTCTGGGCTCCATGATTCAAGGCAGGTCTTAGGAAGCCAGGAACTAGTTAGGGTTGGGGAGACTTTACAGGCTTTTGGTTTGTGGGCACAGTCAGGGATCATGGAAAACCTCTCCTGATCTGCAGCCAGCCACTGGTCTTCATCAATAAGCTCCCCTGTGGTTCATGTTCTCATCTTCTCAATTTGCGCACTTCCCAGAGCAATTAATCAAGTTGCTTGTGTGAGTTCCCAGTATTGTGTTTAGCACAGAGAAAGGAAATACATTTGCTCCCAGGATCATTTATCAGAGAGATACAAGTGATATTTTAGTGGAGGCCCTTCTGCATCTGCGCTTTGTGGTCCCAAAGGGCTGGGAGAAGCCTGATCATGTTCCTGAAGCCCAGACAGGTGACAGGATCTCTGAAGGCCATCTCTCCTACAACCCCCTGGCATTCCTGGAGTTAAGTCTAGTCTGCGCTTTTTCCAAGTGGGTTTCCTGGCCTTTAGGACACTAGGACTTTGACAGGAGGTTTTGGTCAACCACACAGTTCCCTTCAATATGTCTGATCAGGGTCCTCCCTCATACACTCATTGGAAAACTGTGCAAAGAGGGAGCCTAGTAGCCTGCCAGCCTCTCAGGGTTCTCTTAGAAGACACACAAATTAAATATTTCAATTTTGTATTTCTTACTATGTGCATAAAGCAGTTTTCTTCTTTTGAATTCTGATCATAAGATAATTTCCACAAATGGGACCACAGGGTTAACAGGAAATGAACATTTTCTTGAATGATTTTCATTGCCAACTTACTTTCTGTAGAGGTTTATAACAATTTATACTGTGAGCAGCAGTGCATGATTTAATTGTTTTTACCACAAAATGGTTGACATTAGATTTTGTAATTCAAAACATATACTATAATTATACTATTATTTCTTGTACTTAAATTTCAATGTGTTTGACTTCTAAGGTGCTTAACATTTAGACACATGATCTCTATAACAATGATTAGAAGTAATAGAGAAGCAAAAAGAAAATTTCAGAAGCATCTAAACATGCTGCCCCAAAGTAACCACTGTCAATAGAGTTGGTTATAAAAGATCTTTGGATTTATTTCTTTCTACAATTACTCTCTTCTTTTTTCTGTGAAAACAGGGTCACACTGTTCAACCTATTTTATAACCTTGTTTATTTTTTTTTTGGTTGTTTACTAACCTCCATATTCTTTTTTTTTTTTTTTAATTGTTTTTGCCATACATTGTCATGATATCACCATGGGTTTACATATGCTTCCCCTCCGGAACCCCCCTCCCTCCTCCCTCCCCCCTAACCTCCATATTCTAACACTTTTTCATGAAATGGCATGTCACCCTAACACCAACACTGCCAGTGGAACATTATATCATTGTTGTGAGGCAGTGTAAGTGATGATTAAGAATACAGACCATCGTGCCCAGTTCAGTTCAGGTGCTCAGTCATTTCCGACTCTTGACGACCCCAAGGACTGCACCATGCCAGGCTTCCCTGTCCATCATCAACTCCCAGAGCTTGCTCAAATTCATGTTCATCAGTTGGTGATGCCATCCAAGCATCTCATTCTCTATTGTCCCCTTCTCTTCCTGTCTTCAATCTCTCCCAGCATCAGAGTCTTTTCCAAGGAGTCAGTTCTTCACAACAGGTGGCCAAAGTATTGCAGTTTCAGCTTCAGCATCAGTCCTTCCAATGAATATTCAGGATTGATTTCATTTAGGATTCACTGGTTTGATCTCCTTGCAGTCCAAGAGACCCTCAAGAGTCTTCTCCAACACCACAGTTCAAAAGCATCAATTCTTCGACACTCAGCTTTCTTTACAGTCCAACTCTCACATCCATACTGGCTACTGGAAAAACCATAGCTTTGACTAGATGGACCTTAGTCAGTAAAGTAATGTCTCTGCTTTTTAATATGCTGTCTAGGTTGATCATAGCTTTTCTTCCAAGGAACCTTTTAATTTCATGGAAATTCTTTCCAAGGAGTCTTTTAATTTCATGGTTGCAGTCACCATCTGCAGTCATTTTGGAGTGCCCCAAAAGAAAGTCTCTCCATTGTTTCTCCATATATTTGCCATGAAGTGGTGGACCCCGATGCCATAATCTTAGTTTTTTGAATCTAGAGTTTTAAGCTAGCTTTTTCACTCTCCTCTTTCACTTTCATCAAAAGACTGTTTAGTTCTGCTTCACTTTCTGCCATAAGGGTGGTGTCATCTGCATATCTGAGGTTGTTAATACTTCTCCCAGCAATCTTGATTCCATTTTATGCTTCATCCAGTCTGGCATTTTGCATGACGTACTCTGCATATAAGTTAAATGACAGGCAGGATGACATTATACAGCCTTGACAGACTCCTTTCCAAGTTTGGAACCAGTCCATTGTTCCAGGTCCATTTCTAACTGTTGCTTATTGACCTGAATACAGATTTCTCATGAAGCAGGGAAGATGGCCTGGTCTTCCCATCTCTTGAAGAATTTCCCACAATTTGTTGTGATCCACACAGTCTAAGGTTTTGGCATATCAATAAAGCAGAAGTAGCTGTTTTACTTGAACTCTCTTGCTTTGTCAGTGTTCCAACAGATGTTGGCAATATGATCTCTGATTCCTCTGTGTTTTCTAAATCCAGCTATGAACATCCTGGAGTTCATAGTTTACATACTGCTGAAGCCTGGCTTGAAGAATTTTGACCATTACTTTGCTAGCGAGTGAGATGAGTGCAATTGTGCAGTAGTTTAAACATTCTTTGGCATTGGCTCTTTTTGCAGCTGGAATGAAAACTGATCTTTTCCAGTCCTGTGGCCACTGCTGAGTTCTCCAAATTTGATGGCAATTAAGGACAGCACTTTAACAGCATCGTCTTTTAGTATTTGAAATAGCTGAACTGGAATTCCATTACCTCCACTAGCTTTGTTTGTAGTGATGCTTCCTAAGGCCCACTTGAGTTCTCATTCCAGGATGTCTGGCTCTGAGTGAGTGATCACACTATCGTGTTTATCTGGGTCATAAAGATCTTTTTTGTATAGTTCTGTGTGTTTTTGCCACCGCTTCTTAATATCTTCTGCTTCTGTTAGGTCCATACCATTTCTGTTCTGTACTGTGCCCATCTTTGCATGAAATGTTCCCTTGGTATCTCTAATATTCTTGAAGAGATCTCTAGTCTTTCCCACTATATTGTTTTCCTCTATTTCTTTGCATTGATTGCTGAGGAAGGCTTTCTTATCTCTCCTTGTTACTCTTTGGAACTGTGCATTCAAATGAGTATATTTTTCCTTTTTGCCTTTACCTTTTGCTTCTCTTCTTTTCTCAGCTATTTGTAGGGCCTCTACAGACAACCATTTTGCCTTTTTGTATTTCTTTTTCTTGAAGATGATCTTGGTCATTGCCTCCTGTACAGTGTCACAAACCTCTGTCCATAGTTCTTCAGGCACTCCATCAAATCTAATCCCTTGAATCTATTTGTCACTTCCACTATATAATTGTCAGGCATTTGATTTAGGTGATACCAGAATGGTCTAGTTGTTTTCCATACTTTCTTCAATTTAAAAGTCTGAATTTGGCAATATGGAGTTCATGAACTGAGCCACAGTCAGCTCACCTTCTTGTTCTTGCTAGAGCTTCTCCATCTTTGGCTGCAAAGAATACAAGCAATCTGAAATCAGTATTGACCATCTGGTGATGTCCTTGTATAGAGTCTTCTCTTGTGTTGTTGGAAGCAGCTGTTTGGTATGACCATTGCATTCTCTTGGCAGAATTCTGTTAGGCTTTGTCCTGCTCCATTTTGTATTCCAAGGCCAAATTTGCCTATTTTTCCAGGTATCTCTTGACTTCCTACTTTTCATTCCAGTCCCCTATGATGAAAAGGACATTTTGAGGAGATATTAGTAGTAGAAGGTAGTACCTAGCTGCTGGATTCAAGTGCCAGGTTAGCCATGTGGAAGCTGTGTAACTATGACTAGGTTATTTACATCCTTGTGACTCAGTTTACTCACTCGTGAAATAGGGATCATGATAGTATGGCTTCATAGGGTTGTTTTGGAAATTAAATAAATTAAAACATGCAATACGCAGTCTGATACACTATGTGCTTGTTTGCTGGAAACAACAGTGGGTATGCAATAAATAATTCACCAAACTATATTATTGAATATTTCAGCTGTTTTCTTTTTTCTTCTGATATAGAAAATGCTGTAATGAATATCTCTTAAGATAAATTCCTAAATATTAAATTGCTTGGTCAAAGAATACATGCCTATTTAAGGCTTTTATTCCATATTGCTAACTTTCCTTCAAAACGTATATTTCATAAATAATGTTTTTGTTACTGTTCAGTCGCTAAGTCATGTGTGACTCCATGAATTTCAGCATGCCAGGCTTCCCTGTCCTTCAGTATCTCCCTAGGTTTTCTCAAACTCATGTCCATTGAGTCAGTGATACTATTTAACCATCTCATCCTCTGTCACCTCCTTCTCCTCTTGCCATCAATCTTTCTCAGCATCAGGATCTTTTCCTAAGAATCGGCTCTTCTCATCACGTAGCCAAAGAATTGGAGCTACAGCTTCAGCATCAGTCCTTCTAATAAATATTCAGAGTTGATTTCCTTTAGTATTGACTGGTTTGATCTCCTTGCAGTCTAAGGGACTCTCAAGAGTCTTCTCCAGCACCACAGTTTGAAAACATCAATTCTTTGGTGCTCAGCCTTCTTTATGGTCCAACTCTCACATCTGTACCTGACTACTGGAAAAACCATAGCTTTGACTATATGGACCCTTGTATGGACTTGCTTTTTAATATGTTTTATAGTTTGATCATAGCTTTCCTTCCAAGAAACAAGAGTCTTTTAATTTCATGGCTATAGTTACTGTCTGCATTGATTTTAGAGTCCAAGATAATAAAATCTGTCACTGTTTCCATTTTTCCCCATCTATTTGCCATGAAGTGATGGGACCAGATGCCATGATCTTCGTTTTTTGAATGCTGAGTTTTAAGCTAGATTCTTCACACTCCTCTTTCATCTTCAAGAGGCTGTTTAGTTCCTCTTCACTTTCTGCCATTAAAGTGGTATCATCTGCATATCTGAGGTTGTTGATATTTCTCTCCTATATCAGTTCTGTATATAGGAGAGTGAAATTTCTTCCCTGATGTTAGCAACAAATGTCGTTTATATTCTTTGCCTACCTGAGAAATGCAAAGTCTGGAAGGTAATAAAAAGCTGACTCGAGAGCTGAGAGTGCAATTTCCTGTGACCTCTCTGTTCTACCCATCATGATATCCTCATTAGCTGACCTAGACTACCTAAAGCATGGAACATTCACCCCTTAGGCACCTTTTAAAGTGAAAAATAATAACTGGTAATTTTGCAGTTAGGGTTATCATTAACTTGAACTAAATTATAAACAGACAACTCCAGAAGCAAGTGGAAGACTTGAAGGAATAACAGTGTAATTTATTACAGCTCCATATGCCCACAGAGAGCACTGGGCTGGGCAAGCTCATCACAGTGGGGACTTCAGAGATGGGCTTCAGACCAGCCTCATCTGACAAAGCCTGCTTGATGTGGCAGATGTGGTTCGTGTTATCTCAAGTATTAAGTCAGTTGGTAAATCACATTTATCATGATTCTTTATTACTTGTACAGATTAAAGAGGAAAAACAAATTGCAAAGAGAATCAAGCACAGGCTTCTTTATCATAATTAAGTACACATGTACAACAGAATTTCTTTGGGAAATATACATTACTGAATTTGAAGGAGATTCTAGATGGTCATGTTCTGGGTTGAAAAAGTAATTTTATTTTCTGAAAAAACAAACAAAAAACATTTTGTGATATATAAATTCTTTTTTGCCTTATCTCTTTTACCATCAGAATTTCAGTGGAAATTCTCTAGTCACTTCTGTGTGTGTGACTTTTTTCCTGCCTTGACATGTACAGGTTTGTTTGTAATATTGAAAGGATTATGCCCACTGTAACTTGGTCAAGGAAAAAAAAATATGTATACCTAAAGTAAGGGAGAAACAGTTGATTTTTTATGTTATTACCTGAGTTTTCCCACCAAAAGGAATTAAACTGTGCTTATCATATCTCTGTATTCCAAGGAGTGGTTATCTAGTTCTTGTTTATGTTGTTTGGAAATCAGCTCTCTTCATTTCTGGTTATCCTCTTTGGGTCACATGCCTGATTGTTAAGTTGTTAATCCATGAGAAAAAAGCTAGAATATGCATGTCATCACACTATCTTTTTTTATCTGTGCTGAGTCTTTATTGCATTGTGCAGGCTTAGTTGCCTGTGGCATGTGGGATCTTAGTTCCCTGACCAGGGATCAAACCGACAATCCCTGCATTGGAAGGCAGATTCTCAACTATTGGACCACCAGAGAAGTTCCCATATTGTCCTTAAGATGCCCTGGAAAGAAGTTTGAAGAGGAGGTTGAAGCTCTTGGGCCATATCAGGTGACTGAATAATCTCCATCCCTGACATATTTCTTCCCCCAAACCATGCAGATAGTGACTGCTTATGAGTGCCTGTCATTTACAGTTTTCAGAGCATGTATGACTCACTCTGTTATTCAAGAAAGTTGTGTGTTTTGACTAAGATAAAGATGAGACAAGACTCTCACCGACATACGTTGAACATCAATTACAGACTAGACATGCTAATGCGTGGCAAATGACTTCACCTCAGCCAACAGCAGTGAGATAAGGTAGGAATATACCCTGACCTGGCAGATGTGAAATGCATCATCCAGGTCCATGAAGGCCACAGGTGTTTTTGTTAATTGTAGTTTGTCCCCAGCTATATTGCAGAACTTATCAGGGTCTTGAATTTGCTGGTTAGCATTGCGTATCTTTAAGAAGGGGACATAATATTGAGAGTTTTCCAGCTGTCTTGGCATACCTTCCCCCATACACACACACACATACACCCATATAACCCACAAATGGGCATAATTATTAAAAATTAATACATTTTCAGTTAATGTTCCATAAGCACATTTGGAAAATACTCTTCACTCTACTGGTGAGATATGAGAGACCCAGAGTGGCTAAGCAGCTTTCTCAAGCTCACACAGAGATTTTGAGGTAGAATTGGCACTTAGTCCCACCAATACAAATCTTAAGCTGTTATAACATTGCTTTAACAATAATCCTTACACAGTGGTCAAAACTTGAACTCTAGCTGGTAGTTTCTCCTTTGGTTTCTTTTTTTCCTGTATTTTAATGTTACTCAATATTAATTCTCAACTTAAGTTAAAAGGCAAATAATTCCTTGTTGGTCCTAAGCAAAAGACTGTAAGATACTGAACCTTAGATGAGGATAAGATGTGGTAGAGAAGCTTATCAGTCTTTGATTTGACCAGACATTCTGCAGTGATGAAACATAGAGCCTTTGGTGGAGACATACAACCATGATCATACCTGGCTCTGTCACTTGACTGCTGAGCTTTTTAAGTTAATGAGGGCTGTGTCTACGATGGTTTTGCTCAATAGCATATACCCACTTTTGTCTTACAGATCATTAAGGAATAACAGTATATAAATAATAAACATACATATATAACATATTTCATGTGTGCTCAGTCGTGTCCAATTTTTTTTGTAACCCCATGGACTGTAGCCTGCCAGACTCCTCTGTCCATGGGATTTTCCAGGCAAGAATACTAGAGCAAGTTGCCATTTCCCTCTCCAGGGGATCTTCCTGACCCTGGGATCGAGCCTGCGTGTCTTGCATTTACAGGCAGATTCTTTACCACTGAGCCACCTAGGAACAATAAAATATGACATATTATAAATTATATGTTGGGTTGACCAAAAAGTTCGTTTGGGCTTTTCCATAATACTTATGGAAGCTTCCATATGTTTTCCTCCCATTCCAAACCTCCGATGGCCTTGCACATCTCATTGAGTCAAAGTGCTTATAGTGGAGAAGTAAATGGCAATCCACTCCAGTATTCTTGCCAGGAAAATCCCATGGAGAGAGGAGCCTGGCAGGCTATAGTCCATGGGGTAACAAAGAGTTGGACATGACTGAGACTGAACACACACCCATATGTACACACGGTTAATGGAAATTAAGGATTTTGAATGTTGAACTAAACTTACAGGTCCTCTTATGATATTCTCTTTCATCTACAATGTTAAATATTGGTTAAAAATAAATTGAATAAATAAAAATATCAAAGAGAAAACAAAAATAAACAAAAATACTTAGTCCTTCCAATGAAGGTGGTGTGGGTTTGATCCCTTGTCAGAGAACTAAGATCGCATATGCCCTGTGGCCAAAAAACCAGAACATGATACAGAATCAATGTTGTAATAACATTCAATAAAGACTTTAAAATGTATTGATTTTATTTTAAAAAGTGTTTACAGTGACTGGCCTGCAGAGTCACACATCTCTCTAACTTGATGCACTTTTGCTCTCCCCTTCATTCAGTCTGCTGCAGCCACAGTGGCCTCATCATTCCTTGTGTCCTCCAGGTCTACTCAGGGCCTCTTGAAGTCTGTTCCCTCTGCCTAGAATGCTCTTTCTAAAAGAACTTGCTCCCTAACCCTGTTCTTGTCATTACGCAAAAGTCATCTTTCTTCTGGTTAGCAATCACTATGTAGGAAAGAGTCCCCAAAATTAGTGGTTTAAATAACAAGGATTAATTGCTTTTAAAAATGATTGATTCTGCCGAAAATAAGGCAGAAAGAGGAAATTTGTTTCTGAACCCCAAATTCTGGGGCCTCAGCTGGGATGAGTTGTATAGATGAAGATAGTAACAGCTTGGGGATGGTTCTCTCCCTCCCTCCACATTTCCTGCTGTGCATGGCCTGGGCTTCCTTTTAGCATGGCACCCCTAAAGTAGTAAAAGTTCTTGCATAGCACCTCAGAGAAAAACGAGACCAAAGTGGCAGCTGCCGGTCATCTTTAAGCTACTCCAGCAACTAGGCACAGCATAACTTCTACCAAATACTCTTACATTTGGTAACAATTACATAGACAAATTACATAGACAGTGAACAGCCCAGATTCTAGAAGAAGGTTGTCAGTAGCACCCTGCTTTTAATAAAAGGAACAGCAAAGAATCCTGCCCTATGTAACCTACTACTTACTTCAGTAAGGCTTTCTCAGTCTATCTTACTTAGAACTGCAATCCCCCTAATGCATTTAATCACCTATTCTTGCTGTATTTTTCTCTATGATGACATAATTATTTCATATATTTTATATCTTATATATTTAGTTTATTATCTGTAACCCCCACTTGTTATAAATTTCATGTGTCCAGAGATTTTTTTCTATTGTATTTACTGTTGTAATCTTCATCAACTAGTACAGTGTGTGACACATAGTAAGAACTCTATAATTCTATAGGCTCTATAAATAGAAAGGAAGGAAGAAGGAAAGGACGAGGTTGGGGGAGGGAGGAGAATAAGCCTGAAGTAAATCATGAAATTAAAAGACACTTGCTTCTTGGAAGAAAAGCTATGACAAATGTAGACTGCATATAGTCTATATATATATATACATATATAACTATAAAGTTACGTATAGTCAAAGTTATTGTTTTTCCAGTAGTCATGTATGGAAGTGATTATTGGACCATAAAGAGGGCTGAGTGTCAAAGAAGTGATGCTTTCAAATTGTGGTGCTGGAGAAGACTCTTGAGAGTCCCTTGGGCTGCAAGGGGATCAAATCAGTCAATCCTAAAGGAAATCAACCCTGAATTTTCATTGGAGGACTGATGCTGAAGCTCCAATACTTTGGCTACCTAATGCAAAGAGCTGACTCATTGGAAAGATACTGAGGTTGGGAAGGATTGAGGGAAGGTGGAGAATGAGGCAACAGAGGATGAGAAGGTTTGATAGCATCACTGACTCAATGGACATGAATTTGAGCAAACTCGGGAGATAGTGAAGGACAGGGAAGACTGGCATGCTGCAGTCCGTGAAGTCACAAAGAGTTGGACACAACTGAGTGACTGAACAACAACAACAAAGGGAGAGCAAGGATTTAATGAAAGGGATAGGAGTGACTTATTTTAAAAACAGGGTTCCTTTTGAAGTGAACAACAAAGTTGCTAGAAAGATCCATAATAAAATGGACATGAGGATGAGTCACTGTATTTCACTGAGGAGGGAAACCTCATTTGAGTGCTATCATTTGCTCCCTAATTGATTGACTATAAATAGTATTTCAATCATTTATTTCCACTCAGAAAAAAGCCTACTAATTTGTTCATGTGAGCCTTATAGCAGTGCTAATGCAGAGTTTCATCTGCTCTCTGCTGGAGAATCATGGTTTAGTAGGTCTATTTTTGTTTGTTTGTTTTTGAGAAATGTCCAAAATCCTACCTACGTCCATTTCTACCTCAATTTTTGCTTCTTTTTCTTCAGAGAGTTGACTCAAGATTTCATTGTGCGGTGGTGGTGAGAGTCCCAGTGTCCTCAGAGAGGCAAATAGAGTGAGAAATCAAGAATACAGAGTTGTAAAGCTACCAGTGCAGCTGTAGGCTTCCGTGAGAACCTGGGTGAACTTGGCCCAAACTCTTCATAGCTGTGGGAGCCACACCCTGTCCCCCACCAGTGGATAAACGTCCTCAGAAGCTTACTTCCTTGTGAACTCTGCCTCTATGACCACCAGTTTTCTCCTGTAGTACTGATCTGTCACTCCAGACAATGTGCCCAGGTTTTTTGTGATTTATTTTTTTAATTTATTTTTTTAATAAATTTATTTATTTTTTCCTTTACATTATCGTCGTGGTTTTGCCATACATTGAATACCATGAATCCGCCATAGGTATACATGTGTTCCCCTTCCAGAACCCCCCTCCCACCTCCCTCCTATTTCCCTCTCTCTGGGTCATCCTGGTGCATCAGCCCTGAGCACCCTGTATCATTCATCAAACCTGGGCTGGCGATTCATTTCACATATGATAATTTAAATGTTTCAATGCCATTCTCCCATATCATCCCACCCTCACCCTCTCCCATAGAGTCCAAAAGACTGTTCTATACATCTTCATCTCTTTTGCTGTCTCGCATACAGGGTTATCGTTATCATCTTTCTAAATTCCATATATATGCATTAGTATACTGTATTGTTGTTTTTCCTTCTGGCTTACTTCACTTTGGGTAATAGGCTCCAGTTTCATCTGCCTCAGTAGAACTGATTCAAATGTATTCTTTTTCATGGCTGAGTAATATTCCATTGTGTATATGTACCACAGCTTTCTTATCCATTCATCTGTTCATCGACAACTAGGTTGCTTCCATGTCCTGGCTATTGTAAACAGTGCAGTGATGAACAATGTGGTACACATGTCTCTTTCAACTCTGGTTTCCTCGGTGTGTATAGTATTCCTTTTCATCAAGTGTTTTGTGACTTTCTTTGGTAATCTGGTTAGGAATAAGGCTGGGAAATGATGTGGAATTACTTGATAATCAAAGGCCTTTCCCTCATTTTTTCTGCTCTACTCTCTTTTCCCTGTCTCCCTCTCCCTTACTGGCTTCTCCCTCTTTGGAGGAAAAAAAAAAATGCTACCCCAAGTCTCAGGCTAAACAATTTTATCCTCATTCTGGCCCTGAAGGTTCAGATTCTGTCCCAAAATGGACTTATTTGGGCACCTACTCAACAAGGAAGACCTATATCTTCCTATGGAAGGCATATATCTTCTTGGACTAATTGCCAAGAAAATTAAATCATCACCTGTATCTCCTTCTCTTGCCTGAACCAAGTTTTTAACCCCATATGATTTGTTTTTCTGTTGGCCCAGTCACCACCCAAAAACATGGGAGTGGACAGGACCGTGACCCTGATCTTGACCTTGGGAATATATATGTGACCTTCCAAAGCTTTGCTTAGCAAATCATCCTCAAAAGCAAAAGGATTTATCCCATCCCATGAAATATGCAAATAGACATGTACCCAGCACCTCGAGGGTGACACAGTGTTTCAGAGGATGGAAATGGAGAAAAGTGCAGGCTTTCTGCTACATTTGGGGCTAAGATTTAACCTCTCTAAAGTGGGTAGCTCAGCTGGTAAAGAATTTGCCTGCAATTCAGGAGACCCTGGTTTGATTCCTGAGTTGGGAAGATTCTCTGGAGAAGGGATAGGCTACCCACTCAAGTATTCTTAGGCTTCCCTGGTGGCTCAGATGGTAAATAATTTGCCTGCAATGTAGGAGAACTGGGTTCAATTCCTGGGTTGGGAAGATCCCCTGGAGAAGGGATAGGCTACCCACTCCAGTATTCTGGCCTGGAGAATTCCATGGACAGATGAACGTGGCAGGTTACAGTCCATGAGGTCCCAAAGAGTCAGACAGAACCAAGCGACTTTGACTTTCACTTTCAACGTGAAATTTAGAAACATGTCACATCGGAACCTGGGTTTGATTAGTGAAAAGGAATAGACAACAGGTTTTGGGGTTTTTTTTTTAATAATTAACTTTAAGAAAAGGGTCAGATTCAAATCTGCAACTTAACAGTAGGCATCCTTGAACCAGTTATAAACCCTCCCTGAGCCTCTTTTCTCTCATTTGTACAATAGTAGGCAGGATGCCCACCTTACAGAGATGCTAAGAGGATTAAGTTCTATAAACACACAAGAAGGTCAGAAAAAATGCCAGGCTCATAATTTCCTCCCTTAAGTGAGAAAACAAAATCCTACAGCTATAACTTATATGGGCTTCATTGTCAATCTTTTCATTCTTGGGTATTATAGTGACCAAGGCATTTTCTTTATAATGGAGGATGTACTATTTCGGATGTGGCAAAGCTACTTAAGGTCATTCCTATAAAACGGACACTTGACAAAGCCATAATATTGACATCTGCAAGCCACAACACCTAATCTATATTAGAGTGCAGTCTTTAGAACAACTAGAAATGTGCCTTGTAGAGTTATTCCCATTTATAGGAGGGATGGTGCTGATTTGAGCTGTTCCTTGCTGCCCAGGGACTTACACTGACTCTGTTTCCTGACTTGTTCTTTCCTTCTTGCTTGACTCCGTCCACTTTCTTCTATCCCTATTATCTAACCTGCTTGGTTTTAACTTTGAGTTAGACACTTTTCAGCCCTCAATTCTAGGCCTTCAACTCAAGTCTTTGCTATTGAGTTACTAAATCCCCCCAAACTGTAACTAATGTCGCAGTCCCAAAAGGAACCCCAAAAGGATCTGCCTTCTCCATGAGATACTCTCCTGCCATCTCTTTGTCAAAGGTGAGCTACCAGCTGCCACCCTCTGCTCATTCTTTTCATCCCAAGGACATCATGGATGGATGATAATGGAATTTAACTTTCTCGGAGAAGGCATTTTGGGGTAAGAGGGTAGCAGCACAGTAGCATAAGCTCTGCCATATGATGGTACTTTAAGTTCAGCCCTGGTTAGAGATAGCGCCAGAGCCTCGTGGGCTCCTGTGTGGGTCTGGTGGATGCTGAACATTTAGAATTTATGAGGTGAAAATTGAAACTTGAGCTAAGAATAAATACCCTTGAGACAAACCTAGTTTTTGTCAGCATCTTACAAAGGACTACTGAGCAGGGTAAATATACAGCTGTTAATTTTATGAGATCATTTTTACTTTAGCGCTAATGAATATTTGTGGATCTAATTACCAATATGTATCAATATTTCTTGTATTTGGCCAAAGAGATATCAAAGTGTTTTGGACACCAAAGCTTCTTGGCATTTTTTACCCACTATCTCTTTATGGCCACCCATAAAGCCCAAGCATGACCCTTGACACACACTTGTTCTTGGTGGTAGGATGATTATTGGATCAGGAGGACTTGGATGAGTTAACTCACCTTCTTTCAGGATGAAACAGAGAATTTATGGAAGCACACTGTCAAGATTTCTTTGGGCCATGCCAGGGCTTCTAGAAATTGGTTTTGCTTTTGAAAATTGGTTTGCAGAATCTCTCAGAAAATGCTTCACAATACTAGCAACCTGGCAGTCTCCAGGATAAGAGTGCCTAATGTAAGGGGACAGATGATCCTAATATGATTTATTTAATACTGATATAATAAGGTGGACATGCAGCCTTTATATTTAACAAATTCCATTACAAAACACACAGAGAAAGTAGTCAAACACTAGAATGTTTAAACTCTGAAGAGATCTGACACCTGGTTTCTGAATATTGAGAAACTTGTTAAATTTCCTGTGTCTCTGAGCAAGGCAGTGCTCATATTTATGGTGCCAGAAAACCCAATGTAACAGTAATCAGTTTGTAATTGTTTTGTATTCTTTTCTCCCTATAGGTTGTAATGGAGACAGTAAATGGAATAGCAATTAACTTTTTGGGGTTAATATGAGTAAAGCTGGTGACATCACATTTAGCATTAAAAAAATTCTTTTAACAGATTTATAGAGGAAAGACTTTATGTATTTTAGTAGTGATCATCCATCCCAGGCCCATTAATGATACTTACAGCAGTTTCAACCATTTGCCTCCTTCCTTGTGGAGGTTTGAGTTGCTTAGCTTCATTTCTGTCATCCTGTAGCAGGGGATGCTCTCACAGCCTTTTTATTTGCTCAGTAATTTTCTTATGAGCTTCTCTGGTGGCTCAATGGTAGACAATCCACCTGCCAGTGCAGGAGACACAGATTTGATCACTGGGTTGGGAAGATGCCCTGGAGAAGGAAATGGCAACCCACTCCAGTATTCTTGCCTGGGAAATCCCATGGACAGAGGAGCCTAGCAGGCTACAATCCGTTAGGTCACAAAAGTCAGACGTGACTTAGCAACTAAACCACCACCACATCTGCCCAAGCTTCAACCATATTCTCCTTGGCACAATTTCATTTTACTTTTGCAAAAGAATAAACTCTATACCTGGAGGCTTAGTTAACTGGGCTGTAGCTCAGAGAAGTATGTAATTTGATTTCATTGACACCCATGTTAAAGGATTGGTTAATGATAGTAAAACACCCAGAGTTTACATTCCTATTCACAAAGGGTTTCAGAATGAGTACCCCAGTGTTTTCCTTCCTATTATCATTGTTTTACAGCATATAATTCCACTCAACTTAAAAAAAAAGTTATTTTGACTCCTTTTGATCTGTCATCATGGGATTGTTTTCCTTCTTGCTCCCACACCAAAGTGGGCAGTCCCTCCACCCTCATTGCATGCTCACACACACACACACACACACACACACACACACACACAC